>JBBPCZ010000019.1:13427563-13449152 GCA_037974445.1 Brycinus macrolepidotus | reverse complement strand
TGTCTGTGTGTTTACTGGTGGTTAAAATTGAAGGTATTCTCATTGCAGGACAACTTTTTCACGAGTGAAACTGCAAAATTTTTCCTGGTTTTGTGAAGTGTGAACCCTAAGAAAAAAACCGAGCATCATTCCCTGCTTTGTTGAATGTTTTACTAGTACATTGTGCATCAATGTAATCGATGTACCAGGAAATCGTGCGTTGACAAAAGTTCCCCTTTGCTTGGAATGCAAAGTATGATTAAATGCGTTATTTTTTTTAACGTGTTATTTTTTTTTTTTCAAATTAATTAATCGCAATTAACGCGTTAAATTCCCACCCCTAATATATACATGTAAAATCCATAAACACTATATAAAAGGACGTGTCCATCAGGCTCTGTTTATTACTGTAAGGACCTGTTTACACTTGGTATCCTTGGTCTTGGAACTTGTTTACAACTTGCAATAATATGTGTCCAGATCGTATTCCGATTTACTTTTGCCGGATTCCACTTACACCTTTCACTAAAATACGTCCCTGGCTTATCCTCACACCTGCAAGTTAGAACTCGGCAGACGTATCTCTCTAATTAACGTATCTTTCTAATGAAATGGAAAGGGGAACTGAGACTGCTAGGCAAATTTCTGGGTGACGCAGAAGTATACCCACACAAGTACAAAACCCAGGAGGGAAATGTCTAGATTACAGCCGGCAAAGCTGAACGTTTCTGCGATCAAGGAATTTCATTCAATATATGATTCTAAAGAAAAGTGGGAAAACTGATCGTGTGCAAAAGCAAGGCAGTACAGTCAGTAAGGCAGCATCTTTATAGTTGAGTTATCAGTTTTTATGAAAGAAAAAAGACTTTATATGCACAATCCAGAAATAAAGGAGCTGTTGCCCATTCAAGCAGATTTTCATAGCATGTATGAATACGTGCATCCCAGTTCCATTTAAAGGCTGCATGTGTGATTGATGCACAGCCCAACATTACCCATAAAATTATCCTAATAGTGTTGTGATCTAGTGACTCAAACCACCTTGAGAGGCAGTCAGGGATGTATGTGGCCACATAGCGTTTGAAGTCTGAACGATAAAGCGGCCTGATGTGTCTCAATAACATGAAAATCAAACATGGGAATCTAATCAACTGTGTCATCAGAGACAAAAGCAGCTGCTTTGAGTGGTTTCTTTCATCGTCTCCTATCCTGTTCATTTATAGAAAGCATTAGCAGCCCATGCAGTCTAAACAAGGTCTCGCTGGAGCAATTTCGTTTGACAATAAATACAGCGATAGACTGAAGTAGTAAATGTACACTCCACTCTTTCTCCAGCCCCGAAATCTGAGAACATGTGGTTACAGGAGACTCAGGGAAATAGCACAGTGCATTTTGATCAGATCATTTCAGACAGCTGCTGACGCCATTTATGAACATTATTTTTACTTTTTCCAAATTTCTCCCCCAATTTATTCGAGTCCAATTCCACATACCAGTTCAGGCATCCCAAGCATGCGCTCTCTCTTAGTTGCACAAAGTGTCTCCACATCGTTTCAAACTGCCAACAATCCAACAACTTTAGACAGCTCAACACGCTTGGAGGAGAATGCTAAAAACCAATTCTGTTACTGCACCCTGGGCTGGCCAGCACTGCTCCGAGTGATGCAGTGGAGAGGGAGGATTTGAATAGCAAAACCAACAGTGTTGTGGCATCACCAGGGATCAAACTCGCAATCTCCCTCGATGACAGAAGATAAATCAATGCTTATGCAGCTGCGTCACTTTGGAGCCTCCTAAATGAGTTTATTAAACCAAGCTTAATCAGGTAAACACAAAAGGATTTTTTACACCCCTAACCCACTATCACAGAGCACAAACACCACATCAAATCAGTCTAAACACTTCAGCTGCACTAGACAGAAAGGTCACCTAATGAGATGAAAGGAGGTTCAATACGGAGAATTAAAGCAAACATGGCCTAAATCCTTCATAATATGTGCTCATAATCCTGAATCAACAACCCATTCAGCTCTTTCAAGAGGAAGCCCCTGATGGTATTCGTTTTTTTACCCCTCACCAAACCAAATATAGTTGCACACAGTTCCTCATACAACACGGTCTCAGGCGCATCTCAGCCTCTTCTGACATTTCAGTATCAGATTAAAGCGCAATTCAATAATCTTCCCTTTAGAGCTTATATAAAGATCATTTGTTTGTCTCCCTGATGTTGCCAACATATCAGTACACAGGGATGAATGCACTATCCCAAATTGTCTCTACCTGGGTGCCTAGAGACAGCAGAGCACACAGAGGGTGACAACGCGCTGTCTAATCACTCCGTACACTTGGGCCTTGCTGTCTGCCATAGCACAGTCCACTCAAGACTCACACACCACGGGAAACCGCTCACTTCTGTAGAGGGCTGATAAAAGCGCAGGGGATTAACACTGAGCACTCCAGTTCCTCCGACACCTCTTGCCTCTCACAGTGGTGTTGCCTTACTTAAATTTGAAATTACTGTAAGTGTATCTGAAAATACTGAGAACCTCCAAAACTTTAAAGTGCAAATATAAACCCATATCGATGACATGCCCATCCTTCTCCTCCAAGGGCCTCTCATTTGCCATCTTTTGTGGAAGCCACTGTTAATGATCAACACAATGATAAACACAATTAAACTTTCATGTTTGAATATCTAGATAGGCTATGACTGTTTCTTGTATAGTTTATAGCTCAGTTTAATATGATAAGGACATTTTACTTTGCAGTGTTCGGTTTCTAGATTTTTCTGAGCTCTAGCAATATTGGAGATTTGTAGAATCAAGTTATTATTACACAGAAAATATCAAAAACAGAACTGAATATTGACCAAATACTGCTCAAAAATGTATTAAATCAAACCTAAATTATGTGTTGTTACACATAATAAAGTCATAAGTGCCAAAGCTGTGATGTAGCCCTGTCACGGAAACTTGCTGCTGCACTATTTCTGTTCTACCAACAATAAAACCAATCTGCTTCCTTTCCAAATGTCACTCTAAGACAGTAATGTTACCAAATGTCACAGTGGAATTTATGACTAATTATATTCAGCCTAATGGGTCTGTTTTCTTGTTAGTCACGTTTAGGCACTGTCATGTTAGTCATGTTAATTATGGCAGTAAGCTAATCTGTTTGTAGTAACCTTTATACTATAGTTAGCAGTAGTTGGAGCGGGCGACAGCAGTAGTTAGGGAGCAGGTGACACATGTAGGTGATCCATGGTCGTGAGACTGGTCTTGGAGATAGGTGAGCAAGAAACCCAGAGGACGGTCATTCAAGCTGACCGAGGGGCAGCCGTTCCTCTCAGGAAAGACAGACAACCTGCCCACCAGTCACCAGCAGTAGGTAGACAAAGTGACTAATGAACACACTAACAGTGCATTGTTTCTGCACACTGATGACACTTTTTATTAATCATCAGCAGGACAAGTGATGAGTTGTCATATTACTTTTGTCATCATGTTGTTTCTGTGCTGAATTAATTAATGTGCAATCATCCATTTCAGAGAAACGGATACGTCATCGACATTGCACCTGTTTCCATCAGCGGTTTCTTGCCCTTCCCCAGTTTGACGTAACTCACCCTCTTTAAAGAGTGACGGGACAGCCCACCAGAGCTGCTTACAGCACCCTTGCGCCACCAGCAGCAGAGCAGGAAGACACAACACACCAATGAGGGTTGAATGGTCAACAAGAGAAAGTGTGTTCTAGAAAACAGCACGGATGTGTACACAGGACTGAAATCAAAATGGTTGTAAACACTAATTTTTAAATGGGATCAAAATTAATTAGGCATATTTATCTGCCCATAATAAATGCCTGACAGACTGAGATACAGCAATTAGAGGGGTTTTTTTCACCACACTCCCATGCCCTTCACTGCTATTTAAATTTGAACACAGATTATCCTAAACTGCTCAGTCATCACTGGCCTACTGTTGACCTCCAGAGGAAGCCCATCCACCTTCAGTAGTGCACAACAGATTTTCACCTAACGAACCTTGATTAGAAACGTTAGTACAGAAGCACTGCGCATAAGTGGCCCACTCATCCATCAAACATATACATTATATCTAAAAATGTCAAAAGCACCACATAAACAATTGTGCACAGAAACGTCCTTGAAAATAACGCAGAAGGTTTCATGTCAAAAATAAACACAAACAAGTGTGTATGTAAGTCTATAACCCAGAGGAGCCAGAATGCAGGTATAGACAGATGATTAAATTGCTTAATTTGGCAGGGCTCATAACCTTCCTCCACTTCCTCTCATGTCTTAAAACAAAACATGGCAATAGGATATGTAATAGAGCGTTAAGTAGGAAAACAGGAAAAGCGCTATTAGACTCACTTCACATGCTCATAAATGACTAACAGTCTCCTCTCTTTAAGCACTGGAACTTCGAAACACATTAAGGCTGTACTTTAAGAGACATGACCTAGCGGGAGAGGTTAAATATGAACTAAAAGTGGCCTGGCTGCGGTTTACAAACATGCTCATTACAGCTCTATTTACTTGATGTGGAAGTGAGACAGACCTTCCCAAGGTAAGAGGACAAAAAGGCCCAAGGCTAGGAATCAGATTAACCCAACAACAGATCCAAGAAATTTCATATTTGTGCCATTTCTATGTGTCAAATGTCATCTTATATGTGATTATGCTTAACCTGAAATCAGGTGTTTATATCCTAATACATTGGCCCCTTTAAAAAAAGTCTAACGGGACGAAACAGTTGAGTGAAGGGTCCTAATTTCCACCAGATGAGACTGGCATCCTTAGCAATTTCTCAGGCAGAGTTGGTGTTTCACAGTAAAAGTTCAAAGATCATGCCACAAGTTCTCTGGAAATTCTAACCTCAAACTCCTATCAGTGCAACAGCATGTTGAGACTGGTTCTCATGGGTATCTACAGAAGCACATACACGGACGAACGGAAAGAGCGGCAATTCTCTCACAGTTCTCCACCTCGAGGCCTCTTCCAGCATCCTGCTCTGGGTCATTCACTGACAGTGCTCTGGCTGTGGTGGCCAGCATTCAAACACTAGCTACAATTTGTCTGCAAGCACAAAGGATTAAGCCTACTTGACATTAATATGACCTTTTTAGATACCAAAATCCTTGCTGATGCTTCACTAACCACAGTGCACACTAAACCCCGAGCGATCGAGTACCTTTCCAGAACCAACAGTGTGAAGCTTAGGTGTTCGGCATGAAAGGTTAAATTGTTTATTTCTGAAGCCACAGAGAAGCCGACACAACTGGTGCAGTCATGCTGCAACCTGCACACTCCAAAAGTGAAGCACCTCATTTAAAGCATGAGTCATGGCATCAAAAAAAATGAGATGGGATTTGAATGTCTGAACCAGTGCTTGTAGTGCACTGAGAATTACTTCAAAACGAACACACCAAAGACAGCCCATAGCTGAATCCAAACACTCCGTTCTCAGTAATGCTACAAGTAATTTACCTAGGATACCAATACGTTGCTCACTTTAACAGGCATATCCAGTCATATGCTTGGGCTTTAGATTATAAGGCTATTTTATAGGGGTGGGTACCATGAGAACATGTCACTGTCATGATAAATTACATCCCATCTAAAGTGTAAAGTGTCCACTCTGTCATATGTGAACACACCACAGCACACAGTGTGAAGAGTGTGAAATTCTTTCTCTGCATTTAACCCATTCACCAAGTGAAGCAGCGGGCAGCCAGGAACGCAGCACCTGGGTAGCAGTCTGTGGGTACAGTACCTTGCTCAAGGGTACCTCAGTGGTGCCACTGGCAGTCCTGTGATTCAAACTCATGGCCTTCCAATTGCAGAGGCAGATATGCTTTTTTTAAAATTATATCAGGGATTCTGTCAGAACGTAAAGGGCCCTTTGACATGTACACTATTTTTAGGCACAAGTTTTGACAGTCAGGGTTCCCTTTAAAGAAAACGATAAAATGACAAAGTGCATGTTTCATTCCAGACAGCAAAATTAGGGCTTTCTAACCATTTTTAGTGCTTTTTAGTATGCAACAACTGAATAAAAAGCATTATATTGATGCCTTGATAGTATGTGGCACTAATTACTTATTTATGCCTTTAGAAATAAAAAAAAATACGGCGATACGAATTGAGTTATCATGAAAACGCCTGTTAAGTATCGCGATGTTACACTTTACTTTCACCCACTGGTGCTCAGTGTGGACTAGAGGTCTCCAAAGCTAAATCAGACTACTTTTAAGCAGGTAAATTGACCAGGAGATTGCTTTCACACCCTCAGACACGATTTGAAAGCCATAAAGTGATTCTAAGAGTGGTAGCAGAGAGACAGCTTTGCATTCCTGTTATGTGATTTGAATGCTGTGGACTGCTCCCCCAGGTCGGGCCCACTTCCTTATTCCAGGCTCAGATACTAAAACTCTCTCTGACACGTTTAAAGATCTGGTCTACGATGTCCACACGGGTCGATACGAGACCCCCGGTCAGGTTAGGGCTGGTCTGAGTGCCGGGGGGGTGCTGGTGGGAGGTCACATACCCCAGAGTGCTGATGAAGCCGTTGACAGTCCCCTCCGCGTACAGAGACACGATGTCCCCGATGTGGAGGAAACTGGACCTGTGTTCTGACATGTTGAGTCTAAAAAGCAGTCCTGAGACGCAGAGCCCAGCCGGAGAGGCTCCTCCAGCTCTCTGAACTCTTTCCCCTGTCGAGCCAAAGCCTCAGTCCATCAGGCAGGAGGTGGAGGTCCTTCTCTGAGACAGGAAAAACATGGTTTTCTCTCCAAAGCTGCAGGAACAGGAGGAACTGACTGGCGCTTTCTCAACTGACGGCTCTCTTCATGTTTGAAAGTTCTTCCTGTGAGACAAACGGAGCTTTTTTTCTCCCCACTACAGCACTACAGGGGGGGAGGAGACTGGTGTTCAGGGCTGAGCTGAGAAATGAAGGAAGTGAGGAGGCAGGCTGCTGTGGTATGTGAGTGAAGTGAACAAGTCTGAACTTCGGCAGAGCTGTAGAGCCAACAGCTGAGAGAGACAGAAAGAGGAGGAATAAATAATTAACAGTCTCTTTTTGCTGATAACTAGTGTGAGTGAAGCTGTAGAGTGTTGTGTATGTATGTATGTGTGTGTGTGTGAAGCTACAGTGTTGTATGAAGCTACAGCGTGTGTGTGTGTGTAGCTGCAGAATGTTGTGTGTATGTGTTTGAAGCTACAGGGTGTGTGTGTGTGAATTACAGACACCCACGATTTCCAGAGGTTTTGTTTTGTTTTGTAGCTCTTATAGGCAACTCCCTTTTGTACCCCTCCCTGTCTAAATAAACTGTGCTTTAATAAGCTTTAATTTCTTTAAGGTTATTGACACTGGGTTACATTAGTTCTGTCTGAGGACCAACTTTACCTCTAACCCCCAGCTTTTATAGCAAATCAGGTAAAGTAGTCAGTGCATTGTTTACATTCACAGTCTGTTGTTTACCACAAGATACACTCCTGAATATTAAGGCCTGCAAAGCAGTTCGCTGTAAAACATTAGAATTTGAATAATGGTTTTGTTTGTATGCGTAAACAATATTACATATAAAATCAACTGAAGGAAACCTAAAACCATATTGCTGTGTAGTGAAACATTTTCAGTTTAAAGCCCCCCCCCCCACACACACACACACACACATATGTTTATTATATATGTATAGTAACTCGGGGTCTGCTTATGATGTTTGTGTGGGTTTAAAACTAGTTGTAATTAATTTTTTACATGACCATTTTCCAACCTCACTAAAAGTAAAAGTAAATGGCTGTTTTTGCTACCGTGCCTTTAAGACTGATATGTAAATGAACTATGTTCTGATTGGCTAGTCTGTGCCTCATTCAAAAGTCAGTCCAGGCTGAAACACTCCTTATAACTTCATCATGAATGGGAGGGGCTAAACTGTTGCGGGCTGAATAGTAGAGATGTGAATATGTTGTGTTTTTAAGACATGATAAATATTATTTATTCGAAAAGAGCCGTGCAGCTTAGTTTCCATACAATGGACCATGTCAACCGAGGAGTGAATGCTACATTTTGAAACAGTAATGTTTACGTACAACATCAACATCTTTCTATAGAAAAAAAGATAGGGAACACGGTTTTCAATGACATAGGCCCTTTAAGTTGTCTTGTGTTGTCATTACCCTTAAAATGTCACTTTTATCCCTGTAGGCATCACCCACAACACGTGTACACACTGCCATCTAGTGCACAGTCAACTCACTTCAGCAGAAGCACGTGGTTTCATGATGACAGACTGAGGCCTTTATTCCTCAGTGGGGTCCTCCATTTCTACACCTGAGGGTGGGTTGACATAATGGTGATCACAACCTGATATTATTATGAACAAAAGCACCTTTTCTGCTTAAAAAAACCTAGTTTGAATTAGTAACTTTTGATGTACCCTTAATGGTCATGGACAGCCCTAGTAAATCTGCCGACAGAATATGATGAGAAAGCATGGAGGAAATCCAACAAGCATTTTGTTCTATTCAGTGTCAATTATGGCCTAGTCTTGCCTTTACATTCAGGTCCATTGCAATAAATATGCTTCATATGTTTAAAACTGAATATACCTGCCAAACTTTTTTTGACTTTTATTGATGTTTGGTGTGATAAACATATCTGCCTGATTTACGGGTGAACTGGGCCAGTAATAATGGAGTGGACAAGTGGTGCTGCTGGTAATGGAGCAGACTTTGTCAGAAATTATCTCTTTTATTTGTAGAATTTGAGCCAAAAGTCTCAAATATTCTAAATCTGTGTTTCTTGAGTGGTGTCCTGCAGGAAAAATGCATGTTCCTTTTTTTGCATTAATAGTAATTTATATTTTGTCATTACTTCTAAACTACACAATGCTAATAAAAAAAAAGCTGTTGCACTTTCATCCATCTGACACCATCCTCAAAGACCAGTCCTCAGAGAGCATATTGCAGTCGTGTCCACCTGACAGCCAATCACACCTCACACCCAAACAACTTAACTTCATTCAAAAGTAACAACAAATACAGCCTACAGCTGTCCACTATTAGAATACGGTCATTCCTAGATAAAAGTAATAGACAATGGACAAAACTTGAAAAGAACTCATGACCATGAACCTGAACCAAAGAACAATATTAAAGTGGTGAGCAGACCATAGAGTGTTGGTCTGATCCATTTCCACTGCGTTTGGTTTTGTGGTGGAAAACTGTCAAATGAAGCCATGGTTCCCAGTAAACTGAATAGACATCCCACTACAAAACATGGAGCCTGGAAGAACGCTGAATATTTCAGTTATTTGAAAAAGTCAATCTGACAAACAAGTCAAATTAATAATAAACTACTACTGTTTCTGACAAAGCTTTAGAAGCTGTCGGGTCGCAGAGCTTGTGGCTAAATCCAAGAAATCACACACAGTGGCTGAATCTTTAATCTTTCTTGCTTGAAAAACTACTGTGAGAACAGTGTTTGGGCCAGAAGCTGCTAGAGAAATCTCAGAAGATTCCTTGTCACATAATATAAATGTCAGACACATTGAATATATTGCAGACAGAGTGTTGTAGCGGGGAAATTAAACACAGTGGAGAATTTACACTGTAGCTGCATGAAACGATGGACAGTAGTGGGAGTTCACAGCTACTTCCAATGTGAGATGTTGTTGGGGAGAGCATTAAGGAGAATTCTTATCATTTATTTCTTTTTGTAGCCCATTGCCAGAGAAAACAACAGGCAAGGAAGTGTTTTGGGTGGCATCCGAGAAACAGGGACTAAATTGAACAGATTATGTAGGTGTGTACACAAACAATGAAGGAATTCATCACATGGGTCAAAGAGAAAAATCCTGATGTAGTGACAGAACATTGCTTTTTGCACGGTGATACCCGGCATTTATGAAATGCCTGCAGTATGAAAGTGCTCTTCACTGACAGCCCCTTGGATTGTTTTTTGGTTAAAGAGTATCCACTCATCTCAGACAGAGCAGTTGCAATATTGCTCCCCTTTTCTACTGCCTACTTGTGCAAGCTTAACTTTTCTCCAAAAGCAAAAGAGAGAGAGAGACTGAGAGCCGTGGATAAGGAGCTCCTGGTTTGCCTCTCAGCCAGTACCAGCCAGAATCCCTTCATTATGTCCAATCAAACAAGCCCATGTTTCACATTAATAGTAAGTAGCCTATCAGCGTGAACACACCACACAGTGTGAACAATGTGAAATTCTTTCTCTGTGCTTAAACCCATTCACCAAGTGAAGCAGTGGGCAGCCAGCGATGCAGCGTCTGGGGAGCGAGCAGTGGGGATGGTACCTTACTCAAGGGTATCTCAGTGGTGCCACTGACAGTCCTGGGATTCAAACCTATGACCTTCCAATCACAGGGGCATATCTCTAACCACCAGGCCACCAGCTGCAGCAATAGACAGCAAAACCTGTTATTCTGTGACTTGTGTATGTTTAATGTCATTTTTGCTGTGAGATTTTTTCATGGTGCAGTGAGAGGAAAAAGTTTGGAAAACGCTGCTCTGAATGATCAGTGGAAAATTTTATCTGTAGGATTACAAGATCACTATAAGACAGAGCTTCATGAATATTATACAGCCATGAAACATGTATAAAAGATTTTTTTTTATTTTAAAGAAGTGTTATTCAGTAGTGTAGAAGTCGTATTGTTTAGGGTATTTCTTGTTTGTGCTTGTTATTCACGTGTTGAGAGTATCAGTGCCGTTTCTAATCCTCCAGCGGGTCGTTGTGCATCTTTCATAGAGTTCCTGAGACGGTGTATAGTGTGTCTGTGCTAAAATTACACTTCACAACACACGAGGAGGAACAGAGAAACAGGACAGATCGCCCCACCCTCTGATTCTCCTCTGCCTCTGTCAACACGGGGGTTTGGCAGAGCCGTCTGTGTTACAGACCGGTTAGAGAGAAGAGGATTGGGGAAATGGAGCTCCGGGATATATGCTTATTCATTGCATTTGGCAGTTTATAAACACCTGGACTTGTTTTAAGCAGCACGTTTTGCCTGCAGCAGGACTAATGTGTGTTTGATGAGAAGGAAGACAACAGAGAGCTGATAGGAACGTGACTCTACTCTTTACAACCTCGTTACAAAAAGAAATTCACCCACATCTGAGTTACAAGGAGAGGAGCCACTAATGTAAGTAAAGTAACCTTGTCTGAGCACACAGTCGACTCACTTGCTGGTACAGCCTGTCGACGGTTTTCATGCTTGTACAGACTTCACACTTGC
Source organism: Brycinus macrolepidotus (assembly GCA_037974445.1). NCBI lineage: Eukaryota > Metazoa > Chordata > Actinopteri > Characiformes > Alestidae > Brycinus > Brycinus macrolepidotus. Next base: position 13,437,893 of record JBBPCZ010000019.1, on the reverse strand, counting down.
TGAAATGAAGTGTTTTGTCTCTGTTAAAGAAAACAAATAAACGTAGCGAGTGTCTAATCTACCATTCCCAGTTTTTAAATGTATTTGACAACAGGCGGTTGTGTTTATTCTTGGTTAAAGTCGTTCAGTTCGTGTTTTTGTGCTCTCCTGTGTTGCTGTGGTTCAGTAACACAGTTGGCTCTGTTTGGGATCAGGTGCCATAAGTCTCAGCCAGCCCTCATGCTCTCCTTTGTTTCCCACGATGGCCTGTTTTACTGAGATATTCAGCCAAAGTCGTTTTATTATTACTTTTAACTGTTTTTTTTTTTTTTTTTTTAAAGCATAATGTTTTTCTGTCTGGAAATAAAAGTGATAGAACTCAGCTGGCTGAAGCTTTTGTTGTTAACAAGACCTCCAGGGAAGATTTGGCTTGGTGTGTACAGAAATCTTCCCAGTTCCGTTTAATCCTGAAAGAATTTCTGCTCCAAGGGCACAGACTCACTGGCCAGGATGGGTATTTTCTCTGAAATAAAGTTCATGTCTTAACCACCTTCTGTAATTCTGTTTTACCTTTCAGAAGCTGACTGGCTGGACTGGCTGTGCTATGGACACCCTCACCTGACCCTCTTCACCTTCTCTTGCCCAAGATGACTGAGGTGAATCATGCTTACATCAACGAAAATGGCAAGGATGTGGATAAGACCCTGGACTGGAACTACATTGAGTGGCACCAGGACGGTGACAAGGCCAAAAGAACGGACGTCCAGACTCAGACTGATCACAGATCAGCCGTGGACAAAGAGACACAAACATGCAATCCCTTCATAATGCGAATAGACCTGGGCAGGACGTCCTCAAGGCTGAGATACGGCTCTGTGAAGGAAACAGAGGGCATGCCCACGCCACTGTTTCAGTTCGACAGGCAAGCCCCAGCCCGGATCTCCACATCTCCCACTTTGAGGAGGATGAGGAGCACAAGACTTCCTGTGCGGGAGCCTGGGAAGATGGACAGCACTCAGGAGGAGTCTGGGACCAGTGAAACCTCCTCGCCAAGGAGTCCTTTGTCTCCAGTGCATCGTCAGATGTCTCCTCTCGCCGCCAGTCCGACCCAGCCCAACGGGGAGGGTCATGGGGACGGTCACTTGGACACCTCGGTGTCCCGAGGGAAAATCGGATCGCATAGATCAAAGACAATTGATGGCAGTGGCATTTGCACAAGGAAGCAGTTTCTTAGTCTGAATGAGAGTGTCGACTCCGACAGCACAACTGACGATACTGAACAGGTAAAATAGAAGAAGACCTCTGGTTTAAATACAAATGAAACTAATATTACATTATGTGGTGGTTCCTTAAACTTCCCCACATTCTCATTTACAACAATTGGCCTTGGTTCATCCATTGAAAGATTTGTGAGGAAGCTGAAAGTGGTTCTCCCATGGCACTGGTCCAAACAACCAATTCTGACATGTTTAATTTTAAGATTGTGTCTTGTATGTATATTTCTTGTTTCTCCTGCTCTAAAACACCTTATGTGATTGACCAGCTCATCTGTAAGCTCTTCCTGAGCTGAAGGTGGTGTATTAGAGCAGGACAGGAGTACTCCGGTACCAGGATTGGGAATCACTGGCGTTAAACTTTGGGTGGAGGCACACTTTGCAATCTGACCGCAACAGCTGTCATTTTAATGGACATTGCCTACTAAATGACAGTCAGTATCTTCATATCTTTTTATTTGTGAGCAATAAATCACATTGAAAGCCTCTGCATTCTTCCCAGTTGAAGCCTCTCCTCTCATTCTGCTCAGCCTCCTGGGGTGGCAGTTCACAATGAGAGCTTTTGACAGCAAATGAATCAGCAGTTACATGCACTGACAGCTTCAGCAGACCCCACGTACCCCAAACCCCTTGAGAAGGTTCCTTTATCGGGCCTCTATTCACTGCAGTCAGCAGTCTCTGAATAATGGAGGGGTCAGCGAGCGATCAAAAGAATAAAAGGAAAACCCCGTTCCCCCAGTCCATGTATTCAACCAGGCATATCGGCTATAGAGTGGGGACATCTCAGCAGATGTGAGGGTTTTAAGGGGTCTTAAACCCCCACACACAATTACTTTAAAATGGCAATTTAAGGATGAGTGCCTGTGAAACTGATATGGTGCTGATGTACACGGCGCAGTGGAGCCATTCTTTGCTTGTATTGAGCCAGTTCAGAAGGTCCACTGCTTCCACAGAGGCTGATCTTTCCTTGTGACTTCTTACACTTACATCATATCTGTTTTTGATTGCAGGTAAAGGAGTCCAGTCATAAAAGGTAGGTGTGCTGCTCCACACTCTCCACTGCTTTGCATGAACTATGGCTTTGCTAGTTAGATTTGCATGTGAGCCACAATGTCTTTCCATTTGAAGCGCGTGCTTAAAGTAGAGGTCGTAGTACATGCAAAATGCCATGCTGTACAGCCTCCTGTCTGGCTAACAGTTCAACAGGCATGACATTTCACTTTCTGTCAAACCAACAGTTCCTCGTTCTCTAAAACTGTTCCTTACTTGTTGCTCAACATCTCTAATTTAAAGAGCTGTTTCATTAAAGCAGGAATTTGTTTGTGTGGAAACATGGCGTCCTCGATGGCCCAAACGCCACATTACTCAGCAGAGAGCAGCCCGGGTAGAGCACGGGTAGTTGGGCAAAGGAAGGCCCATTGTTCATTGTGCTGCCGCTTTGTTAGCAGCATATGAACTTGCTAAGCAGAGTTATTAGAATCCCATGGTTCTGTGTGGACCAGACAAACTCTCATTAGTGCTGTTTTTCCTCACCAGACCCGCTCTGCTAGCCTGCTGGACGACGGGCTCCTTTTCAGTGGGAGATAATTAGGCAGCTATTGTGGCCTTAATTACAGTGTGGCACTGTCCGATGGCAGAACACGTCCCGGGACGGGGATTGGATGAGACAGTTCTGCTATGGGGCATAATTATTTGATGGAGGTGCGAGGACAAAGCTCCCTTCTTCGTGGTAGCTCTGTGGCAGGGGAGTTCATAAAGAGGGGGTTTTCTGGCCTGCTTCAATGCCGTGAGGTTGCATTATGGATGTGCTTTGAGTTGGACTGCAATTAGTGATGACCTGTTTTCTTTTATAGATCTTAAGCCAGTTCTCATCCCCATTTTTCATCAGGAAAGGGACTGAACAGTGTTGTTCGTGTAAGGTCTCATAGCTCTGATCTTTGTGTGTGGTAGGAATATGAACTAGACCCAGTCTGTGAATACAGCAAGGACACTGGCACTTTGCAGGGAGCCTAGCAGTTTGCAGAAGGATTTAAACACATCAAGTATAATGTTAAGAATAAAAAAAGAAGTAAAACTATTTGAAGGTACCAACACAGCAGGTACTGTGGGACTGGGTGTTGCTTTTATAAGCTCCAAGAATGTGTGTCTCATAGCAACACAATATATAACACTAGTGTTTATCAGTGTGTGCTCCCATGGTCAGATGCTGACTAACACAGAAGGGCTGATAGCAAAGCTATCCACGCTGGCCTTGTCATGATTCAGCTTTTTTTAAACTCATCTTGGCTAAAGGGTAGTTTTAGTCTATTTATTTGTACATTTAAATTCTGTATGTGGTGTCATTACTTTAAAATGTAAGATAGAGTGGGTTGCAATTCTTGTACCACAGTTAAAAAGTTTGAACTCACTTGTCTTATTAATAACTGCTGATATTTTATTCTGAAATAACTTTTACAGTTTGATTGAAATGAGATTGGCTAGAAATTTCATCCACACTCTACTACTACTGCTTGTGAATCCCAGCCCTGGAGTTGTCTGGAATGGCTGTTTGTAGCATGTTTGAGGATGTGTTAATAGAAACAATTGGGCTGACCACTGACTTCCAGTGTTTTTGAAGCAGTGTTAGCATCATATCTCTAGTGTTAAATTAAAGAAGTTGAAACTGGTATTTACAAACTTCTGAATACCAGTGTGTATACAGTTGTGTAAAAGTTTGGATGCATCTGGTGCCCAGATTGCATGTTTTGTTGATTGTCAAATTGAAAATAAGGACACATTATGTACAGAGAACAAACTTAATGTACAATCCCTGTTTATATGCTGAATTTAAGAATGTTAAAAATTGTATTTTCCGGTATGGTAAACTTAGAAAAAAGTGCACTAAAACGTTTAGAAAAATGGCATATTTAAGTTTGTTCCCTGCAGAGTAGGGGTGTCAACAAAGGGCCAGTGTGGCTGCAGGTTTTCGTTTCAAGCAATCATACAAGCGCACCTGATTCCACTTGGTCTCAGTCTTCAAACAGTTGTTCCGGTGTTCTCCTTGTTTTTCTGCTGATTTAGAAACAAAAACCTGCAGCCACTCTGGTCCTTTATGGATAGGGTTTAACACCCCTACTGTAGAGGAACAAATACTGGAGAAATCGTTAACTTATTTTCACTTAGAAAGTCAACAAAGCATGTAATTTGACTGGGGGGGTTGCGCATATATATATATATATATATATATATATATATATATGCATGCAGCATCACACGTGGTCTTTTTGTGAGAGGACGGTCTAAAGCTGAGGGTGGAACTCTGAAACCAGCATGTCAGGTTGTTAAAAACTTTTCTTCCCCCCATTTACAAGTCAAAGATTGTCTGCCATTGTGCACAGGGTTAATAAGGAACTGAAACTGAACTGAACATAATACAGAGGAAGTGTAAACAATACAGAGGAGCCAAATCCACAAGTTTAGTTAAATATACATTACTTTGTTGATGTATTTGGAAAGTACACTTGGAGTTTCCTGGACTGAAAAAGCTCATTTATTTCTTGCCTGCCATGCTGACAGCCCATGAATTGTACTTTCCATTGGCTATTTACATCATAAATTCACCTGCATGTGTGTACCCTTAATACACACAGCACAGGAGGCCAAAAACAAACACTGGTGGCTTGATTGGCAGTGCTGTGCTGTGCTCCCACAGCCGCCGGCTGAAGAGCAGGGTGTTGATTTTCCTGTCCTGCCTCTCCTTTCTCTCTTCTGGTCTACTGGTTCAGACATAACCGTAATTTTTTTTATTTCATCCTGTAAAGCTCCTTGCTAAATATTGATCTACACGTACACTCTGTAAAATACATATTGGTGGTTGTTATACATACAGTGGATGGCAAATGGTTTCAGCTTTTCATTTTTGGAAGTACACTGCAACCCAATGATCCTGTCGTAAAAGAATTCAAGACTTGTGCAAATGTCATTCGGGAATTTACTTTTTCTTACTTGCTTCTAGTATCATTAAACGCTGTGTTTCATCCATGGTCTTGTTTGTAAAACAAGCCATGCCACAATGATTGCATAGTCGCAGATTGCAATGACTGAGCTAATCACTATTATTTAAACTGACTGCAATCATTTTCTACAGTTTTATTCCTTTTGTTGTCATTTTTCTGTTTGTCATCATTTGAAGGCTACTAAATATGATGACTGTGAAGAAAGACAGCTAATTGATCAGTCTGGCTACTTTCAAGCTTGTACTTTTAATATTTACATACCTTGAACAAAAGAAGTTATTGAAATTGTTAATTGCATGTCTTCATCTGGTTAACGTTTCATGCATATGACAGGCCTAATCTAACCTCAGTTTAAGGATACTGATTGTACTTTAACCACAGATTTAGATTAGTACAGACATACTGGATGGGGGAAAAGGCCTTATAGATTCCTTAAACACCACAAACTCACCTGTCATGCTCTCAGTGACTACTAGCCTCTGGGCCCAGAATGCTCTCTGAATTTCCCCTCAGCATAATTCTTCATGCCACACTCCCTGCTCTCGACAGGCTGCAGGAGCGGAGGAGAAGCTCTGTGGTGGTAACTCTTCCTGGACTGGATGTTTCCCCTGGTGACCTCTTTGTTTCCAATGGTGCTGCAGATATTTTAAACCGATCCACATATTTGGGTTAGTGCATCATTATCAGCACAACATGAATTCAGATTTTATTCAGATAATCACATAACCATAGGGTGACTTTCCCTCTGTTACTGTTATTGAGCATAATTCACTGTACAGTACACACATACTTATTTTATGAATGAATTGCTGTGTACCATAACAATACCTCAAACAGGAACTTTTTTTCATGTTTTTTCACAATTTATTGCAGATACTAAGAAGTCAAAATGGCCTTTTTCAAGACGTGGCACGGTAGGTGAAATGTTAGAATTTACGCAGTTGAAGTAGAATGGAGTTATGGAGTAAGATCTACGTTGTGATTGTTTTCTGTTGCACGTCCCCAGCGTTGTGTTGACTGCATTCTTGGAAAACTCGGCCAATACTTCGGTCTGCTCAGCTGAGGTCGAGCAAACATTGTTCACTGACCCACTTAGAGCTAAAGCAGATTTGCATGTGCCCCCTTTCCATCTCTTTCGTCCACCCTTAATAACACAAACCAGCCTCCACATGGCACAGACGTAAACACTGTTACACAGTTAGATAAACTCCAGGCTTGGATAGTTACACTTAGTCCCAATCACAACAAACCAAATGTGTCTTTTAATATAATCACAGAGGATCGCAAATTCTACATGACAAAGTATCTGCCTGATTTTCCTCTATTTTTGCATATTTGTCACATTACATTTTCGATCTTCGTACAAAATGTAAGACTAGGAGAACATGAGGAAAAACAAACTAGTTTTAATATAGTCATTTAATTGTTGGGGAAAAAATAATTTAGAAAAAGATCAACAATCACCAATGGGAAAAAATAATTGTCCCCCAAACCTTAACAACTGGATGTACCAGTTTTTGCTGCAACCAGATGTCTCATATGAGTGAAGATCAGTCTTTCACATCACTGTGGGGGATTTTTGGCCCACTCTTTTTTGCAGAAATGCTTTAATTCAGCCACATTGGAGGGCTTTCAAGCATGAACTGCCCATTTAAGGCCCTGCCACAGAATCTCAATGGGGTTCAAATCAGGACTTGACTAGGCCACTTCAAAACCTTAATTTTGTTTCCTGCGAGCCATTCAGAGCTGGAGTTGCTCTTGTATTTTGGGTCGTTGTCTTGCTGCCTAACCCAGTTGCAGTTCAGCTCACAGCCTGATGACCAAACATTCCCCTGAAGCAACAAAGTATCACCACACCATCACACTACCACCACCATGTTCTTACTGATTGCTATGTTAGCTTTATTGCACCCTTGTCCTACAAAAATCACTTTCAAAACTTTATTCCAAAAGTCTTGGGGGTCTTTTTTTAGGAAATGTGTGACGAGCCTTAGTGTTCCTCTTGGTTAGCAGTGGTTTGGAGTGAGTTTTCAGTAGTTAGCTGTCAGAGAAATGATGGATCACAGAGATAATGGAGCCCCAGAGCTTTAGAAATGGCTTTGTCTCTTCTTTCAGGCCAATATACTTCAATAAATCTCTTTCTCATCTCTTCTGGACATTCTGTTGATCATGTGCCTGTTTGTAGTGCATTGCTTGTTGGGACCTTTTAGCCTGCTTCATATTATTGAAAAGGTTCTATTTAAGCAATGTTTAGAGTTAACAGATCTGACAGTAATTAAACATAAGACTGCATTTCATTAATTGTTTGAGTAACAAAGGTAAATTTTCACACAGGCCCAATTGGTATGGAATCATTTTTTTTCTTCAACAAATAAAATGATCATATAAAGAAAGCATTTTGTGTTCACTTAGGCTGTTTGTATTAACTTTTGTTTGAAAATCTGAAACAGCATGATGAATGTGCAAAATAGAAGGAACTGGGGACAGGGCGAATAATGTTTTATAATACTGTACGTTGTGAATTTTTTTAAAAACTCTTTGTTTTGTTTTCATAATCCCCTCATTTTGTTGCCAGCAAGAGTCAGACTTGGCAACAAGGGTGGTGAATGTAGTTGATGTTAGTCACAACTGCAGTATTATTAGTCATTACACATTGTCGATTGCCTCAACGCTCAAAGTGAACACTAAGTGCTTGACCTTGTCTTTTGGTCATACTGAAACCTGATTGGCTAGAACACTGAAAAGCAAGACCTCACTGTCCTTGCCTCACAAAAAGAATGCAGTCCTCTCAGGTCTCCAGCCATGGACATGAAACCTCACCTGCTTACACGTATCTGCATCACTTTCAGCTACCCAAGAAAAAAAAACAAGCTAGACAAAAGTGATCTCGCCTTTGCGATTGTAAGCTACGGTTGCATGGAGTATTGCCTTTTTTGAATGAACTTCAGTATTATCTATGTCACAAATGTATCTCACATTACTCCTCAGCTGGAAATGTACAGGCTAATATGTAATTGCAAGAGTGGTTAATTGATGTAATTGTGAAATTTCCTCCTAAATTAAACAGATCTGCTAAAAGCCAGTTATAAAACAGCATAAAATTAGACCTGCCTTTTTGCACGTATGTGTGTATTTTTAATAATGTTATTAAGCAGACTTTCTATCATGGTGTTGTCATTATTATGGTCATTGTGATGTTGAGCAATTCCATGTTGTTTTCCTTTAGACTAAAACCAAGACGCGCACCTCTGCTGACGTTGACAAGTGTCTGGCATCCATTCAGATCCAGGACTGGAGAGACACAGACTTCCAGAAATATAAGGTGCATATGTCTATGCTAGGGTTGGGTGATGTCTTTTGAACTGGCATTGGTGAAACATCGCAATGGACGATAACATGAGGGGTGATGTGCTAACCTCTGGATTCCACCGACTGTGGGTGCGTTGCATTACCCTCTGTTCACACTGGGAGCGACAAGGGCGTCAGATTTCATGGATGAAATAGGAGACTGAAGTTTGTTTGTTGGTCTTGCAATTTTTTTTTAAAGCAGCTGAAAGTATGTGTAAGCAATGTATAACTTTAATTTTTATAATGTGAAATGTGACTCACTAAACCAGGCTACTATACAGTTCTGGGAATGCCTCCTGTTTGATGGCATCAACTGTCATCACATATAAGTAAACAGCCTTGTCATGTTTGTTCTAGTAGCACATTTGCATATGTTAACACAAACACTGATGTTATAAATTAGTAATGTTAACATTACCAACTGCTTCGCCTCAACCAGCACTTTTTTGCAGTTCCCTCCTATTTTCACAAAATATATTATGCACTTCACCAACTTCCCTGGAACATCAAGAATTTCATGACATCTTGGTGCATTCTTCATTTTTTTCATTTTTTATCCCTGTATCCAAGCAGGGCCTTGTCATAAATAACAGAAAAAAACCCCACCATGGCAATTATTAACCTCTCCTTCAGGGGAGCTAGTGTTTAGTATGAACAAGAGATTACACGGTTGTGTTCTCAAGAATACTCTAGAGCAGAGCGCTTCTAATTTCCGGGTGATTGCCACTGAATCGTGCCTTAGTTCATTATCAGAAAGCTGCCTGGACGCCCACAAGACCGCTGAGACGTGCTCACTAGCATAGAAAATGAATGACTTTCCATCACTTTTACGCACTCAAACTCCCTCTGTGAATATAGGGTCACAACTGTGACACGGCCTCTGAAGCTGTTCGGGACCATTTCACTTTACACAGTGCACAACGATTCTACTAGATGTGCCACAGCACGTTCAGAACCTCTGCTTAGTTAAAAAATATGTCTTGTCTATTTTCGACAGAGTCTATGTCAAAAACATGTCAAAACCAGTTCCTTCTACCTCTACCATCCCTCTTTAGTCTTTCAAGTGTGTGTGAAATACAAACACAAAAAATTTAGGAGAATTAATGTATTTTTTAGTAATAACTAAAACTACACATTTTTGTCATTCATAACTTTAACTGTGTTTACTTTGTAGGCAACAGCACAACAAAGTGGGAAATGACAACAATAAATCAGTCAAAACAGTCACTTACCTATGGAAAAAATAAGCAATTCAGGATCGGGTAGACAAAATGTTCCCGGTGGGGTATGAAGCCACGCTGAGGATGGAACAAAAGACCTGCACTTGGTGGAATCCCAGGGTTATGGGCTATTCATATAAAGGTGTTATAGTTTTGTATACACTTACTTTTATACTTTTTGAACTTACTGTTAAAAGAGACTTTTAGTGTGTGTGGACTGGAGGCAGCAGGGAGCGCAATATTGCTGGCTCAACATTGTGATACGTCATGACTGATGTTTGTACAGCATCTTGCAATAGATGGGGCTGGTTATTCGAACACAGAATAAGTTTAGTTCTTAATTTGTGTCCAGAAGACCACCAAAGGTCATTTAGGGTGCTTTCACACCTACAGCATTTGGTGCGCACCAAACGTGTTTGGTCCCTTGGTTCGGTTCATTTGCGTTGATGTGAATGCAGTCTCGGTACTTTGGTGCGCACCAAATCAATCGATCCGAGACCTGCCTGAAGGGGTG
>JBBPCZ010000019.1:13400090-13419779 GCA_037974445.1 Brycinus macrolepidotus | reverse complement strand
CTCTCTCTCTCTCTCTCTCTCTCTCTCTCTCTCTCTCTCTCTCTCTCTCTCTCTCTCTCTCTCTCTCTTTCTTTCTTGTAGGTGATCTGGAGGGCAAGGTTAAATGGCTGGATAACTATCAGAAAGTCAAACAGCTGAAGGAGGCCTTGGTGTGGCTCCCAGTCTGGGAAAGAGACAAGAGGATACACGTTCCAGAGGTTGAAGGGCCCATATGCAACATTTTTCTTTTACTTATTTTACTTATTACTTACTTGTGTGGGTTTATGTGCAGTCCTAGTTCATTTTTGCTTGACCATTTTCCACCCTCTCCTTACCCCTTAGGCTCAGACAGGCTCTTTCTGTTACTGTGCCTTTAAGACTGGTATATGGAAATGACCTCTGTTCTGACTGACTGTTCTGCATTGTGTTTAATTCAAAAAGCAGTCTAGGCTGAAATACTTCTTATAACTTCAGTGGCGATGGGCAGGGCTAACCTGCTCTAGGCTGAATAGGCAGATATTTTTTTAAGTTGTGTTGGTTTCCATGACATCACGGAAACAGTGAATGTAAAATGAGCTACTTTTGCAACTTTGTTTCCATACATGGTCTGTAATGACTGGGCAGTGAACAGGACATTTTGTAACTTTAACAGTTTTTACTGTTATTTCAAACTCAAAACATTACATTTTCCATGTTGGCCCTCCAACAATTCAACAGAAATGTGTTTACTCTTAGGCTTTTTCTCCTGGACACAAATTAAAACGCTTAACACTGACAGTTCAGTTTAGTCCAGGACTAAAATGTGTCTTGTAAGCTGTTTCTGGTATTTTTACATATGAAGGGTAATGGGTAAAGGGGGCATTTGGCTAACGCTCTTATCCAGAGCGACTTACAATCATTAGTTACAGGGACAGTCCCCCTGGAGTAACTGAGGGTTAAGTGTCTTGTTCAAGGACACAATGGTAGAAAGCAGGGGTTTGAACCTGCAACTTTGTGGTCATCGGGTTCACAGGCAAGTGTTTTACCCTCTCGGGTGCTACCACCCCTTCCTACCATAAATGCCTTTTCACAGTATATCCAAAAGTCTCCAAGTGCCTTTTCTAATTTGCCACCTTTAATGTTTACTCATTGGTGATACAGGTGATCAGTTGGGCATTCCATTCCATCCCTTTTGTCAGTGCTTTATGATCACCTACATAGAAAGAGCATTGCTGGTAGAGTACCAAACTCTGGAGCAGCCTAAGCCATCGGCTCAAGGGGTATAAAACCCCACCGTTGGGCTGTGGAGCAGTTAAATTGCATTCCTTAGAGTAATGGAGCTCCATCCAGTACCTTCTGGATGGGATGAAGTGGTGTTTTTCATGTAGAACTAGTCATCCAATATTCAATCAATGCAATTAAATCCTCACATCAATGTTCCAACATCTAGTGTAAAAAGTTCCCAGATGTGGAGGCCTATAATATACCCTTGATTTGAGAAGACTTGTTGGATGAGCACTTGTTGGTCTACATATGATGTGTTTATAAAGTTGGAAACAGTAAAATCATTTTACATATTAGTGAGAAAGAATGTAACGCTTACTAAAGAATGTAAAGGTAAACAAATGCCAGATGCAGTACTTATCAGGCGCAACTAATCCCCATTATAAACACTGGACAGAAGATGCAGCTGTTCAGGGCTTTTTGTAGATCTTTGGTTTGAAGGTGGTGGGGTTAATGGAGATTACATTTTCTTTGTTAATTACCAGTGATGGTTGTTGTGATTTATTGCAGAGTCTGAAACACTTGTTGAAAGCAGTGACCCTAGAAAACCTGGTCTCGAACCGTAGTCTCCTGTATGAAGGGAAGCTCATATTGACAGGTAAGGAATGCACACTGCAGTGAGCTCTGTTAACAGTGACTGTTTTTCCAGTTGTTTTTATAAGACACATGGAAAATATTTCTGCAGATATTAGAAAGCAAGAAACTGGAAAGAAAGGAAGCAAAATGGACTTACAGAAGAATAGAAACAAAAAGGATTTACAGAACTAAATCAGGGTTTTGGGGGGCTTGGGGAGTGAGGGGTTTCACACATTTTCTTTGCTGTGCTGTGTGGGTGTGTATATATATATATATATATATGTGTGTGTGTGTGTGTGTCTGTGTGTCTGTGTCTGTTTGTGTGTGTGTGTCCTGACCACTGACAAATGGGGCACGTGGTGGGGCTTATAAATGATACAAAGAAGTGTGTGTGTGTGTGTGTGTATATATGTGTTAATACGAACATTTCATTTCTGTTTGAACAGAGAATGCAAAGCTGCATGAAGTTTATCTGTTTCTATTTGATGAATTCCTCCTGATCACCAAGATCAAACGAAGTAAAAAGGTACAAAAGAATTTTGTAGAATTAAATTTAAAGCAGCACACGTTTTTGCAAATGAGATGGTATGGCTAAGAGTAGCTACATTTGTGCTGCAGGTTGCTGATATATGTGGCTCTGAAAATAATAGTGAACTTTGTGATTAAATTTGTACAGCTTGGTGAAAAATTTGGGTAAATAATGCAGCAATGTGTAAACTTCTACATTAGCCAGAAAGCAGAAAGACAGTAGCACAGAATATCTAATTCTAATTAATGTCTTAAATGATCAGGACAAAAACATTGATCTTTAAATTAGTCCCAAATTATTTGATAGATAGTAGTACTGTTTCCAGATTCTTCGTATCTTGCTCTGTGTACATCCAAGTCCCAGCCTGTGCTGTATTGTATTGTTTTGCATTGTGTTGTGCAGCAGAAGTCTGGAGGGGTGGAAATGCACCCCCTGCGTCCTGCGGCTGGCCAGGAGCTCGAGCAGTTATTGCAGGAGGGCTGCAGCTTCACTGTGCTGGACCAGCCCATCTCACTGGACCGCCTTCAACTCAAGAACATAGACCAGCTCAATGCAACAGGTTAATGAGCAGATGAGAGATTACCAGTGTACAGCGCTTGCATTATTCTCAAGCTCCGCTCCACCAGTAGTGGCTCAGTGTTGGTCTGACGCAACCTTTTCTTAATCTCCTAGCATCTGGACTTCCCTATTCCTTCATTGTAATGCATCAAAACCGTTACCAGCAGTGCATCGGAGTCTTCGTTCTGCAGGCCCAGACTGAATCCGCTAAGGTGAGGGCCATTGTTTCCTGCTGTAATTACACTCTCCACTGCCTCTGTTCTGATCTCGCCCAGCACACACCACCTGACTGTTGCCTCACTCAGGCAGGCTTTTTACTGCTCAGCTTGCGTCAGCAGCAGTGTTTGTGTCCAGATCAAGTAACTGACTTTTAATGTCACGTCCACAAACACCCCATGTCCCAGAAAAGCTCTTAAAAGAGTGGAAGGACATTAGCTAAAGATTAAAAGTACCATCATATTTCTAATGTAGTCAGCCACGACGTTTTTGGTGTCATACACAGTTAAAATACAGGCTTTAAGATGGATGCTGTGAAAGACTTCATAAATAATAATAAACATATCCAGAGTATTTTTAGCTTTTACATATGCTTTTGCCCATTTTCATAGCAGTATACTTCTATTTACATTGATGGAAACTATTTTAAGCAAGTGTGTGATACTTGCATGATGCAGTTGTTAGAGTGCAAGCATTACTTGCTAGACATACTAGCTATGACATTAAACATGATGCATAACACTTCTGTCTTTGCATTTGGGATTAAGGGAAAATTGGGTAAATCAGATTTTTTAGACTGTTCTTTTAGAAGCTTGTCACTGGATTTTGGTTTTTGAGTGGGATTTGTGTATGTTGTGTTACAGAAAGTGTGGCTGTCAGAGATCGAGGAGGCGGTTGGCGCCATGTTGAAGCGCGACTGTCAACAGCCTCGGGTAAAAAACTCCTCTCTCTATGTGGAGTCTTCACAGATCTAACTTGCAGCTTCACACACTCACCGAACCATCACTGCTGTAGAAAACTGTTCACTCGAAGCAAGTTGCCCGACACCTTTCCACGTGACTCGAACTACTAATGATGGCCTGCCAGGGTTAGAGCCCTCAGAAAAGGCTGCTGTGTTTTCTTTCTGACAGAAGTCCTGACTGTAGCAACTTGTGTCTAGGCCCTGACATACTGCCTTAATTCAAATGAGGAACATGTTCAGCTGTAGCAGCACTGTCAGAGCAAAGTCCACTGAAGTCAGAAATGGCGCAGTCGCATGGCTGTATGGAAAACTGAAGTGTTGCCGTGACATTTCACCCACTGTAGATTACATGTGCCACAGAGGAAAGCACAGCACTAAGTACAGCCAAAACGGACACTACTGCGTTAAAATGTAGCTCATTATACAGTTTTTTTTAATTAAAGTTTCTTTTGAAACTAGTAAAATGTGTATATCTGTGTCCTGTGATTGTTTATGGATATGGGTTCATTTAAGCTGGTCTGGAAAAATGTACTATCTGCAGTAATTACTAGCAACAGTATTTGGCCATGATGCATTAAAAGCAGGTTTGTGACATTTCATATAAAAAATATGGCACACCAAGTGAAAATAGAAACACCTAGTTTATTTACTCTTAAACATATCGATGAAAAATTAGAAAACAAATAATACCTCTTAACATAAATGATGTTCATAATGCATTCTGACAAGTCCTAACCATTCGGGCAGTCTCTCCATACAAACAGTTGGTGATGATCTATGAGCATACAGGCCGTCAACTCAAACCACGTGACCAAGGGCAGACATCAGAAAGCACGACTTAAGGCACACCTACGTGATCACAAACAGTAACGCCCTGCTATTCAGATGAGAAATGCAAGTGTAAGCCAGTTTATAGCCCATGCACAATTACGCACATGATAAGAATTAGTGTTACTTCTAAAAATGGACATTAGTGAAGTTTTCTATAATGACATCAATGTCTTTTTCTCTCCAAGCGTGTTTGTACAATATTAATACAATGCTTTTATTCCTGAATGTAATACAATATTTTGCAGATATGATTACAGCATTGCTTTAGTGCCCGGGAACAACAGCATGTCATGGTTGCTAGGAAAAGCGAGACCAGGGAGACTATGGCACTGAGATTCGTGATGGTGAAATAACTGTACCCTGCAGTGAGTTAACATTCAAATCGCTAGTAAGTCTTTAACAGACTTCATCTTGCTTTCATAATAACTTACAAAGAATGAGACTCAAATCCTATAGCGTCACCAAGGCTCTGTGGCTGGAACGTCACGCTTATGACATGAATTAAAAACAAATGCTTGGGCACACACAGTGTAGAGGTAGGTGGGGGAAAAAAAAGAAGAAACAAACTTAGTCTTGAGTCTACACTGAAGAACATACCATGAACTGTTGTGTGCGTGTGTTAAAGAGAATAAAAGACACTGCAGTGTCTAAGTATGCATGCACTTGAAATGCAGTACCACCTCTACCTCAATGCTGAGGCAAGCCCTCTGCCTGTAGAGCGACAGAGCATCGCGGCACAGCTATACAACAGCCAATACAGTGCTGAAGGAAGCTATACAGCAGGGATACCTGTGCAATTAGTCTTTTCGTGCCAAAATTTGTTGCATCACAATCCATACAATCACCATACGAGCACCTGTTTTGGATTAAGCATTTCCTTTTAGTCTGTTCTCGTGTCTGGTAACAAACAGTTGGATGTTAACACAGTCCAGTGCACAAGGTAAACAGACTGATTGCATCTTGGTCTTTTTTTTGGATGCATTTTTCTTGATATGTGATGCCGAACGCTAATCACACTTGCTGGAACGGTAAGTGAGAGATTACTTAAGATACAGGTAGAGTGACAGCTGAGGCCTAAGAAACAGAGCCTCAGGAACACTGAAGAGGTTGCTCTCAGAGGTACTCCGTGCTCAGAAGCCCACATTTTACACAATATACAAACAATATACCTCAGACAAACTATACAGCATCTACAAGTCTCTCTTGCATACACACGTTCACACAACTAAAGCCACAACTATTGCTTAATAGCAGGGCACATACCTGTGCAAATAATGGATTCTGTGAAAAACTGAATGACTAGTCCATTATTATTAGTGACATCTGCATACCTACAGTCAAAATACAACAGTCATGAAATGATAAGTGCAAAATTAAAAAAAAGTTATGGTTGTAATGTGTATGAGCAGCATAGCTAGCACATGTGTTACACTGACCAAAAAAAAAAAAAAAAACATGCCTGAAACTCTCAACAAAGTTGAAATAAAGACTCGCACAAGTCTTATAGATTTTTTAATACCACATCTGTGCCTCCTTCTAAATAGCTGGCACAAACCCTGATCTGTCCAAAGATGCTATACATAGACTTTGGTTCTGACCATATAATTTGAGCCAAACGCGCTGATGAGAACATGCTGTAGCTGATCAAGCTCAAGCCCCCCCCCCACTCAAATTTGCTCCAGGATCTCAACATTTCACCCCACTGAGCTTTTGACTTTGTGACAAAAGAAAGAAACAGAAAAAAACACCTTTTTCCTGAATGTCATTTTGGTAGATTCAATACTGATTTGCTTGACACATAAAAAGCTTACAGTATAAATCTCCCAGCCTTGACACCAAGGGGACAGAATCTATTAAAACCTCAAATTTGAACAACACTGAAAAGGGCCCAAACGCATAATGCTGCTTTACTCCTCTCCCTTTTTTGATTCTCTGGAACCCCAAATGGCCCCAGAAGTGACCAAGGCACTGTTCAGATGAGGACTGCACCTTCTCCAGTCCCTCTCTCTGGCACAACAGAGTCACATCCTCGAGCCCAGCCAGCAGACCAAAGCAGGCTGCTCCTCTGCCCCCACAGCCCTGCTGCCCCACCACTTCTCTTGCCCCTGCCTGCGGAGCTGGGTAAAGTTTCTCTCCTGCGTTGGAAGAGTCAGTGAAGAGTGTGTTGAGGAGAGGCTGGAGGAGCAGCAGGCTGGAAAGGCAGGGAGGCGGGTGATGGTCAGCCCTGCAGCTCCTCATAACACGCCTCACATACCCGGACAGGCTTCTTAGAGGATGGTGTTAGGGCATTCTTGGATGAGCATTCGGCACAGAAGATGTTTCCGCAGTGACGGCAGTGGTGCTGGAGGGGACAAGATGGAGACAGTGAACAGCATGGCTTTAGTCAGGCTGTTCATGTTTGAAAATCATTTGGAATCGATATTTTAAACAAAAAATAATTAAACAGGCTGCGGATGTATCTATAAAATTATTTTAGCATGTAGCTAGTACTCTACAACTTCATAGGTTTAATAATTTGTCTGAAGCATTTTAGACGATTCAGAATGATGAAAGCTGTAAGCTATGCAGCATTGAGATCTGGGTCATACAACCCCTGGCAAAACTGAAGGAATCACCACACTTTCAGGATGTTCACCCAGCTTTTTTACTTCATAGCAAATAAACAAACCACAGATGTGGAACAAATTCTTGTTTGATAGCAAAACACATTTTGGCTTTGTGAAACATATCTAAAAAGGAAATTACATAATTTTAATTAATTGCAGATTTTTTTCCACTCAGTGTGAAAAAAAGAGAAATCACATTGTTATACGAGATTATACAAGAAAAACATAAAAGTTGACCAAAGAAGATGATGTCAAAGCTTCACGGTTTAGAGCAATATGCCTTGAAAATAGAAAATGCCCAACAAAAACAGGTGGAAACAGGAGTCAGTGTGAGTGACGGAGCTGTAAGAAATCAGATGACTGTCATGGGATTTACAGCCAGAAAAGCCAAATGAAAACCAGCACTATAATAATTAAGTAAAAAGTTTTGATTATTAAGTGTCTCCAAACTGTTGAGAGGTAGTGTCTACATGGGAAAAACTGCGTACAGTGTGTTATTGTGTCATTCGCAGGCTGTATGTGACGTAGTCACAGGTGTGACAAGCCAATGGGTGTGTTCTTTCTATGTATGTCATAAAGAGCTTTTCACTTTGTTATGCCCTGAGGTTTCAATCTGGTTCCTCATTCAAACAATGGGTGTTGCTGGCATTATTACAAGCCACACCACATTTATAGTTTGAAAGACAATGATAAAATCTGTTCAAATGTTACAGAGAAAAAGGACCTTGTGAGATCTACCCAGTGAAACACAGAAAGATCAGACAACATTACAACACAGACTGGAAGTTGTCAGCTGCATCTGAGACTTCCACAGGCTAGTGGACTTAAGCAGGCCATTTGTATTCCATGTGAAGTATAAGGCTTTTGGCTTTAACATTCTGTTAGGTACTGTCCCAGACCTGGGTATCAAATACTGCTGATTTAAACTGAGATGTCTCGACAGCTTGTAATGAATACTGAGGCAATATAACACTTTAGCGTTTAGTGTTTTCAAACATTTGACAGATTAAATCATGGCACTTTTAACCCACAATGCTCTCCCACCACTGGACTGCAGAAAGCACAACAGCAGTACTTTCACTAGAGATTAATGTTGTTTTTTTTGTGTGGTTTTTTGGGGTTTTGTTTTTTTTTTACACAATACTGTCTGTTCACAGAGCTGGGGGAAAAAACAAAAAGCAGAGGACTTTGAATGAGTTCTGTACAAAAGTGGGTCCCTGTGGTAGACCATTAACATAGTACTGATTTGGTGCTTTGATGCTTAGAACAAGTAGCTCTATCAAACAAGAGAGTGAGTCTGTGTGTGTGTGTGTCTGAGTGTGTGAGTGTGTGTGAGAGAGAGAGAGAGAGAAAGAGAGAAAGGAGGGGTGAGGTAAAAAAAAGCATCGGGGGAGTTGGGGGAGGAGGACAGAGAAAGATAGAAATAAAATAAAAGAAAAAAAAAAATCACCTTCCGGATGGTTACAGAAAAGCCTTTCCCACAGGACATGCAGTTCTGCACCTCGTGGTCCTCTGCCCACTTCCGTGTGAGCGACTGTGACTGCTTTATCTGCACCAACAGACACAGCACACCATGACAACCAAACTAATTCTAGTGAGAAATGCTAATGATGATGTAACAAAGTTACAAAACCTTTTAGAAAGACAAAGTGTGCGGGACACAGCATAATTATGCATAAGAGCGGTCCAGTTCCTGGCCGGACATAAAGTTTGTACTTCAATTAATCAGGCTGTTAAAGCAGCGGAGCAGTGTTGGGTATGAGGAGCTGAAGCTGGTGGAGTGGGGAAAAAAGTGCAGTGTAGGGCTGCAATATTTATTTTTTAAAAAGTGAAGTTAATTTTAAAAATAAGTCAACCCTTTTTTTGGGATAACACCTTTTCTGATAGGTACAGTTCAAAGCCAATATCAGCAGAAAATGCTGAACTGAATATTGGAAGGTTAAAAAGAATTAATTCAATCCAATCTAATTACAAAACTAACTTGAAATGGCACACACCCACATTATGCCATACTGTTCGCTCTGTATTTCATCCTGTGGGGTCAACTCATCTGCTTAAAATGTTCTATGATGTTCACATAAAGGACTGTCACTACAACAGATCGTAATACAGAGGAAATGTGGACAACTACTGTGAATTTACTGCTGTATAACAGGAACTCTGAATTATGGCGAATGAACTGAAGAAAGGAAAAGAGAGAGGAACTGGTATGATGGTTATATTAACCGATTAACTGAATAAAGTGACTCAGTAACCGAAATAATCAACCCTAGTGTGATAGTATATGCACAGAACACCACACAAAAACTATTAAGAATATTAAGATGCTATGTTTGGGGGACCTGTAAAGACTGGTTCTCACGGCCCAGTTCCTGCATGGCTGCTGTGGTGTCATCCAGTTTTCTTCTCATCTCTAGCACTTTAGCCTGCAACTTCTCAATCTCGCCCTCGCCTTTCACACACCTAGAGAACACACAACAGCATCATGAGACAGTGTGCATGTGTATGTACATTTCAAGCATAGCAGTCATATTTTTGCCAAGTACTGCTCTAATGAAGCATCAAAAACGATGTGAGCACAAACAGTGCTCCTTATAGAGAATCTATAAGCCTGACAAACAAATCTTTAGTCTAGTAAATGGGAAAGAGTGAGTTACAAGCCAGGCCTTGCACTTAAAATTTGCCTGGTGAGGTTTGTGGGTCATGCAGTTCCACACCTCTCCAGCAGGGCGCGCCTCTCATCTTGGTTGTTCTGCACAGTGGCTTCTAGCACTGCAATTTCTCCACGTAGCTCATCCGTCTGCTTCTCCAGCTCACCCACACGCCGCTGGCTGCCCTGCCACTCACGCTTAAGTGTGGCCACATTCTCATTCAGAGCAGCCACCTGCATCGAGAGCTTCGCCTCAGCCTCCTCTCGCCGCTTCTCCACCTCCTCCTTAGCTTTCACCTCTAATGCCTTGATACAGAATCAAATGGATGTTGGAATAACGGCATTATGTACAGCTGTTATAAAGTCAGCTTTATAGTAGCATTAGTCAAGGAACTATTTACACACTGCACAAGTGACCTCTTAAGTATTTCGAGAAGTAATTTATTTAAATCACTGGCGTGTATTTAAATCACTGGCATTTCATTTCAAACAAGTGAGTACCAGTTGTTTATGGAGTTTGTCTGTCTCTGCTTTGTGCTGTTGCTGTGTGTTTGTGATGGAGTCACGAGTAGTTTGGTGCTCTCTCTGCTCCTGCTCCAGTGCTGCCTGGCCTGCCTCCACTCTGCCCTGTAGATCCACCTTCTGTTGGAGCAACAGCTGCTTTGCTGCCTGCAGTTCTTTCACCTCCTACACACAACCACACACACACACACACACACACACACATCCAGACAAATGCAATTTTCATAGAAACTATACTCAAGAATGTTATTTACATGTACATTTACTATAGAACATCACAAAGTTTCACCAATAAAGGCTATGTTAAAATGAAATTTCCAGACATCAAGTAGGTGTAGACACAGAAAGGGCTCCAGGTTCAGGGAAGCAGCTCACCTTCTCACTCTTGTCTGCCAGAGCTTTGAGTTCAGCAGCGAGTTTGCTGCGACCTTTCTCTAGTGCACTCTGAGCCTCTCGCAGCTCTTCCACCTGGGCACGCTCCTTCTTCAGCTCCTCTTGCGTCAGCTCCTGCACACGTGCAAAAACACACCAGGTCATCACTGGAGAGTTCTCACAAACCAGTCTTCAGACTATTGCCAGCAAGGGTTTAGTGGCTCAACATGGTCAGGACGTGCTGATGTTGACAGAAAGGGTCCATTTGACTGATATGTAAAATAACAAAGCAAAGACCCTCGGTGCTATAACAATAACAAACTTGTGAAGCCTGTCATCCTAGGACATCTTGTTTGTTTGATACTTTTACAAACGGGATGTGTGAAGTGCACAATCATTTTTTTCAGGATAGTGACTCTCCAAATGACCTTTTGTCACCACATTATGCAAAGCAGCCAAGGAAGTGCAGATTTCCAATGAGTGTGTAACTGGCAAGATTCCAACAGAGCTTGGGAATGTGATTTCATGACATAGTGTCTTATGGATGATCCATCATTTTGGCAGGGTCAGTCAGCCTCAGCTGGTTCAAAATAACAGAATGAATCTTTCATTCTGATTTATCTTCCTTGATTTTACCTTATCTGTAGATCAAGGACTCACTAAATACATCATCAAAGCTAACTAACGTGTGGATCCACATGGCTAGCACATGAGACAAAATCAAGGAAGGATATAAGAAAGGAAGTTCCCTTTAACAATGTAGACACAGCTCTATTTAATTAGCCATAGGAATCATTGCAGTAAGAGTACTGATAGCTTTTAGGTTCTTATAGTCTAATCATATCGGTTTAATGTCATTAAACATTAAAACATTATACATTTAGCGAAGTTGTATTTTGTAACACACAACTCACTGTTCCAGCAAAAAGATTTGACATTAAGTTATATTGTAACTAAGCTAATACCATCGAGGGAGAAACAATTATGATTCATCTGTTAATCTTAACTTTAGATTGACTGCCCTTTTGTGTAAACTTCAAGATACATGGTATCTAGTGTGGATTTTTGATGAGCCTGATGTTGGGATTTTATTCTAGTTTTTTGGTCCATCTTACATTGGTGCAGTATAAGTGCCAAAATGTAAATGTAGTGCAGGTGCAGTACAGGTGCCAAAATATTCTGCACTACACTAAAATTCAAATAGGAAACTAATTTAACTATTTTAAGCATGACATATATCCAAAACCCCAGTAAGTCTTAAATCTGTTTAAGCTTCACAATGCGTGGGAGAGAATTCTGAGTATTCAGAGCACATAAACAAAGAATTAACCCAGCCATTGTGACAGAATGATCCATAATGCAGTGCAATGTGATGCTGATTCCCAAGTCCTATAAAATATACATCAGATCCATGTACCTCTGTGGTTGGAGCATCTGAGGCTGAACCTAGCACTGATGGTGAGGACTAGTAAAAACAAGAGAATTAATCGCAGCATATCTATCCTGTCTCCTGTCAGCATTATAGAAAAGTAGTCATAAAGAGAGTTGGGTGGAAGTACCTGTTGTTTTTGGAGTTCTCTGAGTGCCTCCGCCTGCTGCTTGAGCTTCTCATCCTTCTTTGTCAGGTCCTTCTCCAGGGCAGCTCGGCCAGCCTTTAAGTCCTGGATCTGGGCCTCATGGTTGTTCAGCTGGTTGGTGCTGCTTACCAGCTCTTCCTGAGCCAAAGCCAACTTATCCTCACTCACCTATGCAGGACAACACAAGCTGGGCAATTAACTAAACTACAGTACAGTAAGTTTTTTATGTTTTTATGTATTCCTTTAATGGTTTAAAATACCAGCGTTCTAGCATTTGAGTTTATCTATCATAGTCTAATGGTTTATTAATGCTCAGTAAGAATCCTTAGTCAATTATGCTGTTAACAATCTTTGGTCAATAACAAAACATTTTGAACAAGAAACCACGATTAACATTCCAGTCTGATTAAATCAATAATGGGGGCTTATTAAGCTAAATTATACACTGATCCATTTTAGTGAAATTATTTTTAAATGGCCATGCACGCAGCATAACTCCTCGGTCTAAAACAAGATTAAACAGACTCAGGATGCACGGACGGCCTTTAGTCTTTCGCCCCACCTAGCTAACCTCTATGTTAAAAGGCTGCTCCTATTTATGATGGATCATCTGTGCTGTAAAATATCACAGTCACAAACACACCTTGAGGTCCTGACGCAGGGCAGAGACCTCAGACTCTTTGCCATAGTAGTCAGACTGTAGTTTGGCCAGACTGTCCTTGGTGATGTCACAGGTCTTTTGCATCTCTGCATTGCGACTTTTCTCTGAGCTCAGCTCTTTAGACACCCCTGCCATCTGCTCCTTCAGTTTGGTCAACTCTTCCACCTAAAGCACACACACTTTGAAATTAACGGAATGATAAGGTTACATGCAGTACATGCTTCACACTCTAAGGCTGATTCACGCAAGGTTTCTTTGAATACATAAAAATGTATTAGATTGATTCCATAATAGGATGAAGTTCGTCAGAACAGAGTACAAACGAGTGGTTTGGACAGCTGTGAATTCAGCTGTACCTTTCAATGAAGGCATGAGGAGAGTTTGTTCAAGAGCTACCATTCAGACACTTTTGCTACAACTGGAAAAATTCCAACCAAACTTTAACACAACACCAAAGACACATCAAGCACATACCTTTTGAGTCTGAGCAGTCTGCAGCTCTGCCACTTGACTCTGCAGTTTCTTCACTTCTTGATTGAAAGACCCCTGGGCTGTCTTCAGCTGTGTCTGTAGCTGCTGTACCTCTTTCTCCTTCTCTTTCAGTGCATCCTGAGTCTGTTTCAACTGGGCATTCAGTGCTGCCAACTGGATCTGAAGCCCCTTCTCAGTCTAAACACAATAACATTCTGTAAGGTCTGGCTACAGTCACCATTAAACCATTAACCACATGCATATTTTTAAGAACATAAGATGATGTTCTTTGCGGTTCTTACCTCTGTCATTTTCTCTAACTGAGACTTAGCTGTGCGTAGCTCTTTAGATGTAGCATCCACACTATTCTGAAGCTCCTGCAGGGCATTCTTATGAGCTTTTTCCTGTAAGAGACAAAAGAAGAAATGCTTGGTATCTCACAAATTTTGAAAGACCACAGTTTCAGTTTACTCATTCATATATTTGTTTACATTCAACCAATGCATACTATTATAATTCACCACATGGGTTTAGCATTAATGTATTGACAAATATTTTAATATAATTATTCAGTAAAGACCAAGTGATCTCAGCTGATATTGATTACATTATTATGAGAGTATCGGTGGAAATTTGAACAATGCTACGTCAATAATTTGTATTTTTCAAGTATTGACATTGCTGGGATTCAAACTCGCCACCTCCTGAAAACAGAGATGTGTTAATGCGGTATACTGCAAAAGTCTGCAGTGCTGCCTCCTGCAAGCACTGGAGTCTGACGTATGGGCCTTAGACAGTTGGTCCACTGAGGAATTCACTATGACTCACTATTAGGATTAACGACATGACAGCAATACAGTCTGTACTGAATAGACCATCATGGTAGGAATAACAACATATTAAATCTATTTAAGCCTAACCTATAACATTAGAATATCACAGTCACATTACACATAAATATTTTCAGTTCTAAAATCCTATTGGCTTAGTCATGTTCAGAGCTGATGTAAAATACTCACACACATGCGTAAACTGAATTCTGTATTTGAGAAATATTTTGCTGTTTATGGCATTCTCATCAATTTCTTTGTTTGACAACCATAGCCTACTGTTAAAACGGTTACTGTTAACAAAATATATTTCTAGGTATAATAACTGTTTATTGCAATTACTAATTTATTACTTTATTTCTAGAATTTATTATTACTAAAAGATTCTATACTGATCACTTGTAAATATTATAACCTTTGGCTGGTTATTTTGGTTATTTCCAAACCTTAACCACTGTAACGTAGAGTCCTGGGTGGCTTTCTGCTTTAAGCTAATATATAAACAGAAGAGCGACATAAAGAGTACATATTGCTTCTGGCACCTTCTCCTCCAGGGCAGTCGTGCTGCTCTTCTTCTCCTTCTCCAGCTGAGTCTGGTTCTCCTTCAGGGATATGGAGGCCTTGGTCAGAGCCTCCCTCACTGAAGTAAACTCTTTGGCCTGAGTATCCTTCTCCTGCTGGGCCTTCTGAAGGTCTGCACTTAGCCCCTGGAGCTTTTTCTCTAACTCAGCCTGTTGTGCCTGCCCTTCTTTGGTGAGTTTGTCCAGGCTAGTCTGCAGCCCACTGCGCTCCTTGTCCACTTTCTCCAAGTTCTTTTGTGTGTCTGCCAAAGCTGAGCTCTTTTTCTGCAATTCCACCTGCAGTGCTGCAGCCCTGAGGAACAGAGACAGTGACACAGCTTAAACACAAAAATCTGGAATAATCCACTGTCTTAGATTAAGTTTCCTTTCTTTTATTGTTAATACCTATAGTAGTCTCTCACTCAGCAAGCATCAGTATCACAAGATGGTCTGCCTGATATGTTTACGTTTACGGCATTTAGCAGACGCTCATATCCAGAGTGACGTACAACAGTGCTTTAGTAGTCCACATCTGTTCTTCATACCCATAAAGCTAGACTTAAATCAACATCTGCTCATAACCAAGTTACTGCTAGCTAAGTTACACACCTTAATAAACCTTAATAATAAACCCTGTTATGAACTAAATGTGTCTGTGATGCAATTACCTTGCTTTTTACTGCAATAAAATGCAATATGCCTTGTAATATATAAAACCATCTTGGTGAACCATTCATGTTGGTGTGGTTAAACTGTTTAATTCTAACCAAAATTATGTACTTTATTGTGATTATGTAAATCACCAAAACATCTAACAAAATCTGACATTTTTCAGAATGCTCACAGCACATAATTAAAGTTTTAAAAGGCTGTTTTGCATATTGCAGCCTCACAATGCACAAGTATTACAAAAGTAAATATTGTAATGTCAATTAAAAAAACTATATATTGTGAAGCCCTGGTGTGTAAAAGGTCAAAGGCCTACCCTTGTTTCTCAGTGTCTAGCTGGCAGCTCAGCTCCTTGTTCTTCTTCTCCAGCTCACTGATGTGCTGCAGCTGTCTCTGCTGCTCCTTCTGTGCCTGCTCCCTCCCAGAGCGCAGCTCTGTCAACTCAGCCGCCACTTTCTGCCACACATTCACATTCATTAAAATGACATGAACAACCGGCACGCAGGCTCTCAAAAAGATCTGAGCTCAAGGTGTGCAGACAAAGCTAAGTCATGAAGCAGGTAGTAGAGGACAGACAGCAGCAAGGCAATTCTCAGTCCTAATGGACCAGGTGAGGGCTGGCAGCATGGTGGATGTGACATGACTCAGCAGAAAGGGAAGGTATGGCTTGTGAGGCAAGTGTTGCTGACCTTGGCCTGACTCTCCAGGGTGTCAGTCTTCTGCTCTGCAGCCAGCAGCCTATCCCTGTTTTCCTTTAGAGTGGCCTCAAGCTGAGAGCAATGCTCCTGTTTCTCCTGCAATCTACGACCCTGCTCCTCCAGCTGTGCCTGCGCCTTACTCAACTCCTGCACACACAGAATAGTTACATACTCTGTAAACCTACTGAAAGAGCTAAAAGATAATCAAATAGATGAATTCTGTTGGACTGTCTATGAACCCTGGATTTAGAGAAATGTTTTGAATATCTTGAAAAGTTAAAGTAAAAACAAAAATAAAGTACAACAAGATGTATAATTGGGGATGTACCTGCTGCTTGTCCTGCAGTGCATGCTGTGTTGTTTCTAAATGGTTTTCGAGGTCAGCTCTCTGGGCAGTCTTTGCGGCTTCAGCAGACAGCAGCATTTCCGTCTTAGCTTTCAGCTATGACCCAAAATCACATATCATCTCACAAACACTGCTTCAATACAACTAAGATTTTTAGAGCACTCTTCCTCTACAAGAAACTTTTTTTTTTTTTTTACTTTATCAGAATTATCTGCATT
This sequence comes from Brycinus macrolepidotus, assembly GCA_037974445.1. Lineage (NCBI taxonomy): Eukaryota > Metazoa > Chordata > Actinopteri > Characiformes > Alestidae > Brycinus > Brycinus macrolepidotus. The sequence goes on along the minus strand of JBBPCZ010000019.1, from coordinate 13,402,905 downwards.
CATCTTATCTAATTAGTCATTTAGCTCTGAATGTCCAAACTCCTTACTGAACATCCTATAAAAGATTATAAAGTACCTGGGTATCAAGCTGAGCCACTCTCTCCTTGCTCAGGGTGAGCTGAGCAGTCATATCGGTCACAGTGCTCTCCAAGCCCTGGCAGCGGTCTTGCACTGAACGGAGCTGGCTTTTCTGCTCCTGTAACTGCTCATGGAGGTTTTCTTGAGCCTGTTTATGGCTCTCTGACTGGTTTTTCAGCTTGTCTGTCAACTGAATTATCTATGGGCAAACAAGTGATTACAGCAATCAAATCTTACAGCAATATTCCATCATCTATTGTAAAGCTTGTCAAAATTTCACAGAAGAGTAAAGGCTGTTACTGCAACAAAAGGGGGACAAACTCCTTATGAATACCCTAGATTTTAGAAGAAATGCTATGTATGTACGTGAGTATGTATGCGCGGAAGGGGGTCTCTTGCACCTGTTCCTGTAAAGTGTGGTTCTTCTCCTGAAGCTGGTTGAGTAGTGCAGCCTCTCCCTCTCCTGCCTGAATCTTGGCACACAGGTCCTCTCTTTCGGCCTCCAACTGGCTGAGGCTGGCCTTACTCTTCTGCAGCAGGGCCTCCAGGTTCTGGATTTTTTGGTCTTTGTCTCCAATCTGACGCAGCACCTGCTCCAAATCATTCTAGCAGAGAGAAGACACAGGAATTTAGAACATTTGTTTGGAGAATGACAGCACACATCTTAAGTTTATATAAATGTACTGTAATGTTCAGGTCATCAACAGTCCACATAACTGGGGTCTCACACTACATCTTCACACACGGGCAAACCCACGAAATAAATTCGTAAAGTCAAAAACTGTTCTGTATATGGGTTGCACAGAGCAGGGATGAAGATATAACTCACAGTCAAATAAAACCTGTCTTGGCATACAAGACTAGAAATGTGCTTTTGATACCACATGCTGCAGTGTGTAGTGCCTATGAAAATTTTACAGTGCTCCATTTACCTGTGCTTCTCGCAGCTTGCCATTGGTGCTCTGCTGAAGAGCTTGCAGTTCTTGGTGCTGCTGTTTGGATTTGTCCAGCTGGTGCTGCAAATCTGTGGACTTGGTAGTGTTCTCCTTCAGCTGCAGCACAACAAACGCGAGTCAACACAGCTAACCACAGAGTCAAACCATGGCCACAATAAGGAATGTGATGATAAGGAACGTCATGATAAGGAACGTCATGTCTACATTCAAAAATACTGTTTGAATGTAGCAGATTTTTATCAGCTGTGATTGCATGACGCATGGTCATACACAAGAATTTTTAGATAGGTAGGTGCATAAATAGGCAAAACAACCTGAAATTGCTTCCTTTTGAAAAAAACAAATAAAACTAAACAAAAACAACACCAAATATAACATTTAAGAAGTATGAATGCAACAGTCTGAAAATCCCTGAGACAATACACATGCTGGATTTGGATGACACCCTCAAATAAGCAATTAATCCATATTTTCAGGCATAAGCCCCACTCCAAACCCACCTGCTCATCCAAGCGGGAGAGTTTGAGCTGCAAGTCGGCAACCTGTTGCTCTCGGTCTTTGAGCTTCTCTCCAGACAGCTGCCTCTGCTCCTTCAGCCGGCCCTGTACTTCCCCCAGCTGACGCTCAGTCTCCAGTAGCTTTGCATGCAGCTACACGACACAGGACAAAGCAGTAAGCTGCAAAAAAGTCTACACAGTCAGACAAAAACGAAGAGCCAGTATGTGTGCATGTGCTCACCTGACTGATCTCACTCTGCTGCTGCAGACCCTGGCTCTCTCTTTCCTCTCTTTGCTGCTGAAGCTGTTTACGGTCAGCCTTCAGCTCCTGGTGGCTCTTCTCCAGCTCAGTGAGCTCCTGTTTGAGGCGCATCACCTCCTCACTGCGCTCGGCTAACTCGGTTTGAGTCCGGCCAAGCGAATTCTCACCTGCAGATGCCCGTGCCTGGACCTCCTGCAACTCCAGCTCCCTCTGGTGTAGGCTGGCTTGCAGGTTCTTCTTGGAGGCCTGCTCCTGTCCCAGGTGCTCCTCTAGCTCCTGGTTCTCCTTCTCCCTGCGGGCCAGCTTCTCTGCCAGCAGCTAAGGAAGGCAAAAGATTAACAGAACTCAAGATAGTCTAGGTAGTTATTGCACATCTATATAATAATGAATAAAATGTGTTTTAATGAAAGGCTGTAATCAGTCCATACAGACATAATTTGAATATAAGACGTTACGAATGTAATGATTTATACTAAAATTACGATAAAACACAACAGAAATTATTCACAATCACCTCAAACAAACTCTTGCGAGATTATTGTACACTGAAGTCAGGTACAACAAGAATGGTTATGTATTGTGATAAAGTGCTTTTTCAAAGATTCATACGACTTCAACACTATGAAAGCTATGTTTGATAAGGACTGTTCAGAAGTGGCATTAGACCTCTAAAAATTATTTAGGCATGATATTTAATGCTAACAAAGAGGATGCTTGAGCTATGATTAGGACATTTAAAATCATCACCACAATCACTGAAAACTACATTTCCTTAATTTTTGAAATTGAGGAGTTTGAGGCAGTAGGTAAGCATTATTAGTACTGTAATGCTTCCAAACCACTCTCTTCATGAATGGAAACTACTTTGCAAAAAGTACAAGATAGTCGATCAGATGTTGCAGAACAGATGTTGCCAACATATCCCACACACACACACACACACACATATATATTAGGGGTGGGACTCGATTAAAAAAATTAATCTAATTAATTAGAGGCTTTGTAATTAATTAATCTTGATT
>JBBPCZ010000019.1:13377051-13398349 GCA_037974445.1 Brycinus macrolepidotus | reverse complement strand
CAGTGCTGTTTTATTGGCAAAGGGAGGTTGTACAAAGTATTAAATGCAGGGGTGCCAATAATTGTGCCACATGTGTTCAATTCAAGGTCGTGTTCAATTCAATGTGTTCAATTCAAGGTCAATTAAAGGTCCGATTTTTCTCATTTTTTCCGGATAAAATGAAGCTACTTCGCCAAAATGTGCACTTTTTCTAACATTGTTTACTAATCTTTACAAGGGGTGCCGATAATTGTGGAGGGCACTGTATATACGTTAAAGGCACAGCAACAAAAACAACCTCTTTCATTTAAATTTTAAACATGGGACACAGTGAAGGTTGATTGTAAATTAATAGATTAATTATGAATTAATAGTTTTGGTACCTAACACAAACAAACTGGCATGGGTGGACCTCAGGGGCAAAAACCAAAATACAAGAAAGGGTCCATCCTCAACAGAAAAAAATAAAAACTAAATCTCTGACACTCATTTTTAGCAAATTACCATGCTTAAATACACAGATCTGTTCATGTGAAAAAACAAAATCCAAGAATCACAGTCCACAGTCTCAGAGACTCCTGGGATTCTAAACTGTAACAGAGTGACATTTAAGCACGGGGCAGTTTTATGATGCCTGAACTGGAAACAAGAAATGCCAGCGGCAGAACAAGCTAACCTTATTCAGAGGCTGCTGTAAAGTCAGAGCTGATAACGACATGGCTATGCTAACAGGGCGTGGTGACAGGCCTGTCCTCTAAGCCTTCCCCATGTGCTGCTTACGCAGGCGACAGCTGAGCTTGTATTTACAACAAGCTCTCTTTCCTTTCATCTATTCTTTGTCCTCTTTGGCATTAATATCTCCAGTCTTTTGTTCACCTGTTGCATTTATTCATCATACAGGCCTATTATTTTCATGTATGTTCTCCATTACCCTTATTGTATATGTTCCATCCTCAGTGACACTATTTCTATTATTCTATAGTAATGGTACAGGTGACTCATCAGACCCATTTAGATTGTGGTGTAGGTTTCAGAGAACATCTCTAAGGGTTCTTCTGAAGTTATTTCAAACAAGTTTCCCGAAATGCACGCCACTGATTAGAAAACAATGCCTAAGTTGGACAAAAAACTTCAATGACTTCATCGTGGATATGAAATTAACACTGTAAATGAATGCTTAGTCAGCTTTCAGCCAACTAACACAAGCCCTGTTCCCACTGCAATTAACTAGTATACAGTGGTGGTAAAAACAGAGTGAACAAGCAGGAGTGAAGAGAATCATTTTTTTCTGCTAAACAAAACCTATTTAGTATGGAAATCACAAAGGAGATAAAAAACAGTTCCACTGAAATAGGTTACTACAATTGAAATACAGCCTTTTAATCTGCAGGTTTGTCTGTCTCAGACTGACACAGACTGACCAAAGCCAGACATACACTGTGATTTCAGAATTCTTGTTCACTGGTCACAGCTCACATTGTACATTTGCTCATCATTTTCAGCTAATGCCTATGATGTATATGTTCACAGTGGACAAACATATTTAGTCTAGTTGACATGCTGCAACACTGGTGCTCATGTTTTTTCATTCAAAGAAATATGCTGCGCATCCCAGGACCCAGCAAAAAGAGTTGAGAAAGCGTGCTTTTAGCAAAACAGAACGTGATGTCCATTAGATGGGACAATATGGACTCTATTTTTCAAAGAGAAACAACACAATTCTGTTTAGTCAAACATAACAAAGTCAGCATATAAAACAACAAATAGCAACCTGTGTAGGAGCAGTAGTTGTGTTTATGCAAAGCTGTGGTTTGCAAGCAGCTTAGAGCGGCTGTCTCGTAAGACAGCACATAAAATTTCTGGCATGTCAATAACCCAAGCAATGGTTTGACAACACAATCTTAGGTTGTTTGGGCAATTAACTGGGCATCGCTTGTCCTCTCAATCTGTACATAAAACGATGGCTGATGAAGCTGAAATTTGGCCGAAACCTGAAGTTTAGTCTGCAACAACCAAACCAGGCTACAATAACACACAATGCATGCGCCTAGTTTCACTGAAACAGAACAAAAAACCTCTGCAATGCATATATACCTCAAAATGCAGCACCTATTGGCACACATTTGCACTATTGACACAATATGGCACATATTTTTCTGCACATTGTGTTGCACAATACTTTTTTGTTCACGTACTGGGGAAAAAATGAAACAGAATATATGTAATGTGATTTTTCATTGGCCACCTCTGTGCTGTACATTTATGCCCATGCATTACTCTCAGCACAAAACTGTGCATTAAAAAGCATATAAATAGTAAAACTATTACTCAACACACTTCGTTGAGTAACTTCTGAAAGGTGCTACATGCATTCCCTTTGATCCACACCAGTCTGGGCTGTTTTGACGGTGATGTTACCACCTCACAAATGGAGCCTGCATTTTCCCAGAGGCCCACTGTCTCTAAAATGAAACATTCTAATCCTTCCTGACAACATGAACAAAGGCTGTGGTCATTCAGGATCATTACCTGAGCCCGTTTATCACCCTGAAGGACTGAACTGGCATGGCACACATCACCCCCTGCTGGTTTAATTATAGAGGTTCTGAAGCAATTCCCTCAGCACATACTGTCAGCCGACAGAAAATGTAGTGTGCTGACAAGGTTATGGGTCATTCTGCACTGGCCACGCCGCACCAGCAGCAAAAAGCGGTTTCCAGTAAAACCATGTCAATCTGTTTCTTGAAAGGAAGTGGGTGTTACACACAAACACAAGCACAGTAGACTTAAAATTGGACATTGGCTCAAATTACAGGGTGTTCATAAGCTGCAAGCTCTCATCGCAGCTGGTTATAGTGCATGTTGAGTTTGTGGGGTCATAAAGTAGGTCATTAAAATATAGTACTACATAGTTACTGTACTCCATTGTTACCCTTTTTAGCCTCTCACCTTTCCTTTAATTATTACTCATTCATAACTCATTGAAGAAAGCAGATAAACTTGGATGAACGTGCACATACTAAAGGTTCATTTACTATGACTTTTCTGTTCATTGAAAAGTTACTGAAAAATGAATACTGCATGTACATTTTTGGCACATTTGACAACCCTGACGCAAACTAAAAAAACAGACAGAAAGCAGATTCAAACCTGCTGTTATTGAATGTAAATAAATGGAAATAATACTAGCAGTACTTTTTTTTTTTTACTAGTTCCACATTAATTTAGAAAACATTTTAAAAAATTAGAACCTGCTCAATGATTAGTTCAAAATCCAGATGATAAATAGGGTATCTGCAGGCCATTTTGAAGGCATACTCTAAAGTCTGAACATTCTCTACAGTGTGCTATTAGCACTCAGGTTGCTTTGACTTGGAGGCTAATGAGTCTGGCATGACATATTATAAGAACAAAAAATATGTGGACACCTGACTTTGACATCTATATGAGCTTGTTTGACATCCTGTTCCAAAAGTAGCACTGCCCATTTAAAAGTAACATAAATAATATTTTTTGTTATTTTCAGGGAGATTTCATAGCCTACACTATTTATACACTAAATCAGCTAAATCAGCAAGAACTGTATTGGAGTCTAAAAGCTCAAACAATACAAACTGATTATCCAATTGTTAGAATATTCTATGGATCACTCAATTACCAATATAATTGTGTGTGTGTGTAAAATACCTGGCTTTGTTGCTGGAGGTTGTTCAGGTTGCTCTGTAGTTGGTGTATCTGTTGTGTGTACACAGCCGCTTCCTGGGGACCTTTCTCCAGCTCGGCCTTCAGCTGGGCAATAGTTGTCTGTAGAAAAACAGCCAAAACATCTCAACTTTCATGGTTCAAGAAGAACTGCTCAAGGTCAGCAAGCATGCAGACTCCCATGAAAAGCTGCCGGACATGCAGGATCAGAATAATTGAGGATGATGAGGTTTTCATTTTTGTTATTTTGAGCTTCATGGGGTAATTACTGCTTATATCCTTACTAAAAGTGGGGCAGTATGAGTAACAAAAACTGAGGTGAAAGTTGATAAAGTTACCTCCAGTTTACGAATCTTCAAGACAGAGCAAAGCAGGTAGGGTGGGAAACGGGAGAGACAGAGAGAAGGAAGGAGAGGGGCACACAAACACAGGACACAAGTGAGTGTGAAACACAAAATGGGCAAGCGGTTAAAAGCTCTCAAACACTTCATATCCATGTAGAACTCATTTGGCCTCTCAAAACTTCAAATAATTCACATACAGGACAGTATGTGACAAACATACTGCTAGAGTCACATTACAAATAATTTTGTCAACGTTCAACAACATTCAATTCCACTTTCAGCCAGTAGAGGGCAGACTATGCGTTGAAGAGGCTAAAAGAGTCACCCGCAACCTGGGTAAAAAGAGAAATGAAAAGCATGTCTGTGTGCAGATGAGGGATCCATAGCTTGACTTTGGAAGCTTTTACATAATCACAACTGGGGTCAGGTGGTGCAAAGGTTTTGCAGGAGGTGATTATAAGTTTGTTTACAGGAAGTACTATGATGGAACAGCTGCAAGTAGCCAGTTAATGGTTAACCTCAGTAATCAGGCTCAGAGGACACTGAATATAGCTGGCATTGACCTACAAAATCCTCACTAACAGAAAGCAAAGTTACACATAAAACTATTCATGAAAGACTAAACATTTGATTAAAACATCAACAAATAAATAGCATGAAATACATCAACACAATAAAAAGGCTGAATAATCGTAAATCTAAATACAGTTAGTAAAATTCTATTAGTTACTTTTTTTCTGCAGTGTAGTTACATCCAAAAAAAAAAAAACCCACTGCAGATTTCCAAGTCAATAAGGAATTCAATCAGGCTTCAGTCTTGATTGATTGCTACACTTTATGGGTTGTTTTGAGGCTGAATATAATTGAATTGTGAAGTAGTGTGTAATGTCGCATGCAAGCACTCATCTCTGAAGGCCACTGCTTATATTCTAGCAATATATTATGTACTCGTCCATCATGTGTTTGTTTATGGACATATTTGGGTTTGGGCCTTACCTCTGAGGTAGTGAAGTTAGCCTGCAGTTGTTCATACTGGCTCTTGAGCCGCTCTGATTCCTCCTCTCTCTCACGTGTCATGTTGTCCATCAACGTCTGCACTTGCACCAATTCCCTCTTCAACACCTCCACATCCTCCACTCCGGGCCTCTGAAGCTGCAGCAGGGCACAAGATCCAGTATATCAGTAAAGGACAGTGTTCTACAGAAGTGAAGTCTTTTCACAGCTGTGCATGAGTACAATCCCTCAAATCACTATCTTCACTATCTAGCACCTGCTTTTTAGGGTGTTACTGTCTTCAAGCACTAACATTTTGCACTAAACAGAAACAATGAACTATTATATTATGCCACTGAATTGCACCTTACAGGCTCCAAACAAACTACCATTTTTTTTTTAAATGAAAATTTGCTTCAACTTTTTGGTCGTAATCTGTGTCGGTGCTGTATCAGTGGTCGCTGATGGCTGCACTACTTTCCCTGAGTAAAGCAGTCTACAGACACTGAGTGCTTAACAGTATTATCAGTATACTACATCCTCTTTCATTTCCCACTGTAAACACACTGCTTGCACTAAAAGTGGATGGTACAACACAAAACTACCATGTGAGACAGACCTAATGAGTAATAACTAAACAGAGTTGTGTAAGTGAATGACAGATTTATTACCAACTCTGTGGCGAGTTTGTCTTTCTCCTGCCTTTCTCTCTGAAGGTCCTGCTGCAGACTGGCCACCCTTTGCTCTGCCACCTCTCTCAGGCTCTTCTCCTCATCATACCGTGACTTGATGTCTGGGATTGAACACACATGATCGTAACACAGTCATCAAGTGCGGAGATCAGGACATATGGAAAATTAAATGACCCAAATCCACTTTCAACAATCTGATCTGACTTTAGATTATGACATTCCCCTTACCAACTATCTCAGTGGCCAGCTGGGCAGCCTTCTGTTCAAACAGGTCTTTCATCTGTTTGATGTTGAACTTCTCTGTCTCAGCCTCATGCAGCTTCATCTCCAGTTCTGAGAACACACACAAGATGTTTGACACAGGAATTACCATATCAAAGCTTTCATTTAGAACAAGCAGAAATCTCTACATGCTGACATATATTCTTGCTTGTGTGTTTGTGAACAGAACTTACTATATTTCTGCATAAATACAACATAAAATATCATCAGATTATCACACAAGTCTTAAAAGTAGATGAAGGTAAAACAACTAAAACAAATGATACAAAAATCATCATACTTGTCCTTTAATTTATGGAGATAAATAATATGGTATTACATATCTGTAAGTAGCAAAAGTATGTGAAGCTTTGCTTTCAGCATCTGGTGCAGCATCCAATAACTGTTCATCAGTCCTGCACATTGACTCAGAAATGTTAGCCCATTCCTCAACATACGGTGGGTTCCCTGGCATAAACTGCTCACTTCATGTCGTACCTTCTGCAACATTTCTATCAGGTGAAGATCAGGACTTTGACCTGGCCATTCCAAGAACCCTTATCCTTCTTTAACCATTCTATGGTAGAGCGACTTGTGTTCTTAAGGTTGTTGTCTTGCTCCATGATCCACTTTCTCTTAAGATTCAGTTCATGGACAGATGTCCTGACAATTTAAATTAGAATTAGCTGGTATATATATATATTGTTCCATCAATTATGGCAAATCGTCCTGAACCAGATGCAGCAAAACAACGTATACTACCACCACCATGTTTCGCAGATGTACAGGGTTCTTTTGCCAAAATGCAGTGTTCTTCTTTCTCTAAACATAACACTTCTCATTTAAACCAAAAAAGTTTATTGTGGTCTCATACATCTACAACATTTTTCTGACTGCTCTCGGCTTTGTTCAAATAATCTGTAGACGGGTGGCAATGTTTTTATTAGACAGCAATGGCTTTTACCTTGCATTCCTGTCATGTACACCATTGTTGTTAATTGTTCTCCTGATAGTGGACTCCTGAACATTAACATTAGCCAACGTGAAAGAGGCCTAGTTGCTTAGAAATTACTCTGGGTTTCTCTCTGAATTGTGGGCTATTACCTTGACCTTGGAGTGGTCTTTGTTGGACTTGAATTTCCTCCATTTGTACACAATCTGTCTAACTGTGGACCAGCAGAGTTCAAACTCTGCAGAGATGTAACCTTTTCTAGCCTAATAAGAATCAACAGCTCTTTTTCTTAGGTCCTTGGAAATCTACCTTCTTTGTGCCATGATACACTTCCCCAAACATGTTGTGAAGATCAGACTTTGCTAAACTCTAATCTGACCTTCAAATCCTCAAAGTTCTCATACTTCTGAACCTTACAGATATGTAATATTGGATCATTTTCCTCAATAAAAAATGACCAAGTGTAATATTTCTGACATGTTTGTTTAATTGGCTTTTCTATGTCTACAATTAGGAAGTGTATGAAAGTCTGATGATGTTTAGGTAATACTTAGAAATGTGGAAGAAACTGAAAATTGTAAGGCCTCATATATAGTCAAGCACCACTGTATCTGAACCAGTCAGTAAGGAACAAAAATTTGAGAGAGCTTACCCGACTCCTCCATGCTGGCCTGGCCGTCATTCTGCTGCCCCTAGTATGGAAAAGAACAAACCCATAATGAAATACAGTATTACCCTAAGACGCTACTGCATTCAATTGGTAGGTAACCTTCAAGGTTGTTTCAGCTTTAAAGCATGGCAGCTTCAGGTGAGAATGACAAACATCATCTGATTAGTATTTGAAAGAAATTACTTGCTTCAGATGTCCTTGTACTTTGTCTAGTTCTTTTTTCAGTTCCCCTGAAAACCATCGTTCTTCCTGTAACATTTATAAAAAAGAGAGTTGGGAGGTCCCAGACAAAGGCATGTGATTTATAAAACCACAGAGAAACAAATAAGCAATAGAAATGCTACGATTTTATGCTCATTGAAGTTGAAATAGAACAAAGGCAGAGGACAGTGCGTACCTTCAGCGATGCCTGTAAATCCTGCACTTCCTGCCGCAAAAGAGTTAGGTCATCCCTAAAAAAGACAAACCTAACAACTCAGTAAAGAGCAAACACTTGTTTTTGCCATTTAGGTCGCAAGAATTAAAATAACATATTGGATGGTCAATATTTTTCAAAGCATTCAGTCATCAAGTGTTAAAGTACTGATTAATTAATTATTTATTACAAATATTAAACCAGAAAATATATGACACTGATGTGACACAGTGGTGTCTTGACTCACTAAAATATTCAACACAGCAAAAATAAGAAGAAACTGAAAAAGTGCATTATGTTAATATGTAATTGCTTCCATTTTCAGTTTCGATCAGCTTTAAGTTACAATATCAGAGTCTTTAGAATGGCACAAAGAAGATCTGCCTGATCCTCCCAGACTGGTTCTTTAGCAGTATATTAAAACTAAACAAAACCTGTCCTTTATGGTGGAACAAAATGAAAATCTAACATGACAAAAAAAAAACAGGAGATGTCATCTCAATTACAACAGCACTGTTTCCTTATAGTTCCACCGACTGACAGAGAAGGGCAAATACCCACCTGTTTTGATGGTCAATTCACCTACTCAGTTGATGATGGTGAATTATCTTATGTATACAAGCTAATTTGCTTTGTGAAGTGCTTGGAAAAATTAGCAGGGCCATTTTTAATATTCAGTGTACTTTTCCACTGAGGTCTACTTATGAAGTATGTCGTTTTATGTATCAAAAACACAATTCATTTTTTAAAGTCCATTTGCCATCCTCTCATAATCCTTTAGAATAAAACAGGGAGTTTTTGTATCTTTGTTTTTATGACTGACATACGTAAATGGCCTCTGTTCTGACTGGCTGCCTGGTATTATGCCTCTGTCAAAAAGCAGTGTGAGTTTCAGACAGGAATCTAAATGGGAGTGTCAGGAGAAAAACATTTCAGCCACTCCTTTCAAATGAACCTATTAGAATGCTGCAATGATATATTTCCTTCCTGGCAGCCAGGAACAGCCCAGTGTTTAATCGTTTTTCTCCCCATATCTCTTGCTGTAACAACTCTGTTACAGAGTATCTGCAGTAAAACACTCATCACTTCAACTTGAATAGACAGCCATAAACAAAAGATTGTAGTTTTGATACCACAACCATGGATAACTCACAACAGAATGTTTTGCTGTGCTGTTTCCATAGTAACTAATGCCTGCACTCAAAACTCTGCAGCAATACAGAATCTTTTTTTAAAATATTAACAACACATCAAATTAATTTTTTCCAAAAATAAGGAAAATTAGTTTTGAGTTTGAATGGCCCCTTTAATGTATTACAATTCAAAGCTTGGTTTGCTTAATGCTAAAAATAACGTGTATGAACTACTAAGAGAGACAACTCATACAGTGGATGACCACAAATTTGCCCCAGTGTATTCATGAATTGTAGCCATTGTCTCATGAGCACTCACATGCATTTTTGTGTGCGTGTGTGTATGCATGAGTGTGCACAGGCATTAGGGTTCATGCGGAACTGAGAGAACATGAGTGATAAAAGAGCACAGATTTATTTCTCATAGTGAGGAGACAAAAAATTAGCAATTAAATATTAGCAATTAAACAATAATAAGACGTGTCATAATACACGTAAAGAAAAATGAAAGGAGAATTACGCTGGAGGACTCGTGACAAGTGCTGGGTTCGGTTCTGACCTGGCAGTGCCGAGGTGAGAGGGGTGCTCCTGGGGTTCGTGGTAAACTTCATAATGCTTGAAAAGTTCCTCAGCAGAGTTATGAGACTTCATACACTGTGGACAAATGAAGCCCTGCACACACAAACAGAGACAGTCGAGCACATGGAAGGCCGTTAACCCTGCTTTAAGCCCTTAAATAGAAAAGGATAAGATCCATTTTAATGAAAGTACAAGTTTAACATTCATTTATGCTTCATTTATGTTACCTCTGAAGTCTCGTTGTTCATGTCAGCTGAAGGCTGCTCAGACTCAGAGGCCTGGGAGCCTCCTTTTCCAGGAGTCTGTGTGAGACATGGACAGAAATGGAGAGTGAGTAGAAAGAAGAAGAACAGGGCAGGATAAACAAAGAGGGAGACAGAGGGGACAGGGAGGGTTTAGATGTCTCTGTCACATTCAGCACTTTGTTGATTTGGCATGGCTGACCGAAGTGGATCACTGATGAGCATTTGGGCTGGCCTGGCTGATGCATTCCACCCACCAGGAATCTCTAGCATCAGCTGGGCTGAATCCAACTTTTAGAAATAAATTACTGAGAAATCACATCCAGTTAGTCCATTCATAGGCTATTTTAAGGTGACTGATGTGAATGAGTAGAATCAAACTAAGAAGAAAAAAAATCAGATGCCTTCTCTCATCAAGAAAAAACGAAAGGAACGGCGTGCCAGTGAAGTATGGCAGTGGCCTCTGGGTTGCATTTGGCGAGGCTGTTGTACATCTGAGTACATACAAGCGAATGAAACATAACACTGATTTAGAGAAGCACTGAACAGTTCCCTTACCAAACTTTGACCTCAGCAACCAGAAAATAGCAGTCAGGACTGATACTACATGACGCATGGCATGTCACACACATTTTCCAAGTAGGCTAAATCAAAGCCAATGAAATAACAGGAAGTTGCATTGAAATAATGCAACTGCAGGCCAGTTGTTCTTCCAGGGTAAATGAGTCATATGCCTCTTTAAGCCAAAGGACTTTCATATTACTGCAACTACTACATTATTATAACTAATATAATTACTGTGTAATACTGTGCCTTCTTAGCCTTCTATTAACCAGTTATTCAACATGATAGAGTTAACACATCTGTGTGACACATGTTTAAATAGTAAGACTGACAACAATATTTTATAGACTAATTGCTGCGCTGTATATTTGTATATCACTAGGGTGAGGAATCTGCTTTCTCAGAGCAGAATAACAGCACAAAACAACAGTAACACCAGTACCAGTCCAGCTGCTGGTCCACCCTCACCATTACCATTACCAGTGTCACCCATGAGATTTTAACCAAGTGTCTGCACCCTGGAACTTCTTACCACATTTCACCTCCTGATAAAATGCAAAATGTTCCCACAGTGTCATCAGTTATACAGAACTCTGGGTTATCAGGTCCCCACAAAGGGCTGAATACACAGCCTCATTAAACAGGGCAGAGTAATTCAGGCCTAATTCAGCATCACCAACACAGAGCAGCTGGTCTAATAAAGGGCCATTCAGAAGATGGCATTCAGGTGTTCAGATAAGATAAGGTCAGATAAGATAACCCTTTATTAGTCCCACAAGTAGGAAATTTGCATTGTTATGGCAGGAAGGGGACAGTACAAAAGTAAGAGCAGCATAAACAATAGAATAAAAGCTATATCACAACAGTATAATATAAAAGGTATAGGTAAAGGTATAATATAAAGGTATGTGTGTGTGTATATGTGTGTGTGTGTGTGTGTGTTTGTACATAAGTATATGTATGTACATATTGGATATATGTATGTATATTGTGCATGTATATTGTGCATGTACATACTATATATATATATATATATATATATATATATATATATTAATACAGGTACACACTGGAGTGTCCTTAGGTGTTTGGTAGCAGCAGACATTGTCGAATGCAGTAATAATGCATCAGAAACCCAACCCACATACATTAATATTTCGTGCTAAACACTGTTTTAAGACTAATTTATAACTAAATCGAGGGCAGTTTACTTTGAAGAATACTTAATACATTACTTCTAAATTGGAGATAGTCCATCTTACAAGACTGCCATTCACTCAGACAGAAACGGTGACAGTAGTGACAGAAGCCTACAGTACTGTTAGATGAATGAAAAAAAAACACAAACAGCTTTTAACAACAACCACCTTTCTCTCGTCAATTTGACACCGACTTTTTTATTTACAACACTTAATTGTGCTGTTTGAACAGTTTGAGAGCTCAGAGACGCAGGTTAGTATTAGCTAGCTCATTTACCCCAGAGGCTAGTCAGTTACTAGGCTACAGCTAAGCTAGCAGCAGTGATATAAACAGTCAGACTGTCACACAACCCAGTGTATTTGGTCTGGCTGACACCTACGATTAATGGTATAAGACTGTCATAAGATTACGACCAACAGACAAGTTTGTATGCCATTTCTTTCGTCCTCTGGTTTCCAGGGCAGGCCTTCATTTACAGTTTACGTTAGCATTCACATCTTAGCCAGCTAGCTTCCCACACTGGAGAAATAATACAGACTTTCTCTATTTTTCTCTTACCATTTGTAATATTCGCCTGAACATTTTCTTCGTTAGTGTCTCCTTAGATAAAGCAGGCAACGGTCAGGGTTTGTTTTCTCTCCCTCGTTGGTGTATAGTGTTATTTTCTGGTATTTCCACCTGCCCGGAGAGGAGCGTCCAGCCAGCCGGAGGAGGGTCTCTGGCTCCGGGGAGGGACTCTCACACACCTCGCTGAAGCAGAACCGGTGACATTGGTTTAATCTAAATTATTATTTTAAACCACGACCCAAGAAAGGCTACAGTGCCTCACGACAGCCTCGGTTACTTTCTATAATCGTCACACTCTTTCTTTCCACCTTACACCAAATTCATTTACAGTCACTCATCCCATGTGACTGTATTTAGTTCTAATATCACACAACAGATGTCCACCACCTACCGGCCCGGAGGGAAGAGGTGGGCTTTTTGTGGCAAAAGTCAAATTGCAGTTGTTGACAGCAATCAATTCCAACGATTTAGTGTGAACACAGCTTTTTCTGCAGACCAGCAATCACTAAGGATCAGAATCGACCACCTACACTTCCAATATGATACACTATAAGGACAAAAGTATTGGGACACACCTGTATTTCAGGATTTACTTCCAGTGAAGGGCAATCTTAATACTTCAGCATACCAAGACATTCTGGACAAAGCCATGCTTCTAACTTTGTGGACAGTTTGGGGAAGGCCCTTTTCTATTCCAGCTTGTCTGCGCCCCAGTGCACAAAGCAAAGTCCATATAGACATGGTTGGATGAGTTCGGTGTGGAAGAACTTGACCGGCCCGCACAGAGCCCTGACCTCAACCCCATCCAACACCTTTCGGATGAACTTGAATGGAGACTGCAAGCCAGGCCTATGTATTTGAATGCAATGTCATTAAAGTCCCTGGTAGTGTCATGGTCCCAATGCTTTTGTCGATATAGTGTACTTTTGGTGGTGCATTTTAACAAATCCAGTATCTTCCAAAATAAGCTGCCTAACACTTTCTTTGGAGTACAGTAGTTTGGACCAGTGTTTTTGAATCCTGTGGTGGGTGTAGAATGTTCTCCAGGTCACTTATTGTGTGATGGTTTCCCAAATGAACACATTCTTGAAGCCATACTGTGGATGTTGATTCATACTGGAGACCGTTTCACAGATTCAGAACAATGAAACCACAAAATGTTGCACACATTTGTATTTGCTTCTATTATACTGCACCTTTATAGGCCTTTGTTTATCCTCAGTACCAAAAGAACATTCTTTTTTCCTCAAATTAAGTGAAATCTAGCAATGGAACATTAAAAAATGGTGTATTGATCAGACAAAGGTGTGCAGATGTAAAAAGTAAAAAAAAAAAAAAAAAAAGCAGTTCCTTTGCTCATAGTTTAGCTGTTACAGTTCATTTATATATTTCACACGTTTGACTAGGCCCAAAGTTTGGCTCTTGCCTTAACCCTCCATGCAGCATATCCAAGGCTTTTGAGACGACAGACATAAACAGCAGAAAAAGACTGCTGTTGGGTTGAAGTTACAAAGGGAAAGAGGCTTTGTGAAGTTTCTGTCAGTGCAGAGAGAACGAGGAGTACATGAGCTTACACTGTTTAACAGGTTGAGTTCACATTTAAGACAAACATGTGAAAACAACTTAAAGGTTCACAGCATGTTATACCTACGTTATAGGCAAGAAATGATGCTAAAGTCATCTAAAGCAATCTAAAGCACATCCCAGTGAACTTGAGGATGCTCTTGAGTACTCCTTCAAAGGCACCCAAGTTCCTCCATTTCAAATTTTGTATTTGTAAGAAAACAGCATTTAAAAAACAGTCCTTATTTGCCATTTGGTTGTGATTTTTTACATCAAGTATTTTCTTGCACAGCTTTATGAACCTGTTACTATCTAAAGAAGCTTTTGATTCATTTTTGACATTCTTCAAGCCACCACTCAAACCTGAATAAATATCACTACAAAGCCAGGCATCGTTTGTCAGTTCTCCTTCACCTTTTTTGTAATTCCATCAAAGGCACACATCCATAGATTACACTGCAAACTGTCCACCAGCTTTCACTTTCTGTTCCATTCCAGCACAACCGTTTGCAAGGAAAACAAAAAAAAAAAATCTATACACACTAACAAGCTTGACCCCAGAGTCAAACGCAGGTTGTCCTCCAGAGTTTGGTTTGAGTTTTAAAAAACATCTCAAATAGTAAACGTGGAAATGATACATGCAAGAAAAAAAACAGTCTTTCCTAGTCCATGGAGAATTTCCTTTGAGTGTGGCACATGGCACACAGCTGCCCTCTGTTGGCAGTTCTATCTGTGTAAGTGGGGCAGACTGCAGTCCTGTGAAGTGCTTTGGTGAAGGGCAGCGTTGTCGTCCAGGGCCGGGGGCTCCTGATCGTTACCGTTGTTGGGGCCACAGCGAGGGGTGAGTCTGCGGAGGTACTCGGCATGGACCGGCTTGTGGCACTGCAGCACCCGGATAGCTTCGTCAATCTTAAACCATTTCCTCTTGCGGCCTGAGGAACATATTGTACGACATAAAATATTTTAGACCTCAGTATATACTAGTGATTCAGTCCCAGTGAGATGTATTTTTTATACTTACGAGTTATTTACCTATAGTTCCTAGATAGTAGAACGACAAAACTGAGTGCTGTAATCACGTAACTACAGCGTTTTAGTAACACTAAATACACCAATATTTTTAAAATTTAAAAAAATCAATAAGATAAAGTCGTTCAGTGTGATATGAAGTGAAATGGTGCACTGTACAGAAACTTTCCAAGCCAGTCAAGAGCCAGGGGTCATGATGTCTACAATGTAAACATAGCCGTGATATGACCAGTGAACCTACATGTATCTTCTAAGCTTTATATGTAAGGCTGATTATGAAATAACTTTGTGACCTTTATCTCAAAGTGTCCTTAGAAATGCACATTTAACATCAAACCCTTCTGAGTGATTTCGTCCCAGTGTACACTACAGGGCAGAAGTTTGGGCCCCACCCCCGGATTTTTTTTTTTTTTTTTTTTAAATAAACCATATGCTGCTTTTTCAAAAATGTATTACAACACTGGAAATACCTAAAACAAATGTAACTGACTGTTTAAGTGTAATGTAACAATATACACTGTGCAATTTAATGGATGAGAAAGCTTACGTTTCATCAGATAACCCCTGCCTTTATCACAGCAGCACAGATTCGTGGCATCTTTTCCAGAAATGTTTGGAAATAACTTGAATCCGAGCCCTCCCAGCACCTTTTCAAGCAGGCAAACAGTTCTGTCTCATTTGGTGAATGGAGAATTTCGAACTTGTTGCTCCAGCTCGTCCCATGCCAGCTCAATGGGAGAAAGATCTAAAGAAAATTTTCGCTTTTCTTTGGACTGGATATCATTTTGACACAATTTTGAAGAATAATAGGGATCATTATACTGTTGAATCTAATTTTGTCCAATGATAATGTAAACCAGAAGGAACTGTGTGACGCTGAAGAAAGAGTGACTTTTCTTTTTCATGATCCAACACAAAGTGAATGTCAGTGCATTAAAGACAGACTTGATATGTCTCTTCAAAACCAACTGTTTGCGGCTAAATAATGTGTTACTACATACAACATTTTGGGATGGGCCCAAATCTCTGGCCCGTAGTGTGAGTGTAAACACCCTTGCATTAAAGGTGACATTATGCATTTTAGTCTCATGGCTGCTGTTAAATTTCGGCAAAAAATATCCAAGAAATATCCACTGTCCAAATACTTATAGACTGCACTGTGTATTTTTTAATCTATGAATCTCTTACACACACATACACACTCTCCTTTCCTCTGTGTATGAAGCTTGCCTCTCTGAGTGTACTGAGGTTACGGTGCCCTATTTGGCAGCCATGAGTCCAGGCAGAGAGAGCAAGAGAGGCCAGGGAGAGGGACTGAGGAAAGTGGAGTGCAATGACGCTGACTGGAAAACAACTGTGGCACGCCTCCCGGCAAACAAACTCTGGGCTATTTATATGGCAGCAGCAAGCAAAGGATTACCAGGTTTTCTCTTTCCACACCATCTACAAATAGTTTAAGTTTTGAATTACACAGTCTGTGGGCAAACAGTTATTTTTATGATGCTACCCCAATAGCAAAAATGCAAATTTCTAGGGCAAAACCACATGGTCGCATAAAGGCCTTAAACAGATGCAAAACTGTGCTTACTTTTCTCAGCATTCAACTATCCATTTGTGCCCTGACAAGAAAGTATTTTCTGCTGGTTCAGACAGTACGTGCCAGCCCCTAAACCAGCAAAGCTGGATATTTGCAGGACAAGCGCTGGGAGGACTTAAGCCCTCAGTTCACCCTGGTTCACTGCAGGCGGCTGGTGAGTTTACCCTCAGCATGGGGCCCACACTCACAAGTTTCAAACTGATGTCATGCTACAATTGAATATACATGTTCCTTTTTTTTTTTTTTACAGGTATGGATTCAGTTCTTGTAGTTGGCAGAGATGTGATGAACCACAACATTCACCAAGCAAGGCAAAATGCTTCTCTTCTGATCTTGTTCATTCCTTTAGATATCTACTGGAATGTGATCTTTCACTGGATTTTCTGGTAGGCACAGGGAAAGAGTCCAGATGGGAAATGAAAAGATCAGGGGCCCATTTCCTAAAGGCTACCACGATAGCAGCTATTGTTAAATGGCAGAGGAAGAATCTGAAGTCAGGCACACTGCACCATACAGCCATAATCGTGTTCTGCTACAAAACCTTTGGAGTACACAGCTCTGGTTCTTTGTCCTTGCTGTACACTTTAAGAAAAACATCAGATTGCATACTTTTAAAATACACCACGTATGGCAGAGAACCAAGCCTTCACTGCATTTTTAAAACATTGATGTCACTGCTAAAGTTTCCAAACATGTCTCCAGTCCTTACGGTCTACATATGGAAACTAAGACTTTGAATTGATCAAAGTTGTGATGTCACAACTACAGAGATATTTACATAAACCACTCATTCACTCCATTGAAGGCAGACACCCAGTCACACTGAAGTGATATGGAGCACTATTACTGCATAAAGTTTGTACTAGAGTTTTTGGAGTGAAAGAGGAAAAAAAATCAAACACCACACTATTTCTGACTGTCAGGAAGTAAATGTATCACGACAGCTTCCCAGAAGTTCCAGGCATCTGAAGGACTGTTTCCCCAATCTATTCAAGAGGAATTTACCAGGGTCTACCAGTTTGTTCTGTACATTTCAAAGTGATTTCTAAATGTAATATTCCCTTACATGTCAGTCTTAAAGGCACAATAACAACAGATGGATCAGATCTAAAGAATGGAGAGGTAGGAATCTCATCATATTAAAATTAATTATACTTTATATAACTTCGTATATGCCCAAGAATGAAAAATGCAAATACGTGAAAAATGTAAAGTATGGGCCCTGCAGAAGTCTTGCAGGAACATACCGATGTTAACAGAGTCCTCCCAGTCCTCCAGTGTTTCTGTGACAGTGAGCACATACACATACGTTCGATGTTTGCTGTCTTGGTTCTGCTGCAAGAAAGGCAAAAACATGTTTTCTGACAGTTACAACAGTAACATGCTGTGCTAACACGTCTACAGTGCATTTCAAATTGTAAACCACAGCAAATTTATCAAGCAGAATTACTGAAGGGTGAAGGGTTTAAAGTAACATCTGACTTTATGTAATCCAGCTTGGCGTCTCACCTCAAAAACCCCCAGTAGTCTGCCAAGGGTGCCCCTTACACCAGCCTGTTTAGTCAGGGACAGAACAGACAGGGAAAAATTAATTTGTGGGACATCCTCAGGAAATGGAAAAACAAATCTGCATTCATCATCACCCACAAGGTACCGGCTTTTCATAATGTGACTGTTGATCTTTGCCTTTTAACCCTATAAATATATCTATATAATACGCCTTTTATATATCACACATGCTAATAAAAAAAATAAATAAATAAATAAATACATAAAAAAAACAACATATTCAAATTCATATCCACATCTGAATTATAAGACTGATGTGGGTGAAACACATGACCCCATGGTGAGGGATCTGACCTTTAGGCCTGGGTTTGTGCTACTTGTATCATAAGTGTTTTATGAGTGTAGCTCTGACATAAGTAGTTTGACCGTCTAGTAGAGGTGTCTGATCACACTGGCTTAAAAAGAGGATAGGCACACGGACGGGCTGGAGCTGAGCCAGCATCCCGACACATGTGGCCGAAGCTGACCTGAGAGGCCTGAGCCGTATATTTCCATAACACAGAGACAGGATTCCAGCATGCTTGCATAAGAACAGCATGTCAGCCCTCGAATACTGTGAAATAACCTGACCCGTCTCCGGTTACCCTGTCTACGGAGGTCCTCTCCCACTGTGCCAATCAGCCCGAGGCTTAGCTGACTGACAGATTCACAGGACAACTCATTATCAAAGCTGATGCTCCAGTATGGCATGACTGGTTATGTAAGGTGCAGTGACCACAAAAATGTTTCTTTAAAGAAACTCAGTGTGGATTTCCGCTCCCAGTCATGCCCTTTTTTTGACACTTATTTTGCAGTTCGATAAATATGTGCCAGAAAAAGCAGTCAGCCTCACTAGACCTTTAGCGGGACACTATAATAATATTCTGTCAGAAACTCTGACCACAAGGAGCATCGCTGGCACAAGACCAAACTTCTACCCTACTATTCTGTCCTTACATGAAACGGTAATCTGGCTGAAATCAAGCCCTGGGAAATACAGCAGGTCAGAGTGAAATGAAGTCTCAAAAATAAGTAAGTGGTTCTTTGGGGGGTGGGATATTTTAGAAGCTTGCTGCTGTTCATAAAAACCCTGGGACATCCCACCTCTGGCAAAGCTCCAGGGGGTAGTGCATGGACCCCCTGACACACGCCATGCCTCGCAGAATGTTGTAATTTACAAGCAAGGTTTATAGGCTGCTCCTGGGTTTCTGACACAGGTTAAGTTACAGCTCTTCAAGCATTAAGAGACAAACAGATCCCTAGAAATTTCAAGTACACATTGCACAAGGTGAAATATATGGTGTTTATATTAAGTTCTCTGAATCACTGAACAGCAAACAGTGTACACATATCATTTGATGTATAATTCAAATACACCCAGTGTGCCTGGATTACACTCCTGAGGGAGCATGGTGAGTTACTGTGAAAGTTTTTAGCGGGTGATCAATCACTACATGATTAACAGCAATTAAAGATTTAATTGTCTTATACGTTAATTTAATCTGGTGCCACTCTGTAAACATGCTATAGCATATAGTTAAAAATAAATAACAACAAAAACAATAAAATGAAAGCTGTGATAATCTCAAATAGCTGCCTAGGTTAGGCATTTAATGCATTACATATTTCTATGCTATAACTTACCAACGGTAAAATGCCATTTACAAATTAAGATTTACCCAAACCCATTGTGACAATGAGTGATTTTGGCACAATTTACTCATATGCCAAAGCTGTTTTGAACTGGCTTATTAATAAAGATCAGTATTGCATCATCACTTGGTAAGAGTGCTTTCTGTGGAAAACTGGCAGTAACTTTGTGCTGCATTCCACCAAACCCTCCCCTGAGCGGAGACAAGTTATCACGGTTGGGTGTATTACAGTTAAAAGAGATGTACGGATTCATGTCATCTCGTCTGACATTAATTGCACTAACTGTCTTATCAAGTGTTACGTCTATAGCTTTCAGCAGTAGGACATTTCTTTAAATAGCCAAATATGTCCAATGTCTAGCCTTACTTTGAAAGTCATTACTCATGTGTAACAAGACCTCCGTAGATTAACAGTGTGAGAAGGGGACCTTCAGCAGCAATTAAAACGCATCAAATATCAGAGGCAGATTGTCTACAGAGTGAAGTCTTGGAACTTTCTCTGAGCATAACGAATGTACTGCGTTTAGATTGAGGCAGTCATGAGCTTCCAAACGTTGGAAATAACTCCTTCACCTTCATTTAGAGACATGTCTTTTTCCAAATGGAGGAGGCCAATGGTAACAAGACACTGCCTCCAAATGTCACTGACATGTCTCACAGTTGTCAACAGTTGACCCCCTGGGCCAGTCTTACCCAGTGCTCTTCCAACTCCTACAGCCTACCCTTGTTAGTCAACCTTAAAACCATTAGCACTATAACCTGGGCACATGACGTGCACTGTATAAACATGACGAGTGAGGTGACACAAATGGGAAGGTCACAAGTAAAGGGCCCAATTCCTGGTTGATGATCAGTGGTAGTTGGTGAACCTATAGCACTGTGATGGTATCATATGTACATGACTCTCATACCTAAAGGGTCTAAAACAGCCCTGAAGGTGTGGACAAAAGTTCACAGGAATGCAGCTTTGCTGGGAAGGCATGCAATAAACTTAGCTCAGAGTAGTTTTGATGGTTGCGGTCAGTGTTGTAGTATTGTCTTACATAAAGCACTTAAGAAAGCTGGCAGTACCAAGTTGCCAAGAAGAGTGCGACATGGAGTCAGTACACAGTTTTATTCCTGGGAATAGGATCACACAAACTCCTGAGGTGGCCCATGACCAGTACTCATCCATTTTAGAATAGGACAAGTGCTTTTGCACTAATATAAATTTCTCCATCGTGATTCCAATGGCATACAGCAATGAATCATGATGGAAATTTAAAGAGAAAACATAAAACTGATGCGTCCTGTTGAAATGGGATTTGAACTATGGCAGTAAAAACTCATTTGGACAGTATGTTGATCAGTTTATGTGTTTAACATTATTGACACCTGTCTTTGCCAAACTGAAGAGAGAGTGTTTTAATGTGGGCTCAGCTCACCTCCTCATAGACTTCCCTAACAGCGGCTCCACACGGCTCCTCCTCCGGCTCCATGCCCCCTCCTGGAACGATCCACTGATCCGGATGCCGGCTGCTGCTCACAAGCAACACCTGCTCACAACACACACACACACACACACACACACACACACACACACACACACACACACACACACACACACACACACACAC
>JBBPCZ010000019.1:13348188-13363724 GCA_037974445.1 Brycinus macrolepidotus | reverse complement strand
GCTTCACTTGGTGAATGGGTTAAACGCAGAGAACAATTTCATGCTGTTCACACTGCGTGCTGTGGTGTGTTCACGTATGAAAAATTGACACTTTACTTACTCTCCATTTAACCCATTCACCCTAGTGATGCAGTGGACAGCCAGGAACACAGGGCCGGGGAGCAGTATGTGGGGACGGTACCTTTCTCAAAGGTACCACAGTGGTGCCATTCGAACCAAGAACTTGTCGATCGCAACTCCCTAACCACCATGCCACCAGCTGCCCCACAGAGAGAGAGAGAGAGAGAGAGAGAGAGCTGTGCGCTGAGAGAGCAGGAGTAGGCCAGTCACTCCTGCACATGTTGGCTGAAGGTCCAGCAGTGGAGGTGAATGGGATTCCAGTGGTGGGACTGCAGTGCCAGAAGCACTAGACCCAGCCTGCGTCTATAAAAGTGACAGACCCCTGTTAAAACCCCGATTAGACACTCGAGCAGCTGCTCTGGGAACGTGATCTGCAATTGTTCTTTCTCCGAGACCCTCCAGAAGTTTGGCAGGAGCTCTGGGTTCTGGGAGCTGGGGGAGAATAGGAAGCTCCAGCTTCCACGTGACACATACTGCATTCACCAAGTGTGTGTGTGTGTGTGTGTGTGTGTGTGTGAGTGTCTCATCAGAAAAAATGGGGTGAGTAATGAAAAACACACCAACCCACCTCGTCCTCGTGCTCGTTCTTGAAACACAGGCACGCGGCCCGTTTCTTGAAGCCTTCTCCGTCATACGTCCTTGTCTGGTTTGGCTTAAATTTCATCATGTATTCCAGATTCAGAGAGTCTCCACAGAGGAGAGGAATAAAAGTCTATCCAGACACCTGGAATGTGTGGGTTTCCACACACACGCGCGCGCTGCTCCTTGGACAGACGAGAGAAAGTCGTCCCCCAGAACTCCTCTCTGTTTTATTCTGAGGCTGAAGTCTGGAGCTGGTTCCTCTCCCTCTGTTCCTCCATGGCTCGCTCCGGCTCTCAGCGCGGGGACAGAGAGAGAGAGAGCCGCCCGGGACACCCACAGCCGAGTGAGGAGGAGAAAACACGGAGCACGCCTGCCTTCTGCCCCCACTCTGTACCTCCAGCTCACAGACCTGCTGTCTGTACGTGTGTCCGCACTCGCTCGCTCTCTCACACACAGTCTGTCTGTCCCTGCCTCTCTCACACACACTCACTGTCTGTCTGTCACTGCCTCTCTCTCACACACTCCCTCTCACGCGCACTCACACACAGGGCCTGAAGAGCTCCCCGCAGTGAGGGAGACCACGCGGACACGCTGACCAGTTCAGCAGCGCAGCTGTGGCGCCATCCAGCGGCCAACCAGGGAGTAACACCCACTGCGTTTCTGTAATTAGTTTTGGTATTTTTTTCTTACCAGCTGTTTATTGATTACTTGCACTATTGTACTATATATTATGCTGTATTATATAAATACGTCACTTTGATACATTATATCCGTTAATAATAAACATTAATTACATTACTGAATTTTAAAGAATGTGTTTATTAATTTATTCATTATTTCCTTCAACTCTATAACTGTCAGATTTGTTTTCGTGTTTATATTGACTTCATAAAAACGCCACGCAAATAAAACGAACTGTTTATTACTGAACACTTGCATTATTTGCATTATGTACTGTATTGTGTGACACCCTACCTCCGTTGTTATTGTTTATTTTAAATGTTTATTTATAATAAGCATTATTTGAAATAATGGATTATTTTAAATGTTTGTTTATTCATTCATTTATTCTTTATCTCCATCAACTCCAAACCTTCCAGATTTATGAGCTTGTTCATTTCTACTTCTTGTAAAACGCCATGCAAATAAAACATTATAATAGTAGTAACATTTACAGTTAAGTGTAAAATTGATAAATTTGGATTGCTTCGTTGCTGTAACAAAACCTTAGCTGCATCCCAAACCCCACACGTCTGCACTTTACATACATTTACTGAATGCATTTGAAGGCTGTGTACTATTATACACATTATTTAGTGTGCAGTTAGACATAATTCTTATAATTTGTATTTTCCCCACATTATACAAAGGCATTATGGCAAATTGACCGATAGAAATGCTTGAAATGAAATCAGAATTCCAAGTTTTGATTCGGATTTGTCTAAATTCCTGCATAATTAAACAGTTCAGATGTAAACACAGTGGTTTGAGTTTAAGTGTTTCCTTCTACATAAATTTAAGTTAGAATAGTTCAGAGGTGCTGATAGGAACCAGACATCTGAAGAGGTAAATGCTTCTAAAAGCTGCTTCTCAGAAAGTTGTGAAATGGTGCTGCCAGAGATATGTTTTACTTCTGGAAAGGTCTGGTCTGCAACATTGTTAAAAATCCATTCCTGGCAGAGAGATCCACGCAAGGTGATGCAAGGCAAAACAGCCTCAGACAGCAAACAGAAGAAGCACCACCTTACAGACTTCAGATCTGGAGCTGACAGATACTGGATGTTCAAATGTGTTTGTTGGCCGTTCTTCAAGTTGCTCAGCACTTTACGATTCTTATTCAAGTTGTTTTTCAAGCCATTATTACATTGAAGTAACTGTATTTCTCACTTGTGTATGGGTTTAGTGATAAACCTCAGTAAAGTTGTTGGTGTCCAGGTCCTCCCCATAAAATCAGGACACTGAAAATCATGACAGTTCACTAAACACCACCTGTAAATGATCACTCTACCATCATTTTAAACCATGCCCCTATGAATGTAACAGCAGATCAAGAAATATATTTTTAAAAAAAAGAAAGAAAAAAGTCAACTCAACTGTAAGGAGGCTGAAAAAGATCACAATTCTTATTAATCAACAGATTTTATTTACAGAAAGAACAAAAGTATGTGGACTGTTTCATGTCATTCAGAAAGCAGGAAATCATTCTCCCCTTTAGAAAGAAGGAATTTACATACAGTGAATCGAGACATGTCAAACCAAAAACCAATCATGGAAATGGAGAAAGCATTCATTGATCGTAGTCTGCTCCTGCACACCTCACCCCCCCACCCCCATGTCCCCCCAAAAAAGACCTCACTGTCTGCATACCACCAGTCCCAGCTCAACCTACGGTTTGCAAAATAAAGGCTAAAGGGAAGAAACAGGCAAATGAATCTCGATGCACCGGACTGTGACAGACGCAGGAGAAAGCGCACACCAATGATGGAGCTTAGAGAGTGCAATTAGTACAGCGATGGCAAGAAAGATAAAAAATAAAAATACTAACACCGAATACGATAACAGAATTGTTAAACTAAAACTCATGGTACAATCTTGCTTCTCGTCTGTGGCCAAAATAGAAAGAAATGGAGAGAGGGAGAGGGACAGGGAGAGGGAGAGGGAGAGGGAGAGGGAGAGGGACAGGGAGAGGGAGAGGGACAGGGAGAGGGAGAGGGAGAGGGAGAGGGAGGGAGAGAGAGAAAAGAAAAAGCCTATGTTAGAGTCAACACGATCAGCGGTCACAACAGTTAACATTATGATGGAAGGCTAATTCCTTGTTAATTTAGTCTAACCCTTGCCGAAGTCAACAAATTTTGCATCATTTGTTATGTGGTAATTATTTTTTTGTTTTGTTTTTTAAAAAATAAGCAAAGCAATGTTTTTTTTTTCCTTCTAGGCCTTCTAAAAAGGGGTGGAGTTTGTAGTTTACCAGAAAGGGCGTGACTAATTAGGGGCTAATCAGCTGCTTCTCAGACAAACAGCATAATGGGAAGAACAAAACAAAACCGAGGTTAAAATGAAAGAAAAGAAAAAAAAAAAAGGTAAAAAGTTTGTCTGCCACCCCCCCCCCCCCCCCCCTCCCACCCTTAACCATTGTATGAAGGGACAAGCGAATGACAGCCAGTTTTTCTTCTTCTTTTTCTTTGAAACTACACACTCTTTACAGCAGAGGTCTCCTACAGCCTCCCAGATCAATGGAAAAAGAAAGCCACGTGAGTAGATCTAAATCCTCTGCCCATGCATCTTAACAGTAGTGAATCAGGACAAAGACGTTTTTTTTTTCTTCTTTTTTCTGCTAATGTGCCTTTAAATCACAAATTGTATGCAACTGTCATTCTTTTTTTTCTCTCTCTTTTCTTTAATATATTCTTTGACAGTTGTTTATTATAACATTTGTTTCCCTAAGACTGTCTCCTTTAAATGCAAATGAATAGGTCTTGGCAGAACATGAGGAGTTGTGTTCACACATGACTTCCACTTTTTATTTTTCCTCTTTTCCCCCCTCTTTTTCTAGACTTCAAATATTGTTCCCAGCGTAAAGCCTGGTCCATGTCCGGGCTGAAACAGACAGAAACAGCAGAAGCGTTAGCACACCTCACACTCAGACATCGACTGGATTTAATACAGGAGCATAACATGACATTTCTCTGTGCAACAGGATGAGTTGTTGGAAAGATGACCCCAATTAGGGACTCATACTTCAAAAGATTTCCCAAACTTCTTTTTGAAAACCTCAGTCGTGAGCAGAGCTAAATCATCTAAGGCTCTGGGAATCAGCAGGGCTAAATCACAGAAGTAAACTGGCAACAGAAAAATGAATAACTGGAACGTGGGCTTCTTTCGTTATGAATCAGTATGACTAACTGCAAAAAAAAAAAAAAGCTCTGAGCCTTTATTCTTAAAACCTTTGACTCAAAATATGCTTCCTCCAAAATGATTGCAAGAATGTAACAGAACTGCTTCCTCTGACTAAGTTCTAAAACTAGTAGCATAAGGAACTCTTACAAGCAATACAGAGCTCATTTATGCAACATAGTACAGAAACATGGCCCCCATGCTGTAAAAGGGCAAAACATTACAAATGCAAATTCATTGTATAATGAAGTTAAACAGGAAATACACTGAAATTAGGGCTGTCGCCGATATTCAAATGTATCAAATTCAGAAACATTTTTTCACATTTCTGCATGTGTACACCGAGTCAGAATGACTTTCTTCACAGCAGGTTCACAATATGCAATATCCACTTTGTTCATGCATTGATGCACTGTTCATTTAAAAACAAAGTAATTCTATAATGCTCTTTAATTTCCATGATACACAAGGTCGCTCTAACGGATTTCAAGACACCATACTGAAGCTGTCACTATTACTCAAAAGGAAAAATAATCCTTTTCAATGAATCGGCCATGAATAGATAGCAACGACAAATCAAACTGTAAACAGATGAGTAGTGTTTTTGTTTGCATCATTGAAAGAAAACAAACCTAAAGTGCCAAGACATCATGAATGCACAATCAGACGGGTGACAAATTTAGGGAAAAACGGTGAAGCCAGAATAGCTTCACTGTGCTAAGCCATAAATCTCTGGAACCGTAATGGAGACCTAGAACAATATTCTTCCAAAAGATATTCCCTCACTTGGTGTTTTGATTACAGTGGTGGTGATGTGACCCTTTCAAATAAGGGGACAGGTGGACCCAAACCATGCCAGCAAAATGCCCCAACAGCATGACAAAGCCATTTTACACCATCACTGTAGGTGTCGAGCATTGAGACCTGTTCTGTTCTTTTGGTACACAAAAACAGATGCACTCGCCCACTGGTGGTGAATATGAAGAAGTATATCACTTTTCTGCATTTCTGTCCACCAATAATACTGGAGTTTATACCGTGCAGTCCTGACATTATATCACTGATAATAGACCCTTCTTGCCAAAAGTCCAGCAGTAACACTCTCAGGCACCTCAGGAATAGCTGCTCCCCTGTTTTTCCCTGACATATCCTCACGGTCACTGAAAGTGCAGATCTAAACATAGATGTCAGTTTAACCAGTGTTCCTACTAAAACACCACCCAGTTGGGTTATCTTTGGGACTGAAGCTTCTGCCATCTGTGGCCCAATTAGGAACCTCCTTTCAAAGTTGAACATCTTTTCATCTGGCCATCTTGATCCAAAAATAAGGGTCAACCAGGCTTGCTCAGCATTTTCTCCCCATGCCACGGGGAGGGCAAGTTACTTAAGTGCATCTTGCAGTACACCTGTCTTTAAGCATCTGCACTCATTAGGCGTTTCCAACCATGTTTTTTCTTTAATTCGTCACCTGTTTGTAGGTCTCCACTTACAAATTACATTGTATGATGTCAAAGTGACACAAAAATAAACTTACTACATATAAATTGAGTTTGAGCTTTACGAACACTAAAAATCCAGCATTCAAGGTATACATTAAAAAAAAAAAAAAAAAAAATCAGCTGTGATTA
This sequence comes from Brycinus macrolepidotus, assembly GCA_037974445.1. Classification (NCBI taxonomy): domain Eukaryota; kingdom Metazoa; phylum Chordata; class Actinopteri; order Characiformes; family Alestidae; genus Brycinus; species Brycinus macrolepidotus. Next base: position 13,357,500 of record JBBPCZ010000019.1, on the reverse strand, counting down.
CTCATCATTCTCAAATACTTGATAGTGACAGTCCTACACAATAGAAGTGCACTTTCAAACAAAGTGGAAAAAATGTGTCACATTTCCAGAAATATACTACAAATCTACAGTTCATTTATGAGTGTTCTGCTCATACTGAATATCAAAAAGACACGTGGGTTAATGACATTTTCCCTTTTCAATAAGAGATTGCTTATGTCATTACTCTCCACTGCTAGAAACGATTTCTTAGCATGATGTTCCTACGGCTCATTCACCCACCTGTTTCTATGGCTTGAGCTTCGTTGGTCTTCCACTGCTCTGCAACATCATTTGCTAGAGGATCATCAGGATTGGGAGCACTTAGTAATGCCTGGATTGATAGCAGGACTGTGCGGATCTGCAAGGCTGGGGACCACTTATCTGTAAAATGTATTATGTGAGGGAGAAGGGGGGGGAGAGAGGGCAAGAGAGGGCGAGAGAGAGGAAGAGGGGATGAGTGAAAATGACAAGGAGAAAAGTAGCAGCCATCTGTCTATTTCCACAACAGTAAAGGCAGGTATATTTGTAATACATGGGTAAAAAAATGCAGCGTGGAGGAAGTCCATCGCTCTCCATGAGGTCAAAAGAATTATCCGAGAGACTCTATCTTTTCACTGAAATTATAAAGGCAAATCCCTTATTGCGTTCTTAGGTCAAGTGTGAGAGAAAGAAGGGGGGGAGGATCCTAAAATTCATAAACAGTGAGCTTTGGTCTAACTTACCAACCCCCCAAAGGCTCTCTCAGTGATCCTGCACTGTATGAGTTACATTAAGAGTGACATCAAACAAAAATCCAAATTCACTCATCTGTTTCATGTTTCCCATCAACAGTACAGAGGGGCACCCTGGGATTCAGGTTTTCATCCTAGCTGTGCCTTGGACTGCAAAGATGCACTAAAAGAACAGCGTTCTGGTGTCCCCACTCCCAGACTGATGATGATTACAACAAGAGAGAGATGCTGACCACTTATGACTGAGGAAGCCAAAGTAAATAAAGTGACCAATGGGCAACAAAAACTGAAAGCTCCTATAAGAAAGCTATTTCATACAATACCTATCAACAACAAAGGCTGTTTATGTAGCCTGAATTTTTTTTATCACCTAACCTTAGAAAATAAACTAGCAAAAGAATAAACACACAAACTCTATCAAGCAATGCTTTGGGATTGGTACACAAAAGTTAGTTGCTAAGCACAGAACAACAGTTGCTAGCATTTCTGTACACAGAATGCAAATTTTGCCAATTATACAGTCTGGACCTGGCAGCTCACTTAACATTGCGGTTAAGGCACATCCATCAGAGCCGCTTCAGGTACTAAGGGTCACAGAAGTTCCGCTGCAATATAAATGCGCCCACACTGCAGTGGCTTTGCAGACTATTGAAAGCAGTAACAGATTCTGAAGCATTCAGAAGAGCTCTACATTAGATAAAAAAAAGGGGGGGAAAAAAGTCAAGTCAAAAAGTTACATTTATGAAAGTATGATTATGGTCTCTGGTTCGGGGACTTACCTTTCAAAATGTCTAGACATATTCTTCCCAGCTTGTCTACGTTGGGGTGATATATTTTGGTCATGAAGCGTACTTTAGGAGCTGCCATGGGGTATTCTTCAGGAAGAAAGAGTTCAAGTTTAAAAGTCCCTCCCTCAAAGGGGGAGTCCTGAGGTCCAGCGATGACCACATGAAAGTAGCGAGCGTTCCCCTCATCTGGCTCTGCTTTTATGCCTGGCACTGGCTCTGCCAACAAACGCTGAGTTTCCTACACAAACACACACACAAACATCGAACGGAACAAAGACAACAGGTTGAAAGAGGAAGTAGCTTAGCTCATGATACTGTGCACTAATTAGCATAATTAGCAAACGGCACTGTCTGATATAAGCAGAGGGCATGCTTGCTCTGATATTACAGCTTACCAATGGAAAGGGTCAGACATGGGTTTCATACATACAGTTCAAGTGTAACGAACTGACATTTTTTATTTAAAATAATCATCTGCTTCAGTGTAAGTCAGTACCTAAAGCTCACTGTGCTCCTTTCACAGATTACTGCTTCTCCTTCTGCTGCCCTTTTAACATCTACTTTGAAAAGCTGAAAGCAAAAACTGCCCTGTTCCTTGTTTTAGGAAATTTTTGCTTGCAAGCTGCATGTTGGATCATCACAACAAAGCTTTACAGTGTATTGACAACGCAGAACAGGAAAAAGACAAGCAGGTACATGATACATTGTACGCATGCTACTAACACCAGTGTCTTGATTAGTCTGACATCCCTTAAAGTCACTAAACACAACCATTTTTAGCATCTCATACTCATTTCTGGTTTAACCCACATTTGCTTTCTGTTTGCAGTAAAAAGAAAGTGTAAACAACTGATTCAGGGATTGGTTTGGAAAGTTTGTGTGGCATTGAAACAAATACCTATAAAAGACAGCAGCCCTCAATCACTACTCAAGATGGAAAATAGTTAAGCATAAGAGCACTGATGTGAATTATGGAGATTATATACTGAAAGCAAAACCACACTTGGATGTAGCTTACTTTGCATTAAAGAGACAGACCTATTATAGATACTACTTTACTATTGTATGAGGGACATTCAAAGTCTCTGCACTTTTAAAACGGTGAAGGCTGGAAGAGTTGTACTTGGGCGTGTCTGAGAGCGTCATGTGACGCTGGGAAAACTGCATCGCTAAGGAAGGTGACTATGTAGAAAAGTGATGCAATTTGAAACTTTCTGAATGTCCCTCGTACTTATCACATTGACTGGCTGTTCTCATCATCTCTAATGGGAGAATTGTGCTTATGGTTATTGTACCCCGTGTGAAGATATGTCTGAACACTCGAAAGCCCCAGTTACCAAACATCCTCTTCATGGCAAGATCGCCGTTTCAAGAGAAAATGAAGTGAATGAATCTGTTCCCTCTATTGTAGCGTCATTTGCAAAGAAACACAACAACTGCTTGTCACAGGAAGGGATGTGTGGTGTACTGGCATGCACTAGGTTACAGGACAGGATGCAATCTTCAATAAACAGGAAAAAAAACAGTGCTAAAAAAAAAAAATCCATATATGGCTGGCCATTCTACTTCTCTACAGATAAGGCTGACTACACTGAAACTACTGTAACAGAGGCTCTGCGTGAGTTTCATTTGCTGCCATATGTACTACTAGACACTGCACAGCCTAAAATAAGCACACAAGACAATCCTGTTACAAAACTCTTACATGAACAATGTCAATTAGGGAAATCTCCAAGCTCTTCATGACTCAAAATATCTGTGGTGTCACAAATAGACCATGTAGACCCTTAATAACAAAATAACTAAATGTCAATTAGTGTTATAACTGGATATCCCATTATGACAATCTCCAGTGTTTCAGTATACAGTAATATATAGCTGGCTATAGCAGACAAAATTTTTTTATTGTCTATGGATTCAGTATTGTTTAAACTGAAACCATACTTCACATGTGCATTTACTTAATATCCCCCACCAAGCCGAACACAGAGGAAGAATAAAACATGAACATGAATTTCTTTTCCCCTGCAGTTGTTTTGAAGAGGTGGGCAGCTTTTGTTTCCCTCTCAAGAACTTGGGACAGTGATTCGCTGAACAGTGATGCAATTTTTTACATATTCCCATTCTTGATGCTTAATCACTATCAGAAAGCAGTAACGAGATAGAGAAAAGCTGAAACCATGACCACAAGTTGCTTCTTCCTTTGCTTTAAAGCTAACTAATGCTAAAAATACATACACAACCCCATTGTGAAACAAACATCCATTTTGAAATTGACAAAGAACTTTGGTTGAGGAAGACACAGGGCTTTTATCATATTCTTTTCTCTGACTCAAACAAGGTTGCTCCTAAGCTCAGTTCAGCTTTTAATAAATTGCTACAGCACCTGCCTCATATCACACCCAAGTGGGTTTTGCTTCCTCAATGCTGTCTGCCATCACCCGAAAAGGCCAACATATCTTTATTTTAAAAACAGCAACAGCTTTACAACTATCTTTATCTATACAGTCAAATTATGTTTAGTTACAAATGTATCTTGTAGGTGTACATTGTCATATACCTGTAAAATTCCACACACTCACTTTTCAGATGTTCATATCATATCTGAACATAAAACGACATTTTTAAGTATAACGTTCACCATGTATGCATCCTGTACTGGAGATTCTGCCTGGCAATTATAGGATAGACAATAATACAAACAGTGCAAAGTAGTCTCAGAATCAAAGCTTTCCACCGTCACAAATGGCTTAAATTCACCTAGTTTTATTTCTTTATTTTACATACAGTAGGAATGGGTGATATGCAAAAATCAATATCAGTGTTTTTCAAGTACTGATCACATCCACGATATGCTCAAAAAATGTATTGAGAGGTGATGTATCACAACAATAAATACTGTCACATTGCTCAGTCCTAGCTTACAGCCTATTTTATTTATGTGGAGCAACACTAACAGCCTAAAGAACTGCATTACACACCATAAACTATGTCAAGATTATTACTGTCACTGCAAACATCAGGCACAATGGGAAAAAAAATGTATTAAGAGTGGGAAAGCCTGTTAAACGCATATGGCACAAACGATTTTTCACACGTTGTGCAGCTTGCAATCAACAATTTAACCTTTAAATGACTGACACCTGCCGGGCCTTCTAGGCTTTCAGAGACTGAACTGAGGAATTGATTTCTAATGGTTGAGAATTTTGTAAGGGGGAAAAAAACCACACACATGCATCACTGACTGCAAACACCAGCATTCGCAAACCACTGAGAGCTAGTTAATGCAAAGTCAATGTAAAACTGTGTTACTTGTCAGATCCAAGGAGCAAATAAACCATAAGGAATTTGTTTTACAAGCTTCATACCAGCTCAAACCGAAACTGTCAAAATATGTTTATGTGCATTAGTGGAATAATTATAACTGCATCCAAGTTTTATGTCTTGTTTTTGACCAAGATTTGACACTGAAGGCTTGAACTGAAGGCCCATCTCTCCAGTCTAAACTGCTATATGTGTTTAAGTCCCCTATGATTACAGAAATGGAGGTTAATTACCTTCTTGTATGAACGAGGTGATAATTTACTCTATTTTATTTAGCAAAAACACGCTCCTGACGAGTAGGATAAAAAACAAAACCTGGCTGTCATCACAGTTTTGCCCAGTTTTAATCAATGTAAAATCAAAAGTGCAGTGTTTCCCCACACATAGACTTTACTTGGACACCCAGTTATATCCACAGCTGCCAACGTGTTTGGCAACTCATTTTCGCATTTTTTATTATTTATCAGTCTGAGAGAATGGTGATATCCGCAATCAGTTAACTCATCGATCTGCTCTCACTCTGCCCCTCCTGTACCTGTTCATTTTGCTATTGTGAGGAAGAGCTACTGACAATCACATTGGGGGGTGGGGGGTGGGGGTGGAGAGGAGGTCTCCGATATTACATTAGAAGATGTGAACATGCACGGACCCTCTCCTTATTTTGTAACTGTTCTTTGGTGGTAGCTCGACTTCTTTGAAAGGAAGTATTCAACATATGTAACTTGACCATCATGCAACATGCACTAAAGTTGTTCTGGCTGAATATAAGAATTTGTTTCCTCTTTGGGCTATGGCTGTTACACACAGACTAACTTTAGCTAAGGTTAAACTACTAAATTTTCCTGCATTTACACGGCAAACACTGTATTCACAAATATTTTAAGAGAATATGGCAGGGATGATGAAGACCTAACTCCAAAGCCAACATCCCAGGCCTTTCCGCCAGTCACCACCACAAGTATACTTCAGACCTGCAATGGTTCTGAACCACATTTCTACAGTTTAACACATGCTGTTTGTGTAAATACATGATGTGTTTGCTTCAAGGTCAAAAGAAGCAGAAAAAAGTGCTTCCGTTTTTCACTAAGATCAGTTTCCATTTAGGCTAACGTACACTTAAAAAAAAAAAATTTGATATCTGTTTTCAGCAGCCCACAGGTGCAAGTCAGCCCACAGCGCTCTACCTCCTAAACGTTTATGATCCGTGGTACCTCTACACCAAGGGAGATGGTAGCCATTATTAGGAGAGTGAGACAGAGTAACCTTCAGGGCCTCTGGAACCACACACCCACATGAGTAATGAGAGAGAGGATCTGATATCACCTGTGGAATGCATGAGTCTGGAGACGTGACACATCTGAAAGGTGCACAGCTTGATTAACTGCTCTCCGATGTTCTATTGTGTAACCTGCCCACAACAGGCTGAGCACCTCTGCATTCCTCTGCATCAACTGCTACACAATGACCCTTGGCCAAATTAGCTCCTTTACATAATGCTGGAGTTATTCTGAGACCTAAACTGCTTCAAAATCTGTTCATGAAATTTTCAACAGAGAACAAAAAACAGTTCATCTAACAATGACAATGTGCAAAATTAATCCTGATAACTGCAGATGCGCATATGCAAAAACACAAAATCAGATTAACAGCAAACATGTGCAGAATAACCCAGTTGTTGAGCTAAATATGGGGTGCTTTTACCTGATTACATCTTTAATCTCCTAAGAAATTGTAGTATTCTTTCAACAGAATTGAGTAACTGCACAAATCAAATAAAAATCATATCGTTAGTGTTCATGTAAAGTATGGGTGCATGATAAAGGAATCGTATTGGTGGTGGATGACCGATTAAAATTATTGGCATTGAACTGACTACTATATTCGATCAATATTTCAATCCGATTTGTTTATTGTAGAACTTTTAAGCCATGTTGGCCTACTGTGCTAAAATATCTGCATTTCATTCATTTGAACCCTCTACAAATACAGGTTACAATTCTCTGTAATGCTAATCCAGGTGGATTTAGTCCCAATTTTCCTCCACTTTAACACCCGCCACAGTGCACATCAGCACCACAGCACAAATGGATAAAAGGATTCGGTGGGTGGAGAGTTCTTGCTCTTTTTTCTCCCTAAATATCAGAGAGGAAAATTCCTGAAATATTTCAGATAGTCCATGGACAAAACCATGCAGAGAAAACACAGACAAGAGAGGGGCTCCCAATCCCAGTCTCACGCTTAAAGGCCGCTCTCAGGCATGTGTTCCCAGCCCTCCCACGCCCCAACACACCACACTGATGCTCAGCATACACACACACACCATATCCAGTTACTTCTGCCTCCAAGAGGGAGGGGTGAATTTTACTACCATTAAATACAAACCCATAATGATTACTGCAGATCACCTCCACGGGCCTATTTTGCAAGTATGTAATCCAAGTCATTTATATATTTTATTGTTAACCCAAAACCAGATCACACATTTTAAAACCAGTTTTAAAAATCAGATCCTGGGGCGTGAATTTTACTGCCATTAAATGCAGATCACCTCTTTGGGCCTATGTTGCAAGTATGTAATCCATGCATGTCATATATACATAGCTAAACATTTTGCTACCTCAAATCAGATCATATATTAAAACAACAGATCCTGGGGGGGTGAATTTTACTACCATTAAATACATACCCATAATGATTAATGCAGATAACCTCTTTGGGCCTATTAAGTATGAAGTCCAAGTAAAATATATATAAATGAATATTTTGTTAACCCAAAACCAAATCACATATTTTTAAACTCGTTTTAAAATATTTATTTATATATATTTTATTGTTATCCTGGGGGCGAATTTTACTACCATTAAACACATACTCAATGATTAATGCAGATCACCTCTTTGGGCCTATTTTGCAAGTATGTAATCCAAGTAAAAAAATATATAAATGAATATTTTGTTAATCAAAAGCCAGACAAGATATTTTAAAACGAGTTTTGAAGATCAGCTCCTATGAGGGATCTTGTTTTGGAGGGTTCTGGAGATGAAGGTGCTGCATGTAGAAACATCAGGCCTGCTGATCCTGAGCTCCTGGGTGTGAGGGACCCAGCCGACAGGAGCTACGCCTTTTCATTGCAGACACTTATTTTAAAAATCCCACACCTAAAAATGCACACTACTCATTGTAACGTTGTGATATCGTTTCCTCTACCTTTTGGTCTAATAGGTCAGTGGGCTCCAAATTTGAGGAACATCTGAAGGTTTTGGAGCAGAAATCACACCGCAGAGGCTCGTTGTGCTGTTCCTAGCCACTAGCCAGCAACACTCGGCTAGCAACTTATTTTCACTTAAATGACTGTTTAATGTTTACTAACTCCCACTAACAGATAACAAGCTCTGTTATTGATCGTTTTGGTTTGTTTCGGATGTACTACAGTGTTCCCGGACATGACATTTGGCCAGTTTAGCTGCTTTTCAGGCCCAACACGGAAAAATACCTGCAGCACTAGCAGCCCAAACTGGCTAGGCGAGCCGAGCGGAACTTTACAGCTCAGATACTGGATTTCTGGCTCTTAACTGTGTCTCTTACACTTTATGTTCATTTACCAAACATCCATTGGCACAAACTATAACCACGTAAACCAGGACTGTGATTAAAAAAAAATCCGCCTCTCCCCCTGTTAGCCACAGCTAGGCTTCAATCGATGAATGGCAGCAGCCTGTGATTCAGCTAGCACGAGTTAGCATGCCCGTCTGTTTTTTTTATTTGGGCTGTTTGGCTCTTGTATGCCGTCTTTCGCTTGACTTTTTCAAATAATTATGCACAAGAGACGGGCCATCCGCCATTTTTTGCTGCTCCAAGCTCAAGGTGCATGTATTTTTAACCCACCCATATTGGGGCTAAGAAACTGAACGGAAGTGGCTGGCTAACAAACACTAGCAGGAGCAAAAAAACAAGAAACGAGAGCCACTTTCACGTTTCTCACTCAACCGGCTCCTTCATTCAATGGACTAGGAGCTTATTTAGGCGAAGGAGACTCGCACCACATTTACCTTGATGATCCTGCGGGGCAATCCTGCCATCTTGTCGTGAATGCGGGTTTTTAGCTTCGTCTCTCGCTGCCTCTTCCTCTCAGAGACGCAGTGAACACGCCCGCCGCCCGGCGTCATTGCACCGCTCCGGAGCACCACGGGACATGTAGTCCACACCACTGCGCACGCCATTTCCCCATAACCAGGACTGGGGGAAGTACACTATATGGACAAAAGTATTGGGACACCTGTTTTCCAGGGTTTCATCTAGGCCCATCACTTCCAGTGAAGGACAATTTTAATGCTTCAGCATACCAAAACATTTTGGACAACACCATACTTACAACTTTGTGGACACAGTTTGGGGAAGAACCTTTTCTATTCCAGCATGACTGTGCCCCAGTGCACAAGGCAAGGTCC
>JBBPCZ010000019.1:13313807-13329759 GCA_037974445.1 Brycinus macrolepidotus | reverse complement strand
GTTCAACTGTAAGTTGCTCTGGATAAACAATATTCAACCATAAGTTCAACTGTAAATTGCTCTGGATAAACAATATTCAATCATAAGTTCAACTGTAAATCGCTCTGGATAAACAATATTCATCCATAAGTTCAACTGTAAGTTGCTCTGGATAAACAATATTCAACCATAAGTTCAACTGTAAATTGCTCTGGATAAACAATATTGGAATCGCCAAATGGTGGCCTAAGCCTTTTTGGTCCAGGCTAATCTAATTAATTTGCATGTGCTATATATATATATATATAGTTATTTCACGTAATCAGTATTAAAACAACACTTTTAAAGTGGACACCAAAGTGTATAACTCTTAAGAACCTTTCGATGGATTCTTTTTAAAGAACCATTTTCAAAGTTTAAAGAACCTCAGAATGTCAAAGTTTATGGACATTGCAATGAAGCCACTACACAGTTTTCTCAGCCACTTTAAAGACACCTGGAGCTTCATTCATTATTCTAGATCTTTTTTAACATGTTCCAGCTACACTCTCAAAAAGAAAGGTGCCTAAATGGCCCATGGCCTAGACCTTTACATTAAGAGATGCGTTAAACGTTGAACAGGTTCTTCCCATTCACACACCTCATTTACAAAACAATTAATGGAAAGATTCTGTATTCAATCAAAAGTAGTTCTTCTTTGTAATCACTCAACAGAGCTCTTTCTAGCAGCTTTAATTTTGAGGATGTTGTTATTATTTGAATCCCTCGAAGCTGTGTGAGACTAGAAATTCGAATCTTTTAATGCTTTTATCTGCAACCAAATAGATTTTCTGTTTTTTTATGTTAGTTCTGAACATTTAATTGTTGTCTCCAAACTTTTCTGGTTGTGTACATTCACAACCTCTCAAGTTTCATCCAGCATAACCATGACATAAGCCCGTCTCAGAGTGGTGTAGTAACTCGGGGTCTTCACCTTTACATCCTTCACATGTGAGAGCGTTGTAGTGGTACCCCGAGGCTTTGTCACCGCACACCACACACAGTTCTTCCCCCTTGACCCTGCCTGAGTGGGCAGTGTGTCTGGGTCTTTTATAGACTGTGGGAACAATAGGGGATGGTTCCTCCATCTCTGTGTCGAACCCCCCCTCCAGCGAGCCTTTTCTCAGCTCCAGCAGGGCAGACGGCGAGTACCACTCCTCCGGGCTGTACGGAGGGTAGTAGTTTTGGCTGGAGTAGTAGGATGGAGAGGACATGGACGGCTCCATTGTGGAGTACTGCATGCTGGAATAGCTGGTGAAGGGCAAGACCTCCTGGTCCTGAAGCAGAGGGCTGCTGTGCTCTGCCAGAATATCTGAAAGCAGAGTAGAGGATGGCTGGAGTCAGACAAGGCTGCTAGTTTACATGTGTCATGGAGTTAGGATGCTCAAGTTAATGGGCCCTTTACCAAAGCAGCTATTAGTGAAACTACAACAAACAGTCATACTGTTACCTGCCCAGTCCACAGTCACACCACCAGGACTACAACCCATTGTACACTAATAAAAATAAAACATGACAAAAACCAAAAGCAGTTGCAGCAGTGTCAAAAGAACCACTTTAATAAATGAGATGTAAGTGTGACAAACCATGTGTGTGTGTATATATATATATATATATATATATATATATACAGAGTCTGAAAGAATTATTACATTGTGGGATATCATCCCACAAAAAAAATGAACAAAAACATTTAAAAAAATGCCTAAACACACACACACACACACATGCACTAATTTTGCAAACATGGTTCTTTAGGGAACTAAAATGTGTTTTTTATTTCATCCATGTCAAGAACCCTTTGTTTTAGTGAGCGTACACTACAGTTCATAAGTAGCTGAACAGTTTTTTGCTTTCACTCTGAACTCCAGCACATACACAGATCAGCCACAACATTAAAACCACTCACACGTGAAGTAAAAAACATTTATCATCTCATTACAATGGGACCTGTCAAGGGTTAGGATATATTAGGAAGCATGTGAACAGTCAGTTCTTGAAGCTGATGTGCTGAATGCAGGAAAAAAGGCAACCATAAGGATCTGAATTACTTTGACAAGGACCAAACTGTGATGGGTAGACGACTGGGTCTCCAAAACAGCAGGTCTTGTGGGGTGCTCCCAGTATGCAGTGAGGAACCTACCGAAAGTGGCCTATGTAAGGGCAACCAGTGAACCGGCAACAGGATCATGGGTGCCCAAGGCTCAATAATGCATGTGGAGCTGCTGTAGCATAAACTGCTAAAAAATGAAATGCTGACTGTGATAGAAAAGTGTCAGAACACACAGTGCTTTGCAGCTTGCAACGTTTTGTTGGGAAACTTTGGGTCCTGGCATTTAGGTGGAGGTTACTTTGACATCACCATATCTAAAGCCAAATACACCCCTTCATGGTACTCTTTCAGCAGGATAATGTGCCCTGCCCCAGCAAAAACTGCATAGGAATGGGTAGAGGAAAATTACAAAGAGTTCAAGGTGTTAACTCAGCCTCCGTATTCCCCAGATCTCATTCTGATCATGCATTTGTGGGATGTGCTGGGTAAACTAGTTCAATCCGTGGAGGCCCCACCTTGCAAGTGACAGGGCTTAAAGGATTTGCTGCTAAGGTCTTGGTACCAGAGACCACAGCACACATTCAGAGGTCTAGTAGGGTCCATGCCTGGACTAGCCAGAGCTGTTTTGGAGGCATGAGGTAGACCTAAACAATAATTGGCAGGTGGTTTTAATGTGATGGCGGATCAGTGTATACATATGTTCTTTGTCTGCACTCCAGCACAGCAAATATAGTTGTAAATATGTTCAAACTAAAGCTGACATCCTGATTTTTAACCTCATACTCAAAGTTTCATTTCAAATCTAGTGTGCTAGATTGGAGTACGAAGCCAAAATGACCAAAACTGTTGCGCTGTCCCAGTTTCCTGTACAGACTACACTGTACCTGTGCTCTCTCCTGGAGATACCTGTTGGTCAGAAAGTGACTTCCAGTAAGCTACATTTTGCCGCACCTGAAACAGGAGTCCACCACACCTTCAAATAAAGTCATAAATGATTAACCCTCACACACTTTGAGCTGATACTTCATTCTACAACAAAGACGATGTTTGAGTTGACATACATGTATTTACAGAATATGACTGTCGACTCAAGGAGCAAAAAATGATTTTTGTTCACTTATGTCATCTTCACTTAAACAACACACTCAAACTCATCATAGGTTCATTTTAACAACGTTTAATCGTAAATTACACTTACTAATAAAAAACAGTCTACAGAACCACCACTTTGAATGGTTCTTCTCTTTTGAGCCATATTGTCACGTAAATTGTTACCAACCACACAATTTAACAGCAATTCCTTCCAACTCTGTTAAAGACAGTTCACACCAACCTGAAGTCTTCTCTTGTCCCATGGACATTTCAGCAGGATCCAATGTGGGCACCAATGATGTGCCTCTGGACCAAACACTGACCATCCAATATCATTATTTCAGTTCATCGAAGTAACTCTCTGATTCTCGCTGCTGAAAAACACCTGTCTTTCTGTAAAACCCAGTCACTCTATGATGCCTTAAATCTTGCCTCAAGAGAGCCAAGGGGAGCAAAGGTTGCTACAGTTGCTTATTAACCTGACAGTCACATTTCTGTATGTCTATTACAGGTAGCTGGATCATTATGACCAAAGTCACTTTCACAAATGCCATCCAGACACTGAGCACACTGATATCAAGGCTGATTTGAAAAGTGGTAATAAGTCTGTTGACTGATGGTCCAGTTTGTCTTGAGGGAAGTAGATGCCCTAGTATTGCTCTGAATTTAGTTTCAGATCTTGTATTTGTATCCCCATAAACACAAGTGTCTAAATTTCCCATATTTCCACATATTTCCTATATATTTTATCTTATCAACTTCGTTGACTGGAGGGAAATGATGTATTGAATTTACATATTTCAAATTTACATTTGCACATGAATAAAATATGCACAACACAATTCTTGCTAAAACAGCAATTGTGTCGATGTGATGTATTTTATTATTCACAATTAAATGACACATTTGAATCTATTCAGAGAATTCAAAACACTTTTCTTTCAGAGAATTAAAAACACGTTTTCTTGTTGCTGAAAGCTCTTCATTGTAATCAAGACCAACCTTACCAAAAAAATGGGAGCTCTCTGGCATAGGGAATCCATCACTGGGTGGAATCTGCAAAGGTCCCACCACGTTGACATCAGGGCCCACCCACTCATTCATCCAGATGCTTGTGTGTTGACCCCAGGGCCAAGTTCAGATTATCCTTTGTCTCTTCAGTGCACAATAGAAATAAAGGAAATAATCCTAAAAGGCAAAAATAATGAATTACATTAATGCACCATTTTGGAAATAATAATACCTAGTTCATCAGTTGCACCCTCACAGTGATAAAAGATTTGTCAAAAATAAAAGTAGAAAAAACTGTATAAAAGTAAATTGGCCCCTTATAGTCACCTGTGAACACATCACAGCACAGCACACAGTGTGAACAACGTGAAATTCTTTTAACCCATTCACCAAGTGAAGCAGTGGGCTGCCACCAACGGGGGGCACCCTGAGGAGCAGTGTGTGGGGACGGTACCTTGCTCAAGGGTACCTCAGTGGTGCCACTAGCAGCAGTCCTGGGATTCAAACCTACAACCTTCTGATCGCATTGGCAACTCTCTAACCATCAGGCCACCAGCTGCCTAAACTGTCCAAAAATATTGAGGCATACCCTCATTAATAAATAATAAATTTATTAATAAATTCAGTAATTTTAAGGTGCATCCATTGCTGACACCAGTGTTCTGTTGTGCATACACAGCTTGCATAATCTCCATAGAACTGCTAGCAGTGCTATCAGAACAGGACACTCTGGAGCAGTCGCACATAAACCTGTGGTCAGACCGTGCCGAATGCCAAATGTCAGACGGAGAAATCAAAGGTCCCGAGCACTGGGCTGTGGAGGACTGTTCTTTGAAGAGATGAAGCTCCATCTAATTAGTTTAGGATGAGTTGGGTTGACTTTGAGACACCTGACCTCACTAATGCTCTTGTGCAATCAAATACTTCCATCAATGTTCCAGTATCTAGTATAAAGCCTTCCCGGACATGTAGGTAGATAAACTTCCAAATAATACCCTTGATTTCAGAACAAATGAGAGGACAAGATGCCAGGAAAGAAAACGAGGGCCCACAAATAAATATGTGAGATCTGCCTTCTGTGGGCCCCTAAAAGCACCATGAAAGGTGGTGTTTCGCTTGAAATTTGCCACTGTTCAGAGTAAAAAAAGCTTACGGCTTTACTCAGGAAAAGTAAGTGGCAGATATGGGTCTACAACACATACAGTACAACAATAAAAATATATATGAAATAGATTTTGATATAAAGGTTAAAGCCTAAATGCCTAAAAAGTCAACACAAACAAAAGTAAAATCGATGCCTATATATTAAATTATTTCTCAAACTAAAAAATATACAAAAAGCCTCCCAGGAGAGTCCTTGTGAAGCTGGTCGAGAGAATGCCAAAGAGAGAGTGACCAAAGTGGCTTTACTGTGTAAAAGTTTTAGGCCATGTTATTACTTTACACTTCACTATTTATACAAATACATTAATGCTCCGTGGATTTAGGGGTTGTAAAATAAGTATGGTTTCAGTCCTAGAAAGTTTCAAAGATGTGCTACAACATGACTCACTGTTTTTACACTTGACAGAGAAGCATATAAAATTCAGTGCAAGTGACCTTTCCCTTAGATATAACTAGCAATGACTGTCACACACTGACCATCGTTAAAGAGTCTACCTTCCTTTACAGCTAATTAGTTCTGACAGCCTGACGGAAGAATGTATAGATCGTTACATGGCTATTTTAACAGCATTTAAATGCTATTATATTAATGACATATTTGTCACCAGTCAAAGCCGCACCACCTTTCGCTCTGTCCTTAGCAGTCATAAAATTTTAAAGAGCTCTTGTACTGCCCATGGATATTCAGTTGAGAGATCCTATCGAATGTATCCAAGCTTACATCTCTGGAAGCATGTTAGCCTCAGCTGGTGATTTGGTCAATTTGGTTAAATATCAGTGTAACAGTAGAAGTCATTAAGGCATTAGGCCAAATTTAAGTTAAAGAAGTGAGTTTTTCATACAGAATATACATTTTTCTTTTTCATTTTTCACATTCAAGTTAAACGCCTTTCAAACGAATGATCAAACCTTCAGGCAGTTATTTTCCCATTTTGTGGATTCACAGAATTTGCAAAACTCACAGTTGTGGCATTACGACATTTTTGGCAAGAGCCAGAGCTTTTTATTTTTCAAAAGTCTACTTAGATGGTTATGAATACACTGTCTAATTTGCTCTTTTCATCCACCCCCCATTCCATTTTTACTGATTTTAAAGGAGGACAAAGCCAGCAGTTAATAGGATTCAAATGTAGTACAAAGGTACAAAGCTTCTTTTTTGTTTTGCTTTTTGTTTGTTTTCATGGCTTTTCTAGTGCCTTATATCTCCCTGAGATTTCACTGAGATGTTCAATTTGGTGTATCTTCAGATTAATGAAAAATTCCACCGGGCCTATATTTCTAAAACGTGGTAAAACCCACATCGGCAACATCATAAATTGTAATGGCTCAAGGCCCCAAACCACAGCAATACTGAATCACAGCAATGTGTAAGAAATTTTCTCATATTTCAATAGCATGAACACACTTGTCAAGCCTGTTTAATTTCCCTCGGGTCCAAACAGTATTCTGGTACAGACTGCCAAGCTGCGGTGCCATTCTAATCCATAACTCTATATTGTTAAGTCGTTATGGCTGCCGTTTTGATTAATTTGTGTTAAATATCTCAAAAGGTTCTCACTTACTTTTTACTCTTGTTGTTGATATGCCCCGTTTCAGCTCTATGGAACCCAGTATTTTAAAGCATCAGTGTTTGGGTATAGCCGTATAAGCGCTTCTTTTGGGAGTCTAGGCAGGACTGTGAGCGGATGGGGTCATGGGGAAAGGGGACAGTGGTTATTAATTAAGCTCTACTCTGCATGAAGGCTAATAGTCCTCCCCCAAGCCGCTCTCCCACAGTCTCCCATCAGAACTAAACTTTGGCTGACAGCTGGAGAGATACAGCAGCAGCATCACCTCCCTACTGCAGAGATATCAGCCCAGCCAGGCCTACTCCCAAGCACATGCTTCATATACACTCATGTACAAACACATATGCTAGCACCCATGCATCTTCTGTCATGACATACATGTGTATCATGTATGCTTCTCACTATCTCTCACCTCAAAATGCTTAAAAAAGATGATTTTTTGGTTTCATGGCTTGGCTCAGCAGGCCTTATGGACCTCATAGTTGTTTGTGTTAGAAAACTTAGATTGTAAAAAATCTAAGGAAAAAGAGAAGGAAGAGAAGGAAAAAGTACTCTTAATTTTAAAGTTAATGTCACAATGCTGCATTCCAAGTCATTTTGTATTTGTTCTATTGGTCCATCCACCACATTACATTCACACATGTAAAGAGTAGCTACATGTTTAAAATTGTGTAAAATTTGGTGTAATACATTTTAAATAAGAGCAATGATTTTGTTTTCTTGTTCAGTATTAATAGCATTTAGCATTTGTGTTGCATTGATCGTGTAAGTACTTGACGAGATCTTAATTTGTTATGAAATAAAAAAAATAGATTAGTCTCGCTATCACTTTAGCTAAACTTTAGCTATTTCTTTAGAGGGTGTTGGATGTCCTGACTGACTTGAGACCACCCCCTCCTCTTGGGGTTGGGCTCATCATGAGTCATCTAAACATATTTAGCCAAACCATGAAGAAGGCTAGGATTTGTATACTGGAAAACCAATCTGAAAAGAAACTTTTAATCATTTACCGACTGTTGCTCCATCCAGAGTGCTTCTTTTTGAGTCAACACAGAGTTTTCTGAAATAAACAAAACCTTTGCCATTGGTTGTCTGCTGTTTGTGGAGCTCAGAGTGTGGGGGGGAGGCGTGGGGCAGTGGGTGGCCTTGGGAGAAGGACATATCCATGGCTCTGCTAAAGGCTACTGTAATAGTGTTGTAATGCATTTCACTCACCGCAAGTGTGATCCAGCGGAAGAGGGACGCCCTGTCTTTCTCACTTGGCCCAGACCAGCTGTGATCAGTCGCCCAAAGTGGTGATGACCAGTAGAATACAAGCTACCAAAAAGTCTCAAATCTCAGACAGAAGCTATTTCTCAGACAATTCACCCTAATTTTGTTAAACATTGACAGGATTTTTGAGGTACACAAAGAGACGGAACTTAATCTGCTTGTAATATAATATTCTGAAGGTCGCCGGGTTTGGTGTTTGATCTCACATTAAATAAAAAAGTTCTTGCAGCTTTCTGTTTTAGAACCACACCAAATCGTAAAACGCTGATGGCGAGATAAGGCGATCAAACAGCTCTTTAAACTGTGAAACCACTCGTCACTGTCCCCAAACATGAGCCGTCAAGGGCTGCGACAAAAATCTGCTAGAACGGACCATAACAAGGTCCATGACCTTGAACTTTCACAACGTTTATCTAAAAGAAGACTTGTTAGCACGCTTTGGCAGATAATGCAGCCAGGTCTTGCAGGCCTTGCAAATCAGAAATGCTGAGATAAACCGTGCTCAAACCCTTTAGGCCATATTCTCAATCTCTGGGATTAAAGAATGACTAACAATGCAATTTGTACAGTGTTTAGATTCCAACACCAGACTCGTTTGATGGAAAAAACAAATAAAGTGTTGCTTGCCATGAATGTTCAGTGTAGTCTGAAGAGCGATAAAGTGAAGCATGTTTACTTTTACGTGACAGAAACCAGAGTCCTATCATTTCTTAACAATGACTAAGTGAGCCAGTTTAAGCAAGTCCGCATAAACAAGTACAGCCATTCTGGACCAGAACTGTACGATAACATGAAGAGCTTGTGAGAGGCTCCAATTACTCCAGCATCACTCTTTCCACACTCAGCTCATTAATAGTGTAAAACTAACTAATGACATAAAGAGACCTTCTCTAAACTTTGCCACGGTCAGTCATAGTCAAGCTGTAATTCTTTAGAAATTGACTTTTTTGGCTAGAAAGGCTATAGATAGCATGTGGAATCAATGTACACTGAGCTCATGAGTTCGGTTCTTCCACACATTAGTTCACAGGCTTAAAGCATTTTTTTATATAGACAGATAAAAAAGAAACCTAATAGGTACAGAACAGTGAACTTAATTATTAATTACACAATTAAACTACTAAACGAGCCATACATGCTTAAAAAGCAGTTTATAAAATATCAATTGAAAACATCTGCTTTATTCTTCTCAAATAAATCTGTTACACACAGTAAACCCTACAATAACATAAATAAATAATTTTACATGCATTTACTCAATAAAATGACTCTGATAATAGATTGAAGCAGTGCTTACAAAAAGAGGCACATTACTGGTTTCGAACACTGACACAGTTTTAAGAAAATGTGTCGCAAATCTACACATTCAGACTATAATTTTGATTTGATTCAGAAAACAAAACCAAAAAAAGTCTGCATTCAGTGCTGTATTCATATGTATTTAATATTCCTTGTTCCTCATCCAGCCAGTGAAATAAAATTCCAGAAGCCAACACTAAACCATAATAAAGTCCATATGATGGTAGGAGAAACGATGCAGCAGATTTGGTTCCTTTGCCAGATTTGAGAGTCAGCTGAGGTTGCTCAACAACAACACATTCAATGCTTGCCTTTTATTGCATAGCTTACAACAACAGGCTACAAAAAATCAACATGGAAAAAAAGATGCGTAACCTACTCCATGAGGAATGTGTAATTAACTGTGAACTATGAAGCTAATTCAGATGAACAAATTTTACCTGATTGGTTTACTAATGTTTACTTCTAAAGCTATTTTTTTTCAGTTTCTGAAGATCTAGGGCATTTGCTAAAATGGAAGCTTCCATTATCTCAACATAAAGTCCATCACAGAGCAATAGACACCTCACAACTTCAACCTCATCATTGGGTTTATGCAATATCAGGGAGAAGGGATGATTAGTCAGAAGACAGTCAAAATGTAATGATTTGCAAAAATAACCTCTTCATATGTCACAGTCATGTGGGAAATGACCAATGGTTTGATACCGCAGTGGAGAGATTATTTCAACAGTTTCTCAAATGAACATCTTCACCTCTGAAGCACACGAGTGAGGCGAGGGCAGCTCTGGGCTCATGAAGAACCCATGGAGTGTCATTGATAATGCTCCTGATAGTCCCCATTCTCATAGGTGTACGATTCCTTTTCATCATCCTCCTGCATGGTCACTCCTCGTTTCTTTTTCCAGCCTTTCTTGCGACTGACTGAGTTCTCTGAGGTGGTTCCATAGGACTTCATCTTGCTGGTGGCAAGGGCACTGTCACAGTTGGGCTCCGTCTCCTGAGCCAGTTCGTCCTCATCGATGATGCCACATTTCTCATCACTGGTGCTCTCTGGATCCGCCCAATCCTGCTTCTCACCGGACGCAAAGATGGCGTAAAAGATCACCCCGCAGTAATGCACCATGGAAGCAATCAAGAAGACATTCTGCCACTCCAGCCGGGTCTGTAGGAAGTGATGAAATCATAGCTGCTAAAGGTGTATAAAATTTTACTTTGAAAGAACCAAATCATATTAAGAGGGTTACATCATCAACAACTTCAAGATGAAGTCTCAAAATGTATTATTCACTCTCCAGTCCATAAAGTCCTCGTATGGAAATGAGCTGCAAAAAAGCTTAAGTCATCACAGATGTGATGTCACAACCATATGTAAACACATTGACCTATATATACAACCACTCATTCAGCCTACAGCATTTTGACTTCCCTATGAGTTGACATGTTACATTATATTCATTTGGCAGACAATTTTATCTAAAGCGACTTACAATGTGAGGAAACAAGAGGATGGTTCTAAGTGCTTAAATCTTTATATAGGGAGTAGTGCAAGAACATAGATAGAGCATCAGGAGAGGAGGTGCTCTCTGAAAAGATGAGTCTTCAGGAGGTTTTTGAAGATGGACGTGTATAAGCATTTTGTGACTGCAGACAGCTTCTATCAGAGCCAAATACGTGGGGACAAAGATTAAATGCTGTGCTGTTCCTATATTACACCCAATTACTTAAATATTACATTCTAATGTCAGCACATCTATAGCCTGTGCTGTAAACCTTTGCATGTATTTTCACACATTAAGATAAAGAGCAGAACCCACTTTATGTTTGGTCAGTGCTCCCACGATGAGAGGGCACACCATGCCCGACAGCGTACCCACTCCATTTGAGATACCCATCAGGATACTGGCATAACGAGGAGCAATGTCCAGGTGATTCACATTAAAACCTGGGATAGTATGAACAAGGACATGAATAAACTGAAAGGTTCAGAGATGCTAAGGATCTTTTGATAGTTCATAGCAGTCACAAGTTACTCTAACCTGATATGGCAAAGCCGCTAAAGCCTACTGCCAGGACGAGAAATGAGATGGCCACTCCACGAGTGTGTGAGAATCCCACCACCAGCAGCAATGTGGCCTCCATTCCAAAACCTGAGAACCACACGTACAGGAAAAGTCCAGTTTCCAGTTTCTCTGACAGGTTTCATTCACATTTATTAGTTTGCTGAACAAACCTCCACAGTTCATGATCTTGCGCACAGTTGTGGTCGAGAGGATTTTACGGCTCCTCAGGAAGTCAGCCAGCTGGCCCCCAATCGGCACAACAATGGTCATCACCATGTGGGGCACAGCTGACAGGATGCCCACCTAAGAGACAGCTTATATTAAAGGATTTGAAAATTCCAGCTGTTCCAGCTGTGATCCATTTGATAACTATCCATTGGGTTGTTTTTGAAAATACACACAAATCGGCAATCATGATATTCGTTGCTTAAATGCATGCTATTGATAATGCTCAGCTAATGGTGCACAATGGATGGTGGATGATGGGCTTATACAGGCACAAACAAAGGCTTACTTTGCTGATGGGAAAACCAAAGACTTCTTCAAAGTAGGCAGGCTGGCTGATGAGCAAGAGGTAGAAGGTCCAGCTGCGGCAAAAGTTGGCCACAATGATGGCATAAACTGGCATGGAGGTGAAGAACTGTCGCCATGGAGTCTTGAATTTCTAGAAAGAATTGATGATGTTAACCTCTTGAGGACAATGTTCATCTTTTCAAAACATCTGAAATGGACTTTTATTGCAATTAGAGGTCCACTACCCATAACCAAGTCTGACAACGTGAGGTCATCAGGTTTTGGACTGGATTTAGGCCACATACATTAATAGGTTTTGGTCAGAATTGGGTTTATTTTCTAATAAGCAATCTTTGTAGAAGATTTCACACCTATCTCTCTCTCTCTCTCTCTCTCTCTCTCTCTTTCTCTCTCTCTCTCTCTCTCTCATACAGTGGGTCCTTGTTTGTTAAGGCCCCCCCACAAGTGTGTTAAGCATTTCTGTGAGTAGAAGCAGCAGCTAGAGCAATGTGGAGAGTGAAAGCTGCTCTGCATAACAAAGATTAGTAATTCCACAAAACACACTGCTAATTAACACTAAGAGTGTAATACCTGTAGGTAAAATACCAGTTTATTCCAGCAGGGCATTTTCTGTCACTCAACTCACAAGAGCTTAGTAACAAATTAAAGCTTTGAAAAATCATTGATCATTGATAAGCCTGTTAGTGCGTGCGAGCAGGTCCGGGTTCGGTTCAGGTTTGGGTTTCAGATCACCAGTGACACTCAGGCCAGGTCAGGTCAGGTCTTAAAGTCGCAGATACAGGTTGGTTTTGGACTTCAATTTCATACCCGTGCAGACTTCTAATTGCAATTATCTTGTGTGAGATGCAATAAAGGCTAGTTAACATCATGTATTCAGTATTTGTAACTCAACATATACTGTCATAGAACAGTTATGAAATCAGAAATCCACACCCAGACACCTAATGAACAAGCCAAGTAGCAAAGAAAATACCTCAAAGAGGGAACTTATCTTTATCTGGCTGACTCCAGACAGTGGAATTAAGACAGAAGTCTGTGCCTTATTAAAAAAATGGTCAGTGTAGGTCATGAGTGGGAGATCTTGGCACTGTACCTCTGTAGCACTCATTAAGTTGGCCCCTTCTCCAATTGTGGTTTCTATGTATGTCCTTTCCTCCTCGCTGATAGTAGGGTGCACAGCTGGACTTTCATAGGCAAGCAGGAGCCAGAAAGAATACCATATGATTCCAAAAACTCCTGAACAAATACAAGCATTCCAAAAATCAGTCTGGATCTGTACTTTGGCTTTGTCAATAAAACATAGTGCTTGTAACGTATTTATTAAAATACAAAATAAAATAAAATAAAAAGATAAGCAGAAATGTATAAGAATGGCACAATAAAAGGTGTTCGAAAATTCCAGAGTTGTTCAACTTGGGCTTGGGGCTGGCTTTAAAAATTCATTTATGTTACATTCCAGAAGCCAACACTTAACCATAACAATATAAGTGTGTCATTGCTTTCACATTTTCATATTCTTTTTATAAACAAAGTGTGATGCAGAATATGACTCTTCCCAAATTCCTTCTCAAAGCCATAATATCTGAGTGCATTATGAGTGTAATTTTGGTATGAAATCAATCAAATGTGAAAATACCCTAGTATAGCTCACAAAAGTATTTAATCATAATCAAGGCCATTTGGTTTCAAAAAATGAACAGACTGTGTGTGATGCTGATGTGGGGTTTGCAGATGTGATCTCACCATAGATGTAGAAGACAGAGGGCCAGCCCACATACTGCACCAGCACTCCAGCCAGAGGCATGGCAATCACTGCACCTGCATAGGACCCTGCCAAGCGGAACACATGTGGGAGTAGTTAAGGTTAGTATATCACAGAGCAGGAAAATTAATGAATATGAACTGCAATTACAGCATGTCTCCCACGCAGTCGTTTTGAGGCCTCCAGTGGTTACAGGGATGCATGAAAAATTGCGAGCTGTCGCCATTACAGTTTAGCCATTTTTTATTTTTATGAGGCCCTGCCAAAGTCCATTATTTTATCCAGAAGTTGTAGAGAGGAACCCATTAAGAAAGGTGGTGTACGGATGCTTTATCAGACTCTGAAGGCAAGGAATAATTCAGCATTTTTTTCCAACATGGTCTTTATCTACTGCACCTGTAGCATATGCTCAAATTTCACAGACAATTTTCCTCTAAAGCTGTTGAATCAAAACACAGTGCTAAGGAGATGAGGAGGAAAAATTATGGAGTATTCTTTTAATATCTATTAAAGTTCCAAACTTGGTTTTAAAAGCACTGAACCCAGCTGCACAGTACATCTTTCAACACATCAATAACTCTTTTCAGTAATGAAGTATTCAATGGTCTCTGCTGTTGCTCAGCTATAGGTAATGTGATTTTAATGAATAAGAGTTTTTATAGATTTTTCATTGCCAGGTACGTTCACAAACACTTCAGTGTGGAGTGGGACGGCGTCTGCCGGAGTGCTTCTGGGCCGAGGGGAGTGTGCTACTTTGTATCAGTGGGGGCGAAAGCTCCTTCACATGCAGAAGGTGAGTCTCTATTCAGAGGCGATGTCAAGAGCAGTTGGAAGAATGGGTTGTCATGGCACCATTTTATTGAGTAAGATGGATATTTTTAACGCATCTGTGTGTGAGGGGGGTGTAATGAGTAGACATCTGCAAAACAAAACAGTGTCCCCCAGGCATTCAGCTGCCTTTAATGCTGGACACTGACCATGTCTTTGCGCTGCTTAATGGCTACCTGAGAATCAGTCAGAATGAGTCATAGCTTTCAGCTCTGAAGCTCAAAAACACAGTGCCAATTCACAGTTTAAATATGTTGATACATAGAGAGGAAACAGATTTGGTCTATGGAGATCTTTCAGTGACTGTACAGTCTGAATGACTGATTAATGTTAATTCTTATAACATTATTTCTCACAGGTATACTCACCACAGAAAGAGGTTGTGGCCAGCCGGCTTCTTTCCAGTGGAGGAGCCCATTTGCTCCACATTCCATGGCAGGCTGGATATGTGACACCCTGATACACACACACACACACACACACACACACACACACACATTTATACGTTCCCTCTAAATGACATGGATAGAAATATTAAAGATAAAAGGCAGACATCCCATTCACTGACCTCCACCAGCCCCTGTAGGATTCGCACAAACATGACACATCCGTAGTGGACCCTCGCAGCTGATGGGATGAACATATTTAACACTGATGTCAAGAAAATTGCCGCCCCAAATACCCTGAATGGTGAGAAAAACAAAAGTGCTTCACTTTGCAACCCATTTTCTGTGATTCATGCTGTATGGAAACAAGAGTTTGTTTTAATAGTTGGACTTTAACAACATCTTGAACTAGTAACAACAACCATGCTTTAAACTGAGTGAAAGAGGATTCACAATATCACAAACTACAGACAAACTGGAGGTTACTACCATAAAACAGTATCTTATGGTGAATTAGTGACCCCTACAGTTCAACATTGACTTTGTATACAAATGGCAATAAAATGTTCACGTCCATGGGCCAGGTGTGTTTGACAACAAGCAGCGAAAGTCGATATGTGGTAAAGTCTATATCTTGAATAGGAGCACATTTGGCCTAAAGCCTATCAGCACTGATGTCATTTCTACCACACTCTTGCCTTTGTCACCCAGATGGGGAAGTGTGATGAAAATGATTTTGGTGGATATTAAATCTCTACAGTATTTATAAAAAAAAAACCGGCAGGAGGCTTGATATATCAACTTTGGTTTGATAGCTAGCATAGGATGCATGCAACATACACCCATTTCATATATATTTATAGAAAGCAACTTCCTTTGGAATCAATATTTTTCTTATATAT
>JBBPCZ010000019.1:13261229-13272746 GCA_037974445.1 Brycinus macrolepidotus | reverse complement strand
ACAAAGTTGGAAGCATGGCGTTGTCCAAAATGTCTTGGTATGCTGAAGCATTAAGACTGCCCTTCACTGGAAGTAAGAGACCTAGTCCAAACCCTGTAAAAGAGGGGTGTCCCAATACTTTTGTCCACATAGTGTACCACTCCAGACCCTCTAGTCTCGTGCCGATCCCACTGGATGTGGGCGTGGTTTCCCAGACAGTGACGTAGAGGGCTCCTCCAGAGCTCCGTGCCGACATGGCGCAGGGCAGCGGGACGCAGGGGGAGCTGCTGGTAGGACAAACCGTGTAAAATTAAAGCAAAAAAGGCGTCGGGGACGTTCCAGACTGACCACATTTATCATATTTTACATTGGAGACGCAAGTTCAACGTGTGGTAAGTCTTTTTTGTCTCTATAAATGAGCTAACCCTACTTTTTTGAGTAATGCTTGGAAAACTTGCCCAGTCCTCTCAACAGACTGACCGTTGGTGGTCGTAAACATGGAACTGAAAAGTTTGATAAACCTTATTAAGAGTGTGAAACTTTATCTTTAATGAGTAGCGGTGACAGCAGGGATGTAGATGTTTGCAAAACCAGAGTGTCTTCCCTTCCCTTTTCTTCCCTCCCTGTTTCTTTTGGGTGGAAACTTTGTTTCACTATGAAAAGAAGCTTTGCTCTCCATTTTTGGAGGAATATTTTTCTTCTACAGAAAAGATTTGGTTTGTTTAAGATCTCTCCCCCATATAAATGTAAAGAAATCACGACGTTTTGGTAGTTAAACTAATGAATTTGGTGCCTGACCAGCAGTGTGTCTTCCACGTAATCACAACGGAAACAGCCAGTTATTTCCATTGGGACTCTGGAGAATTTAGTCTGTGGTTCATTTACCTGCAGGAACACGACAAAGCCTGGTTAGTCATCCCTCAGACACATACGGCAGTGTGAGACCACTGGAAAAAAATACACTGTGGACAAAAGTATTGGGACTTTAATGACATTCTATTCAAATACATAGACTTTAATACGGCGTTGCCCCACCCCTTGCAGCTATAACAGCTTTCACTCTTCTTGGAAGGCTTTCCACAAGATTTTGGAGTTTCTGCAGGAATTTGTGCCCATTCATTCTGTAGAGCATTTATGAGGCCAGGTACTCTGTTCCGGTTCATCCCAAAGGTGTTGGATGGGGTTGAGGTCAGGGCTGTGTAGGGGCCAGTCAAGTTCTTCCACACAGAACTCATCCAACCATGTCTATATGGACCTTGCTTGTGGTCTGGGGCACAGTCATGCTGGAATAGAAAAGGGCCTTCCCCAGACTGTGTCCACAAAGTTGGAAGTATGGCGTTGTCCAAAATGTCTCGACATGCTGAAGCATTAAGATTGCCCTTCACTGGAAGGAAGGGGCCTAGCCCAAACCTTGAAAAACAGGTGTGTCCAAATACTTTTGTCCATATAGTGTAAGTACTCGACATTTAGATTAAATTTGCAGTTATCCAGTCTGGAAAGATTTGATTTCTGGTCCCAGCAACATCTTTTTTTTTAAAAGTTGAATATAAAACTAGTTTTTGCACAGATGCAAAGACCCCACAACAACAACACTACAGAGAAGGCTGTAGAATGTTCTGCAGGATTCTTGTTAAGAGTGCACAGTTAACTCGTGCAGGTAGTTTTCTATAGGATAGTACTCACATATACATTATTATAAGACAGTACTACATGAAGGAAGTAAATATTATCCATCACTCTATTGGAAATCTAAATTTTTGTTTCTTAAAGCATTACTGCAGTTCTTTTCATAAAGACAGTCAGTATAGAGGGGAAAATGGCTGATACTGTTATGCCTATAGACAATATGCCTGAAAATATACAGTAAAAATGCCTTTCTACATTAGAAATGACCTCACAGTTCAGGCAGTATAAGAGCTGCAGTGAAAACACTCCTGAGCGGCTGTTCTTGGACCTGTGTGCAGTCTTGTCAGTTTGTGTTGATGGTGTTTCAGAGACCTGAGGAGTATTTTCCTTCTTTTTAGTCTCATCCAGTTATGCCTGTTGAGAAATGTTTTGCATTCCCCCAGCAGTGCATGTGTGCTGCATATAAAATCCAACACATTAAAAAATGAAGATAAATCATTTATCAGTGCAGATGCATTGATGTTCCCCAGTTATCTATCAGCATAGCGATACCTTTACCTGCATAGGGTTTGTTTTATATTCCTATTTTTTACAGTATGATATAGGTAGCCAAGGAGGCCATTTCTCTTCCCTGCAGTTGTGTGGTGCTGAAATAAGTCATATTATTCTATGTCACTCTGGCTTGGAATAGAAACTACTTATTTACGGCTTATTTAGGTTCAGCGTCCGATGAGCACGAGCTCTGGCAGTCTGTGTATTGACCGACTGTCTAAAATAACATAGTAGCACTCTGAGGAGTAGCCTAGTAATAAATATTATCCTCCTTAAAATGGAAAAAATATGTATTTTTATATAGGCATGCATGAGCATGATATCCTTTGATATGCTGTGACACGAACAAGACTGCATACTTACCTCTGTCCTGAATTTTATGTCACCTGTGTCACAGCACTAAAAACTGCACTATGCTGGTGGACTTACAGTGGTGCACTGTGCTTCAAAACCGGAAATCAGAACAGCTTATGTTTCTCTCTATAAAGTGTGGCGCCAGGCCTAAACCAAAATAACACAGCAGTTTACCCCTGAGTTATAATTAAAAAGATGACATTTGAGCACACATCACATGGCACATTTTTGAGCATGTTGATAAGGGATTTCTCAGTGGTAACTCTGGGAATAGACACGTTTTACTTACTTAGTGCAGTTGTTATAATATGTAATCTGTACCACTACATGGACTAGGATGCATCAGAACCTGCACTGAGAGTTTTCATTGCACAGATCTTTCTTGCCTGTGCAACTTGTTTCTGCCTTTACATGACTTCAAGCAAGCTTGCTGACCCAGGACTTGCCTGCCACGCATACTTGCGTGTGTTTCTCTTTTTTTTGCAGACAAAAAGACCTGAAGGCTGGTATTTTTGTCCTAGCATGTGCCAGTGAAGGTTTGTTTCTGTCAGCCAGCTCAAGGTTCAGCGTAGGACAGTAGTTAATACAGCCGAGCCAGTGGAGTGTAGCCCAAAGGCACCTAGCCTGATGGATCTCTGAGGCCATTAGGGCATTTTCTTTTTTTTTCCTTTTTCACGCTTGTTACTCTCCATTGCAGGAAAGCCTGAGTATGGCTCTAAGGCGTGCTCATGAGGAGAGCAAGTATGGGGGGAAATATTTGCATTCCAAGTATTAAGAGTCAACTGTTTCCTTTGAATTTAAGAGCACTGAGTTTACTGGTCTAGTGTTGCTTGTTAGGTTGTGAGACTAGCTGTAACACATGACACCACTGAAGAACTTGATCTTTTACTTCAGGCCTGAAGGAAATGTTTTGCATATACACGCCCTCCCGCTCTTGTATTTGTTGTAGAAATAATCACGAAAGATATTGGCAGTATGGTACGCCCCATCTAAACTATAATCCTGATTTTTTATTCTTTATTTTCTTTTGGTAGACAGTCTTTGTCAGCACAATGTTCCTCCGTTCTGGTGAAATTTCATGTTTTCCTCTGTTTGGCCTCACTCTGACGTGAAATTCCAGTGACCACATGTATCCGGAATGCGAAATATCCCCACATGCTCATTGCATTGATTCCACAAACTCATGGAGTTCTGTGCAGTGATTGTGATGAGCATCACAAAGAACTTGTGTTATCTTTGCCCGGGCTGGGAGCCATTGTGTTCCAGCCACGAGAGGAAATTCCAGCGCTGCAAGAATCTGCAATGCAAAGCAATGTGTACTCGCTTGAGTGTGTGGTTGTAAAACCATACATTCATTATAAAGAGAGAAGACATTGAACTCCACAAATGCGGGAAGGCGTGCTGAATGAGGAGCATATACGTAACATGAACCGTAACGTCAGGTGAAACAGCTTACCTTTTTTAATCTAAACTTGTTGAATAATTGAATAACTTGCTTTAATGTGGGAAGACATTAACCAAACAGAACTGTTCAGGCAGGCATTTGGATAGTAACATACTTATATAGATGAATATGTTCAATATAAAATGTGATATCTTCAAGAAACTTTCATGGTTCCTGATATGCCATGGTATTTATTTTTCTGACATCTGTTTAGCCACATTTAAAAAAAAATACTGTGGAAAAACTATGACTGCAATGATTATTTCACACCCTGCACAGCAGTTAATGTAGTTAAATAGTACTGTTCATGTAATAAAGCATGCATGATTTGCCATTGTTCTTAAAGTACTGGCAATATTCTTAGATATTGCTTAGAAATGCATAGTATGTTGAGATATTTATGACAGTAACAATAAATATTGTCATTTCCCAGGCTTAGTACACAGCTGCTGCAGATAAATAAATTGTAAACTAAAAACACAAACTTCAAACCAAAACAAGCACACACAGTTCTTTTCTATGTCCCAAATGATTTTAAAGTTAAGTGCTTTAATTAATTTATTTACTTGTTTTTTTAAAGTTTAAAAACTTTGGAAGTTTTTCATTCCGGGAGTGCTGCAGCCCCCTCAGTACCCCAGCTTCCTGCATTCCTGAATTTTATTTCAGTAAAGTATATTTAAATCTTTGAAAGGCTTTGCACATTCAAATTAATCTGTGTGCTGTGGTGTGTTCATGTATGAGAGAATGGTCACTTTCACTTTTCACCTAATCAAAAGATTTTTCAATTACTGTTATAATCAGTGTCAAACGCTAGGCCTGTCACAGACACAAAATGTTAACTGATCATTTTACTGCCACATAAATAATTGCAGTTAAGAGTTGAGTTGTCTCTTTTTGTTCATTGTATGCAGCTATTAATGTGGAAGCCTAAAGTGGCCAAAATGCCTGATGTTGGACGAGCTGACCTGTCTGTCTAGCTTAGTCGTTCCCAGTTGCTCAAACTCAAACACCACTCACTGCTGCCCTCGAAAATGGTGCCACCAAGTCAGAAAGCAGAACTTAGGCTGTTTATCTATAATCCATGGTGTGTCTCATTCAATGATTTCCGTGTTTTTTGTTTTTTTGTTTTTTTAACATGCATTCATCCCAACCCAGTTGAGGAAAACACCCAATTCACATTCTGTTAACTGCAGCGGAAATATACGATTATGAAATCTAACGACGACAAGGGAAAATATCTGCGGTTAAAATAACTGCACATAATAAAGAGCTTAATGAACGGTCCTCATTAGGTTGATGTAATTTTACCTAAGTGTTTGGTCTCAGTAGATTGGTTTGGCTTTACGTTGCAGTTCAAGCTTACACAAGGTGTAATTGCACAAGATGCTTATTTGTCTTCCTCAGCTTTTCTCTCTTTGATTTGTAGGACAGCAACCATAGTGCATACTGCTGTCCTTTCAGTGAGAATATAGTAATCACTAACAACGTGTTTGCCCTGACCTTGAAGATTTCACGCCCTCTGATCGCTCTGTTTAGTCTAAAGCAGTTGTCTGTGGGCTGAGGAGACAAAACAAGCAAATCATCTTGACTAATTCCACTTTCATGCCGGCGTGTAGTTGCATTTCATTTCCAGCTGTCATAAGTTTCTTAATGAGATCTGGATCCAGCACATCTGCGCCCAGACATCTGATTGATAGCATGAACGACAGAAGAAGGCATGACTCGCAGCATTCAGTGTCTTTTCATCTCATGTTTGTGGTTGTTTGATCCTCAGGGATGACTGACTTGGGTTTGAAACTGTGAGCTTGCTTTCTCTCAGTGTGCCTGTGAAAGTAAAAGGAAGCAACATATCAAGACAAAACAGTTGCTTGTCTAACTGTGTACCAGTCTCTGTGATTTAGAACATACTGAATTGCATCACCCATGTGAAATGCTTGCGGTATTTTGCATCATTTGTTATATGGCCTATTTTCAAAGCAGCTGAAATGCTTCAGATGCTTTTGGTTTTGTACTGTTTTGCTTGTGGTGCAGAAAGGCCTCTGAATCCCATTTCTTTTGACAGAAGTGTGACTGCTGCAAAACCAGGAAGTTTACAGATTCAGAACTTGCTATAGACTTTGAAGAATTACGTTATTTGAAGATAAAGGCATTTCATGAAATGAGACACTGCTTGAAAGGATTTCTGTCAAATCCGTTAGCCTAGATAAGCTAGACAGGCTTGACAGTATTGGTCTCTCGACAAATTAATGCTCTCCTCTCTGAGGAATGCCGGCAAAATAGTAATTTACTGAAAACGGCATTTGCCATATAATTTTGAGATTGCTGGGGGATGCTAGGGACTATTACTTCTGTAAGTTCATAGCTTTTGTTAAGCCTTGACTTCCACAGTGCTCCTTCCAGCAGCATTGCGTCAATGTAATAATCATTCATCTACATAGATGTATTTGAGCCACTGTAACGTGTGTTAAAGTTGTGGACTAAAGTGGGGGGTTGGTTTACACATAGTCTAACATGGGTTTTGTTTCTTTGATGTGGTGTGTGTTTGTGGGTGGTTTCTATAAAACATGGAGAGCATAAAAGTGAAAACCGCCGCCTGAATGCTGGGTGTCACCAGTGTGTTAGACCAGCTGTTTAAATAAAACACTCCATTCAGCCGGGTGATTAAACAGTTTCTTCAACCTGGACAATCACAAGTGAACATGTTGTTAAGAATGATAGTTTGTAGGGTACATTGTGCTCCATTTGAGTTAATATCCCCTTATAGATAGATAGAAAGTTATACTTTATTGATCACCAGAGTAAAATTCAGGAAATCACCTGACACAGATTCCTAAAAAGGGAGTTGAGTGCAGTCAAATAAATTGTACTAGTGCAAGGCTATGTCAACAGTGGCCTTAACAGCTGTTCTTAAACTGGCAAAAAGCTTTGGAAGTTGTATATGTGCAAGTGTGGAGTATTTTAGCACAGAAAGTGTTCCATGCTGGAGGAGTGGATATGAGAGCATGACAGGGTTGCTCTTTGCTTGTTTTGAACTTGGACTTGGAGAAAGCCTCTGCTGTGTTCTTGGGCGGTGGTCCAAAAGAGCCTCACTGTGTGCCTCCACTGGTCCCTCAACAGAGTGCCCTGTGTCCCACGCAGCAGCACAAACACTGTGCCAATAATTGAGGTAAATGGCTCAATTATTCTTTCGGATCTATGGCCAGTGGTTGTATCCTGACTGGGTAACCCAAGAAACAGTGGACAAGTTAAGAATCATCCAGCCTTTCACCCAAAAGATTTATTGTGCTCCCTGACACTAGAGCAAGAACATGGCAAACCAGTGCCCCTCAGTCTTGTGCAGTTCACTAGACCTTGTGTAGGACGCTGTTATTGTATGATCCTCTTTTTTATGAGGAGAAAATGACAGGCTACTCATCAGATTGTAATCTGATCAGTTAATGCGTGGACAAACTGCTTCACCTCTTGCTGTGCCACAGTGCCGTTCCTCTTGCAAGTTAGTTACAGGTCATGTCACCCTGGTATTAAACTCTTGTTTGCCCTTTTGGCCCTCATTCACATTCTTTGTGAAAATGCTGTTCTATATTCTACATGACCATAAACACCAGACCCTTTAGGGGACCCTTTAGTTGTGAAGTGGGACCTTCATAGATCAGGATAGTTTGTTCAGCACCCTCACAAATTCTCAATCTGATTAGTAACTGAAATCTGGAGACCAAGGCAACACCTTGAACTCTTTGTCATGTTCCTTAAACCATTCCTGAACAATGTTTTCATGCCTGGAGGGTGTATTATTTATGTGCTTTTTCCTCTTCCAGGACTAAAGGACTGAAGATGATGTCTGATGCCAGTGACATGTTGGCAGCTGCCTTGGAGCAAATGGATGGCATCATAGCAGGTAAATCTACCGCTGAAGTGCAGATATTCATATCTTTGTTGTTAGTGCTGCACCGTCTTTGAAATAGTACAGTTTCATCTTTAGCACTTACCACATGTTCCATATATAGCTTAATGTTGTCCATGATTTCTGTAAAATCTATGCTCACCTTTTTATCAGTGTATAAGGCTGTTGTATAGTGTACTAAAACTAAGAACTAAGAGAAGAGTATGGGATTCTGGGACTGCCATGGTCATTTGATTTGTCACTGATACTAAGTCTCAATGAACTGGCTTATGAAGTAATGCTGCTTTTCAGCACTATTTAATAATAGGGTTGGCATTTCAAGTAGAAGCAGCCTGTCACATCACATGATGCCTCAAGGTCTCAGCAACTATAGTCTTTATTCTGGTCTATTTAAGCCTTCTATGCCCTGGCGTGTTTCATCTTAAGGCTCAGTAGAAGGACACATTGTTTTTGGTCCACTATGTTGGATAATTGTGTCTTTCTTGGCTATGCCTTGATTCGGAAACAATTATTCCATAATGGTGCACTGTGAGAATTTAGAAGTTGAAAGAGGTTTCATTATGTCTTTCCTTGGAGTGAATTAATAATTGAACTCTATTGCTGTGTGCTGTGGTAAACTGAAATTGACTATTGCAGTATTAAAGCATTGCAAGTGAGGAACGTGAAACTCATTATACTCCCATACACAAGTTATTTTCATTTAGCTCATCTTGATACAACTACTGGCTTTGCCATGATCCTTGAGTGGCAGTGATGGATGTTGTCATTACCATTTCATTTATTCATACTAGTGAACCCTTTTCTTCCATTCAGCTTAAAAGTTCGTTGTAATGGACACATCTGGATGCATAACTTTTTGACATGCTGTCAACATCTCACAGGCTCTAAGGCACTAGACTACTCCAATGGTATCTTTGACTGCCAGTCTCCAACCTCACCATTCATGGGGGGCTTGCGGGCCCTGCACCTGTTGGAGGATCTGAGAGGGGTTGTGGAGCTGATGGACTCAGAAGAAAGAGAGGGACTACGCTGCCAAATCCCTGACTCTACTGCAGACTGCCTGGTGGAGTGGCTGCAGGGCCACCTGGTATGCATTCTGCCTTCATAACAGTGTCGTGTTACTGCTGTTTGTTACTAGATACAGGCAAATAGTAATAATAGTATGGTATTGCTATGCTGCAAATAGAATTGGAATTTATATTTGAGTGTTTGTGCACAAGAGTTCTTTTGTTTTGTCCAATCGTATTTCTGGCAACTGCCTGTTTTATTTTACTTAGCATGCTCTCTCTGAATATACTCGATGCCCAAATGATGGTTATCTTCATCAAGAAACTAGTTCTAACTGTATGCTGAGAGACGGAGAGAAGGGTTTGGATGTCTGCCAAAGGAATGCCAGAGTCAGCATGTAATACCATAACTCAGTCTGTTTACTCAGAGATTTGTGTTAGTTCATTCACCATTTAAGGTGGTGTTAGAAGAACAAAGAGCAGTTGGACATGCAGCTTTTAAGCCCCACTTTGTAATTTCTTGAGAGGCTTTTCTTTCTTCACCTTTGTGATTTTGTGATTTGTTTTTTTCCATTCTTAGCAATTTTTAGTGTAGCTATTTCTAATTAAATTTGTCTTAGTACTTGTAGTAGAAATAGGTATTATTTTGTACTTTAAAAAAAGTTTTTCTTGTCTTAATTTTCTGTTACAGTCAAATGGACACATTTCAGTCACTGGGGACATTTATCAGGACAGACTTAATCGTCTTGAAAGTGACAAGGAATCACTTGTTCTTCAGGTAAATTTGGAAGTGCTGAGCATGTTTCATTTATTTATTTGTTTATTTATCTGTATAAATGTTTGGTTAATGTATATATATTACTTCATAGATTTCATACAACTCAGTAATGGAAGGCTGAAAACTTAAGAGACATAAAAGAGTAAAACTATGCGTTGCAGGTGAGTGTTTTGACGGACCAAGTGGAAGCTCAAGGAGAGAAGATAAGAGACCTAGACCTGTGCCTTGAGGAACATCGCGAAAAGCTGAATGCCACTGAGGAATTGTTGCAGCAGGTAAGGGTGCATTGGTGGGTGCTTTCAGGTCAGGTCAGCATCATCTATCATAATATACTTCAAACAAAAAACTTTTTGTTTGCCGTATACATAGTACATTTTCTGAAGTACAGATTCATCTAGGAGTTGGAACAAAACTGTGCTGAGCTGTGTAGCAAGCAGAAGTTTGGTACTTTGATAGAGGGCGTAATACTGTTACAGAAAGAAAATGAGCTAACTTTTCTGCACTGTGGCCCACTTCTATAACTTCAAGGATAAAGCTGCCTAGATATTATGAGACCTCAGCTATGCACTTTAATTCTGTACCTTTCTTTTGCTTTCAGGAGCTCATCCTCAGGTCAGCCCTGGAGACCCAAAAGCTGGAGCTGATGGCTGAGATTTCCAATTTGAAACTAAAGCTTGCTTCCATGGAAAAAGACAGGATAGACTTTGATGAACGATTCCGAGATAGTGAGGTGGGGAACATGGTTTTTATTTTTGAAAATCCACCTGCAAGATGTCTTATGTTTTCATATGTCTTGCAATAGCAGCCTGTATCTTGTTTTTGACAAAAGTTTGAAACAGAAAAAAAGAGCAAAATGTAATTTTTTTTTTAAGTCGTAATGAAGTCTGAGAGGCACTTGGTTGACTTCCAGTCACACAGTGTTGTGTTATTGTACACAGGTTTCTTCCAGTCCATTAGGTTAGTAGACTTTTATCCATATTGTGCTTCATTTACTATCTGGACAAAGGCTAAAGCAGTACAGTTTCTGCCAAAAGCCACTTCCCCTCTGAAGTTGTTTTGGGTGGCTTTTCTTCTCCCTGGAAAGTAGTTATTACTGCGGAAGCTTTGCTCCCTCTGTGGATATGCAAGTCTGAGAGTAGAATGCAGAGTTTCCTGAGTGTGGGTGTTGAGCGTAGGTCTAAGGGAAGGGTTTGTACTCGTGCTGTGGAAAGACACATCTGGTGACTTAATGGATAGCGATGGACTGTTTCTGGTGAAACAGATGGAGGCCTCATGTTCTCTGTAAAATGAGGTGGTGCTAATTTTTTTCTGTCAGCACATTTTTGGTGAAGGTTAAAGAAACTTAAGCTTTTCTTGGTGCTTCTTTCTCCTTGGACAAAATGAATAGAGACCATTATTATATAATAATGGAAAAAGCATATGTAGACCTTGTGAGTCTAAACAGATTCTCCTTTTATAGATGTGTCCCACAGATTAGGGACTAAGAGATTACCCTTCCCTGTCAAGTCAAGTCAAATAGGTTTTATTGTCATTTCAACCATACACACAGTACACAGTGAAATGAGATAACGTGCCTCCAGGACCATAGTGCAACACAGAGCAGAACAGAACAGAGCAACATCACAGGTGCAGACAGGACACAAGCGCAACAGGATTACAGTTATTGTGTTCGGTTCCGGTTGAGGAGTCTGATGGCCTGAGGGAAGAAACTGTTCCCCATTCTGGCAGTGGAGGCCCGTAAGCTGTGTGTGAGGGGTGAGTGGGGTCATCCACAATACTGATGGCTTTGCGGATGCAGCGTGTGGTGTAAGTGTCTGTAACAGAGGGGAGAGAGACCCCAATGATCTTCTCGGCTGTCCTCACAATCCTCTGTAGG
>JBBPCZ010000019.1:13250706-13261129 GCA_037974445.1 Brycinus macrolepidotus | reverse complement strand
TCTCGCTAGGGGGGGCAATGCCTTCGAATGCCCCCCCTTGACGCCGGCACTGCATCAGGGTGCTGCAGGCCAAACAAGTTCTGCATTTAACTCTGCAAGATGTTTATTACGGACCTTGCTTTGATAGCTGGTTGTGTAGTATATGTTCAAAGCCAAAAGTTCAAAGTCAACATGCAGATAATCCAAAATATCCCGTTGTCACAGAAATATCATAGTCATTTTTGTCTATTACTGTCGTGTTCTGTGAGCTGTGATTGTCATAATGCAAATATAGTACATATAAATATTCATTTAAATTCTTTTATGCATTCATGCATATTTCCACAGGTCAGCCATACCATTAAAAACACTGACAGGTGAACTGGATAACATTATGATTATCTTGACATAATGGCACCTGTCAGAGGTAGGGATATATTAGGTAACAGGACAGGACAAATGGGAAAAGGCCAAATCGTGATGGAGAGCATCCATGCTGACCCCTGTTCAACACCAAAAGTGGGCATACACCGCGGCTAACACGAGCACTGTGCAAAGACACTTACAGAACCACCAGGGAACCTCCACGGAACCAAATCCTTTGCTGTCTCCACTTCCCAAAGCATACCTGCCCATCCCTGCGATCTTTGTCCCGAGTGAGCGTGTGTTTTCAACTGCAGGAGACGTAGTTATCACCCAGAGGTCTCAGCTGCTCCCAGAAAACGTAGATTTGCTTTTTTTCAGAAATATGACCATATCTCTGGCTAGACTGTGTAGTTGTAACCATCTCAGGTTCAGAGTGCTGTATCATGCTTTAAGAAAAATCTGGTCACTCTGTGCTTTGAGCACTGACAGTGTTCTACTTTGATTTATGGTTTGCACTTATTTTCACTAAAAATAGACTAAGAAAAGTTTTATTTATTTTTTGTTAATTACATTGTTTTGAAATTTTATGTTCAGCTTGTGAAAAGGAGTTCAGTTAGAAGGACACACACAGCTTCAGTAAGTTAGGAGTTCATGCACAGTTAGAAGGCTGGATGAAACTATTGAGAATCATACAAGAGAAGCCAGTCATATGAGTCACACACTTACAGTTAAAACTTACAGTGGGTGCGTATTGTTCTGTCCAGTTGCTACTGCATATGATAATTCAAGCTTAATAATTAATAATTAAAACTAAAACTGCAGTGATCAGTTACATCATTTCAAAATGCACCTGCATTGTTTTGTGTTTTTGACTTTCAGTCAAATGAAGAGTTTTTCCAGTCATTAAGTTCATCTTTAAAGTTATCTGGAAAATCTTGTCAAAATCTCATCTCGTTCTCGTGAACCCAACATTGTGTATCGTCTCGTGAGCAGAGCTGAGCGTCTCGTCACACCCCTAGTGTTTACTCATCACCTCCCACCAAAAGCTTTTAAAACACAAAGATGGGTCTTTTTCCATTATGCTGATATGCTATATGCTGCAGTGCCTTTTTTGAGTAATCATCTTCAGCACTGCACACTTTAAACAGATTTATGTCTACACAAGTACACAAGATTTGTTCCTTTGACTAAAGAAGTGTGTTTGTTGGTAAAGGATAGTTTCCTGTGGTGTTTTTTTTTTTTTTTTCCTTTTTTTTTTGGCAGTCATATGATTTAATGGCACAGCAGTCCTTAAAGATGCTTTATTTATATTCCTATATCTGGAAGCTTCCTCTAGAATTATTTTAAAGTAGAAGTAGATTTTTTAGCTCACAGTTGTTTGAATGCAGATGTTTCATTTTACGCTCTGGAAAATTAACATTGGTATGAAGTATTTATGCCTTCAGGCAGCTAAGTCCTGTTTACTGAATCATAAATTCTCTTGCTGGACACTCTGACAAAGAGCTTGTCCTCAAATGTCCCCAGTTCTGAATGGAAGTAAATGTCACTGAGGTCTTGTTTGTCTCCCTTTGAGATACTAAGCACTATATTGTAAGATTGAATATCCAGTCAGATTAATGTGCATTCAAGCTGCATTTTTGCCGCTTGAACACGTAAAGTCACGTAAAGTAAAGTATGGCCACGTAAAGTCAATTTGGTTTGTATAGTGCTTTCACAAAACGCATTGTCACAAAACAGCTTTACAGAAATCTGAGTCCGAGCCCCAAGAGGTGACAGTAGCAGTTAAAAACTCACTCGACGCAGGAAGACCTTGAGAGCAACTCAAAGGGGGGTCCGTTCTCTTAAGGTTGACACCAGATAGTAAAACCAAAACATAACACACAATTGTTATTATCGAGTTGATTTAAGGAGTAACTGTGGGACATGTAGTAATTAATAATAACGATGAGAGATAAAGGTTGCCTATAGTTTGACAGAAGTATTTAGGTTAATCAGAGGAAGCCAGCTATTATTGTTAGAGGTTAATATTAGCCAAGGAGTTGAGAAAATGTTGAGCTATATGTTTATGTCCCAATGCAGTCTAGCCAAGCTTTTCAGTCTCCACAGGAGTGAGCAGGCACATATGTTGAAAGTTGCGCAGAGCTTCAGTGAATTAATCACTAGCACTGAGGGGCTGGATTCATCGGCCTCTTAGGGACTGGTGGTAACATGGACCTTTTTTTCTTCAGGGTTTAATCCTGGAGATAAATGAACTGAGGTATCGAGTTTCTGAGTTGGAGAGTGAACGGTTACAGTATGAGAAGAAACTGAAGTCCACTAAGGTAAGCTTGAGGAGCCTTTTGTTCAGTCTGGTATTGTATTAAAATCCATCTGGGTAGTGTTTCAATCTATTGTCACTGCTGTAACTTTTATACTTTATAGACTTTCTCTTTGACTGTAGTGTTTTCTTTACCTTCCATTATCTTTGTGATTACCTGGCTTGACTTCTCATCTCTTTTCCTTCCTGCAAGTGTCTTTTTCTGTCTCTGTTGAATTTCTCTCTTTTTCCTCTTCCTTCCTGGCTAACCTCTCCACTGCTAGTCTCTAATGGCTAAGCTGTCTAGCCTGAAAATCAAAATGGGCCAGATGCAGTATGAAAAACAGAGGAAGGAACACAAAATCCAGGCACTCAAGGTTGGCGTACCTCAGGGTGACTGCTTGGTGCTGTTATGTGTTTCTTTTTTTTTTTTTTTTGTTTTGTTTTTATAAAGTATATTCCTGTACACCTGTCAATCTTGTTAGACAGTATTTTTTATATATTTGCGGGCCAGTATTTGTTTATTATTAGGACTAACTGATATAAAAACGTCGTGGCCGATACTAATTTTAAAAGGCTACGAATTCTGATAACTCATCATATCAGATGATTATTTTTTTGTTTGTATTATCGGTTATAATTCTGTTCTCCGATGAATAGTCCAGACGTTTAAATCGCTAAATGTAATGATTGTTTAGACTGATAATAATGTCAGTTGTTGACTCTGGCTCAGTGTCCAAAAATATAGTGCAAGTCAGCGTCTTACTATTAGCATACTGTATAAAACTCAGACCATAAATGTATAGTAGGTGAGATGTGGCTTGAAATTTACCCAAAGAAAGGCAGCCAATCTGAACTTTAGCATCTGCTTTGTGACAAACTCTGGTGAAGTATAGAGCAATGAGTATTGAGCATCTCATGGTCCTGAAGTATGACTTTTAAAGGTGAGCTAAAATGCTTATTAAAAGTTCTGAATTACAGTGTAATTTTATTTTAACTTTCATGACTGTGCGAATATGAAGAAACTAGGACCCATCAGATCTTGTGAAGTCAAATTCTGCAACTAAAAAAGAGGTCATTAGGAGTGGTCAGAAGGAGAGATCCATCCAGTCAGTTAAACAAGAACATTCACACTAAGGTGCTTTCTGTATTTAAAGCAGCCAGCTTAATATATTGGCTTTGCCAAATACAACAAATTAAAAATCTCACATTTTTTCCCAGCCTAGTCATGATTGCAGGTGATGTCACAGGACTGTGGTCTGAGTAGCACTCAAATTTTTAATCATTTATACACCTCTCATGTTTGGAAATTAGGAGATTTTTCAAACAGTTTTTTTTAAATTATTTTTGTACTGTATATTTTAATGCCTGCAAGCCAGAACTCTGCTTGTGTTGGCAAGTTGTCTCAGGGTGGATTGAAATGTTCCATAGGTGTTTCATTTATTTAACTTAAACTTTGGTAATTTAACAAATGGCTCTAAGTTTCAGTTAAAACCGGATCACTTAACCAACATGCCAACGTTTGATTTATTTATGAAGTTAAAGCTGTTAAGGTGACGTGCAAAAAGATTCAGAAAGTTTTCTCTCCAGCTAAACTCTGGATTTAGTTCACTCAGTTTTGTGTCTTTGCTCAACAAGTTCTGTTTTGGAGCTGTGCTTCACAAACAAGCTATATTAAAGTGTAGAATATCAGCTGTAGTTTGAGGTCATTTATGTCTATAATGTGAACCATGTGGAAATCACAGTTATTGTCCTCCTGCAAGGTGAAGCACGATCATCTGAGTTTTGATGCATTTTGTTGAATCTGTTTAGATTTAGACTTAAGAATATGAGCAGTCAGATCAGTATTAACAGTGTAAGGTTGCAAATAGACTGACAGAGTAGCTTTCAAACAGAGAGTAAAAAGAATAACAACAAAACCGTGAGATGGTCCAGAATGACATTTTCTAATGTTTCTTTGGGATTTTTTGTTGTAGTTTGCAAACATGATTGCTGTCTGTGGAGCTTATATTCTGACCAGTTGCATCTTGATTATCTCAGTATTTCATAAAGTAACTAGACAGATTATTTGCAAATATGTACATCTAAAAATATTACATAGACCAATTCGTAACCCTGCTAAAAAAAATAGATGTGGTTGTGGTTTGTTGGTCTGTGGTGTGATGTCAACTCAAAATAAGCAAAATAAGCTTTCTCATGATCTGTGTGTCTGGGTGTGTGTTTTTAGGAGGAGCTGGTTACAGTTAGAAGGCAGATGGAGGGCAGAGATGGAGAACTGAGGAGACTACAGGATGAGACGGGGTCCAGATCACCCACGCCTGCAGGCTCAGAGAGCACTGAGAGAGGTGAGAGCCTGAAAGGCACTGTTAATCAGCTCATCACCTGCCCCAGCACGCTCGGGAAACTACCTCAGGGTCAAGTTGTGACGCGTCAGTCTGATGTTACTGTGCTAACATCTACCCTTTGGTAAAACATACAAGGGGTTATTATAGAATGCATTTTTACATTTTACATTTGTCATGTTTTGTGTGATTCTATATGACTGCTGCCTGTCTGTTTCCATTTAATAATGGACAGTGTTTTGACACAAGCAGTAACAAAAGATATTGTATTTCATTACTCTGTCTCATACAGTCTACCATACAGAGGAAACTTTTAAAAAGAGGCTCAAAGAGAAACGTAAGGGAGGTTTACTTTATGCATTTATTTATCCCTATGTATTGTTTCTCTTGCTCAGTTCTGTTCATCTTTCACAGCCTGCATGTATGTACTCATTATGCTTGCTTTTCTGTGAAACGAAGAAGAAGTATCACTAAGCCAGGAAATGCAGATAGTTATTGGGGGAAATCAAGAAAAGGAAAGAAATTGTTAAAGGGTTAGTATCATGGAAAATTGAATTTTCATCACTTTTTTGGAACAACACTGTAATGTAATATGTAAACATTGTTAAAGGTAGAAAACATTCTATTCACTCCATATTGTTCACACATCCTCTACAGGGAACAGGCTTAAACTTGCTGAGTTTAACA
Source organism: Brycinus macrolepidotus (assembly GCA_037974445.1). Classification (NCBI taxonomy): domain Eukaryota; kingdom Metazoa; phylum Chordata; class Actinopteri; order Characiformes; family Alestidae; genus Brycinus; species Brycinus macrolepidotus. Next base: position 13,255,459 of record JBBPCZ010000019.1, on the reverse strand, counting down.
TACTGGAAAAAATACGACATGAAATATAAATTTTATGTTTGTTTTTTCCTGATATGTTAAATTCCGTAAATAAACAGTGCTCGTACATTAAAATATGTAGAAAGTCCTCTGTATAGGATGTGTACTTATTTTCACCTTTATTAAAGAATTTAAAGAATAGAATTTAAAGACTGCTTTTTAAATTAAGCACAGGCATCATTTACATGTCAGTTTTAATTCTGAAAGAGAGGTTTTTGGTACATACACCCACAGAAGTCAGACATTTACCTCAGGGGACAATACAATAAAACACAAATAAAATGCAGAATAACACCAAGGTCTAAATCAGATTATGAGTAGTGAGGCAGTATCTGGTAGCCATTGAGCATGTTAATTGTGTCCTGTCCACACCCTTGTGTCCAACAAGTAGCCTGTGTGTTCTTGCTTGTCTCCTTCAACAGTAACACCTCTTCTACCCTCCAGCTGCTCTCAGCACCTATCTCCTCTGTCACCTCTGTCTGCCTATTCCTTTGCCACCTTCTTCCATCATTAGCAGCAGCGCTGTGACCTCTAACAGAGGTAGAGATCGGTGCTGTCTACTCTGCCTGTGTGCACTCTCACAGAAAACCAAACGGAGCTCCTCATTGTATGCACTGCACTCAGAGGTCTCTGTTGGACCTCAACTGTTTCTGTAACTGAGATACACGATTTGTTGTTGTCTATCCACAAGTGTTGCTCTAGCTGTCAGCTTTGCCCCTTGGTTTTACTACATGTCCTATGCTTTGCAGATTTGGAAGTCCAGAGAATGAAGAAAGCTGTTGAATCACTGATGGCAGCCAATGAAGAGAAGGTGCCTCCATCTCCTAAATTAATTTTATTTTTGCTGTTTTTAGTAGCTTGTCAATTTCTCTTAATTCCTCTTACCTTGTCGACAGGATTGCAAGATTGAGGAGCTTCGGCAGTCACTTATGCGTTACAAGAAAGTGCAAGATATGGTCATGTCAGTGCAAGGGAGAAAAGGTGAAAAGAGTTCATGTGTGTACCAATCATCGCAGCTGTTCAAAGGCAGTTTGCTGGTTTGGTAGTGTGGGCTATTTTTGTATTTTCTTACGTGTGTTGACCCATCATCCATTTTAAGATGCAATTAGTTGAATTACTGGAGTTGCTGTTAGTAAGCGGTAATTGAAACTGATGTGTGATGTTAGAATCTCTCAATTGCACTCTTGCCCCAGTTAATGAGCAGATCTCCCTCGCTCTCTACTCTTTCTCCTCAGATAAAATGAAAGAAGGTGAAAGTGATGAGAGCCACAGCGACAGCTCCCTCTCCATGTCAACTGCTATCTCAGTTTCCATGGACACTGAGAAGTCCGTGCTGGGTTGTGTTGAGGAAGGGGCTGGGGCGAGTCAGAATGAGGTAATTTCACCCCTCAAGCCGGCCGAAGTTTCTGTCATGTCCATACAAGGCAATCTCACATACAGTGACAGTGGACTTCAGAAGCTTAATTGTGTGAAATGAATTTAGCTCTTGTCCAGTGAGATACTATTCCTCATTTTGCAGTATGCAACTGCTTTCAGTGCATCACAGGCTTTTGTATCAGTTTGTCAAACTTACTATGAATTCTGATTAGAAATAATTAACAGACTATAATATACTGAGAGAAATCAAAATGCAACTATAAACAGTCGTTGGGTTGTACTCATTGTCATTCCCGCCTTTTCTTTTATGATCCTCTATATTTTTTTCCTAACCTCCACATTTTCACCCACAGCATGTTGTTTGTCGGATAAGGTTTTTGCACTCCCATGAGCAAGAATTGTTCTTCTGTTATTTGTTTGGTTTGCAACATGATGGAAGAGCTCTGATTAGTCAGCTTGACAAAACACAGAAACTCAAGCTGACTCTGATTTAAATAACTTTATTCAGTGTAGCAGTCTGTTGGTTTGGACTCAGTGTAAATAATGGCGTTAATCATTTTTATAACCTGCTTTTTTTGTCCATAAAAATCTGACTTTGTGTGAAGAGGCCTTTGGATGGAGCTCCCAAGTGGACAATTGTGTTAAAAAATTGGCACTAATATTGTCAAATAGTCAGGCATTGTATCTCTTTCAAATAATTGAACCACAGAAAAACAAAATATTGTGTATTGGATAGATATTTCATTCAGGGTTTTGCCATATCGCCTGCCCCTAACTCTAATAGTGTTTTATTTTTGAACATCACAAGATTGCAAGATTGACATTCTAGCCAAGCAGTTTTGATCCTGGTGCTTCTGTCAAGCCTGGAGGCTTGAGCAAACGTAAGCAGATGACATTGCTTGTCAATTCTGAGCCACACGTTGCTGCTGTAGTTGAGCCAGAGTCAGTTCGTTGTCATTATTGTTCTGAAATGGAGGTCCCTGGAGTGATGAATGAAACTAACAAGTATTCAGATTAACTAAGTGTGATCTAATAAACTGTTGGACTTTTCTCCTTTTTGTTTGTTTGCTCCTGAGTTTAGCCGGCTTCGTTTGTCAGTACACTGACTGTGCCATCCCTCACGCCCTCCCCGCAAGCCAAACAAGATTCTGAATTGGAGCAAACGCGGTTAGAGAGGTGAGCAGAGCTCCAAAAATCTTTTCACATAGTTCTGGCAGGCGCAATCACCATGTGTCAGTGCAATAAGATCCCACCAAGAACAACACTGTGATTTCCAAATTTAAAAAAAGGAGAAAACCTGATGACTGTGGCTTCAAAGGATTATAGGCACTCGTAACCCTTTTCTTTCTTTTGTGTACCTCATCAGCCCCACATTCTGTTGTCATTCCGTGTTCAATGTTCCATGTCATCATTCTCCTTATATGAGTTTGCATTCCTATATATCAGCCTTCCATGTTGACACCTTACTGTTACCCTTTTTTTTTTTTTTAATCTTCATGATCTGGATCAGTTGCTTACCCCTTTTCTCGTTTTGTTATCTCACACTGCTTTTCCAGTAATCTTTTCTGTTTTTGAGTACTTTTATGTCACTACACAATTTTAACTCACTTGTATATTGCTCTTTGCCTCTCTATCCTGAGCAAACCATTTTCTGAACTCTGTCTAGCCGTCTTTGCATCCCACTGCCTGCCCATCACTCTTTTCCTCCATACTGTCATTCCTGTGTGTATGTGTTTGTTCCCTGTAGTGATGCAGGGAATCAGGAGCCAAGCCAGTCACAGGAGCCTCCAGTAGATACCAATATAGAGTGAGTAAATGAGCCAGAGTGAGTTGCAAAACAGGGAGTTTCCACAGCCATTTTTTTTAGACTTAGTAGGTGTCTGAAAAATGTTTTGCAACGTATTAGGGACATATGTGCCGATAAGGTGCTGCAGTTGTTTGAATTGTGTTGTTTGATATGTGAATTAGAAAAACAATGCATACTGTTACATGTTTTAATCCTGATAAAGTACTATTAGTTGTAGGAAGTCCTGAAGATATAGTCAGACGAATGCAGGTGCATCACAAGTGAATTTGTAGTTAAACACCTGACCATGAGGTAATAATGAGAAAGAGGTCCACTCCATTTCTTGTTTAGAAACAGCTTTTACTGTCTAACAGTATGCTCGTCATTTTATGAGAGAGTATTAGTGGTTTGATGCTTCACAGTTTTTGCAAAGTTAGTGTGATCTGTGATAAGTCAGCTGTCTTATTTCAGAGGTGTGGAGGTTACCAAGTCTGGAAGCCAGAGCAACCTGGACAGCAGCCCCAGTGAAAAGGTGAATTTCAGCCCATTTAAAATCTAAGTCTTTGACAATTTCAGATATAACAACAGTAATTTAAGGGGACTTTATTTGTATGTCTTGGAAATATTAAGTTGTGTATACTGAGCAAGTGTTTTTGATGTTTTGTTTTGGGTTTGTCTCAGAGACCTTTGGCAGTAGGACCAGCAGAGGTAAATTTTATTATTATTATTTACATTTTACAAACCTATTTATAACGTGAAATCTATTTTATGCATTATTTAATTTCTCATCTGTTTGTTTTATTTGCGTTTTATTATGTTTTACTGCTTTAGAGCCGAGCTTTTGATGAGTTTAACAAGATCACAACATTGCCTCCAAAGTCCCCCACTGTTTCCCGTACCTCTGAGGACGACGCTTTTGGCACCAAGAAGGCTAGGTCCTCTTTTGGACGAGGCTTCTTCAAGATCAAAGGGGGCAAGAGAACAGCCAGCGCACCAAATCTAGGTAGAATGCATACCACACGTCTGAAATATTTACTTTTAGCCCTGCCTTTACAATTGGTTTAGGGTGATAGTAAGCATAATTATTAACCATTTAGAGAAGTGACAGTTATATATCCCATCAGCTTGTCCTCTGTGTGTGCGCCTGTCTGTCTGCCTTTGTGTGTGTGTGTCTGTCTGTCTCTGTGTGTCTGTCTGTCCCTGTCTGTGTGTGGCTGTGTGTGTGCGCGTGTGTTTGTGTCTGTCTCTGTGTGTGTCTGTCTGTCTGTCTCTGTGTGTGTGTCTGTCTCTGTGTGTGTGTGTCTGTCTCTGTGTGTGTGTGTGTCTGTCTCTGTGTGTGTGTGTCTGTCTCTGTGTGTGTGTGTGTCTGTGTGTGTGTGTCTGTCTGTGTGTATCTGTCTGTGTGTGTCTGTCTCTGTGTGTCTGTGTCTGTCTCTGTGTGTCTGTGTCTGTCTCTGTGTGTCTGCCTCTGTGTGTCTGCCTCTGTGTGTCTGCCTCTGTGTGTGTGTCTCTGTGTGTGTGTCTCTGTGTGTGTGTCTCTTTGTGTGTGTGTCTGTCTGTGTGTGTCTGTCT
>JBBPCZ010000019.1:13228105-13250606 GCA_037974445.1 Brycinus macrolepidotus | reverse complement strand
GGCTGTGTGTGTGCGCGTGTGTTTGTGTCTGTCTCTGTGTGTGTCTGTCTTTCTGTCTCTGTGTGTGTGTCTGTCTCTGTGTGTGTGTGTCTGTCTCTGTGTGTGTGTGTCTGTCTCTGTGTGTGTGTGTGTGTCTGTCTCTGTGTGTGTGTGTGTCTGTCTCTGTGTGTGTGTGTTTGTCTCTGTGTGTGTGTGTCTGTCTCTGTGTGTGTGTTTCTGTCTCTGTCTGTCTGTCTGTCTGTCTGTCTGTCTGTCTGTCTGTCTGTCTGTCTGTCTGACTTTGTCTGTCCCTCACCTCTGCCCTATGTCTTCCATTTGCATTTGGGTGCTGGCATGTGTGGGTTGTATATGATGTGAAGACCGCAGCCGGAGTGTGAGTGCTCCAATGCTAGGTACAGTTCTGGCCCTTTTGTAGCTGAGCTGGGCCTCCTGCATGGTGTCTCGGGAAAAACAAAGCAACAGCTGGATGCGCTCCATCCCTCTGAACTGGCCCTAACATGCCCTCTTCCAGATTGGCCCTCACTTCCCTCTCCTACATCACATTTTCCCTAGTCTCTTTGCCATGTAGAATCAAACTCAACCACAATGATTTGCACTAACCTAACCTGCATGTATCAGATTTCAAAATAAACATGCAGCTAAAAAATCCATGCATTTTTATGCATGGATGTTTTTAAAAATCCATTCTAAGAACAAGCAAAAGTGGAGTTCCTTATTGGCAAAAGTAAAACTGGAATTCCCTGGATTGAATTTGTGACATTTTGCAAGTATTTTGGCATTCCACTCATACCTCATTACCAAAATGAGCCCTGCATGATGCAGAATATGGAAAAGAGTGCCCCCTAATCACAAGTTATTCTAGAACCACATCATTCAACCACTCAAGAGATCTTACAACATTCACACGCCTGTGTAAATGCTGTAGACATTTAAACCAGAGATGTTGCATACACTGGACCTGCTGTTTAGAATAGAGCTGCTTTTTTCATAATGTATAATATGCCTTTTGTATTTACTTTCTTGTTAATTTGAATGTGTGCATGACTCATGTCAGCCCTGCCCCAGTATACCCGTGAAGCAAACTTGATCCAGTTGTTCTTTAGTTTTGTCCGGATGTCATGTGCTATTTTGCCCTATTATGATGTTTTCTCATAGCCTTGGAAGTTTTTTGCCATCCTGTTCTGCTTGGTGTATTTTTGTGCCCTGAGATAACAGATTTTTTCTGTGTGTTTGATTTTTTTTCTCTGTGTGTGTATAGCTGAGACTGAACGAGATGGCACAGACCACTTAGACCTTGCAGGGATGCCACAGAGGTCAGGCAACAGTGACAGCACACACACTCTCCCTACCTGCCCAGAGGGCAAGAAGAAATCCAAGGGAATTAAAGCATTCATAGGAAAGTGAGTATGCAGCTATCTGTCTGCTACATTTTCTTTATTAACTGATATTTCATGTATAATATTTGTAATTTAGAAATTACTATAATGTCCTTACAAAATAAGAGATTTAAATAATGTACTTTTGTTGCTTTACTAACTGACTCAGTAAAAACGCTTCTTTTCACTTAAGGCTCAGAAGAAGTCAGTCAACCACATTCAGTTTGGATGACAACCTATCAGAGGGGGAGTTCAAGCGGGGAGGAATCCGAGCCACAGCTGGGCCCAGGCTGGGATGGTCACGTGACCTTCACAACACCAACAGGTCAGTGTTCAGAGACATCAGTGGGCTGGCCTGGCTCATCATGTAAACACTTCAATGCTCAACTTTATTTATGAGTAACAAATGTGAAGAGAGCACCCCCTGGTGATGAGCTTGCTATTCATGAGCTCCAAATCCACATCAAGACTGTTAAACCAAATTCTCATTATTCTTATTTTAGATCTTTTAATGCATCCATTTATTAAATACAGCTGAACAGTTGTGTTGCAGAACAGTCTGTCTATTTTGTCTATTTTTGCCTCACTTGGGGCCTGAAGGTTAATGTGTCTTGCATGTTGTTGTCAGTGAGCTAGATGCTCCTTTTGCACGCTGGTCCCGGGAGCAGGTGTGTGAGTGGATGCAGGAACAAGGACTGGGGCTGCACGTGAACCTGGCCAGGCAGTGGATCTCTTCAGGACACACTCTCCTACAAGCTTCTCAGCAGGACTTAGAAAAGGTGAGCTTTCAGCTACTATTCCAGGAAAATAGGATTAATGTAAATGGCTGTTTACATATACACAAATATGTTTATATATACATACATACTGACAAGACATTTCTTTAGGTACATCCACCTTCTGCTCATTTGCTTTCTACTAATTTTCACACACACACAGCTCATCTTATAGGTACATTTTGTGGTTTAAAATTAGATTGTAGTCTTTTTTCTCTGTGTCATTTGTTAGCCCTCTCTACACCCCAGCCATTGCAAAGCACGCTTAACTCGGATTAAAGAAGGAGCGATTAGCTGAAGCAGTTCTTTCTTTCTTTCTGTCTGTCTGTCTTTCTTTCTTTCTGTCTGTCTTTCTTTCTCTTTTTGTAGATTTTGAAGAAATAAATGTTTGCTACCCAGATAAATGGCTCATTTTCTCATTTAAATAACCTCAGATACCATTAATTGTTATTGTGCAAACCCTAGTCACTTGCATCATTTCTAATACTTGGTCATGCATCCCCTTGCCTTAATGCCAGTGCCAGTCCTGTTGTTCCTGACCATTTTAGCCCATTCTTCCACTAACTTTGTGCTTCATGTCCAGGCAGAACACAGCACTCACACTCTCACATTCCAGGATGACAACTGTAGGGTGTCTGTGTGTGACTTGTCCAACAGATGTGGGACATATTGACTGATCTGCAGAATCCCCAGATCTCAGTTTTAATTCTCAGCAGCCACAGTCCTGGAATAGTCACGCACAAACTCTGTCTGCAATGTATTTGTGGAAGAGTGGGGTAAATTTTAATTCTCAGCTACCGGAATCCTGAAATAGTCACACACAAACTCTGTCTGCAGTGCATTTGTGGAAGAGTGGGGTAAATGGACAGGGACAGAATCATACTTTATTTACTCTGATGCAAAAAAAAATAGTTTGAGGCACATGTGTGATGAACATGTACAGATGATATTTTCTGTGGTTGTGTGACTGTTTTGTGTAAACTCAGTGGACAATAAGATATTCTGATCCTGGTGTGCTAATGCTTACTATGTGCACTGTGGTCTGCTTGTGTGTGTGTGTAGGAGCTGGGAATCAAGATCCCTCTCCACAGGAAGAAACTTCAGCTGGCTCTGCAAGCATTGGGCTCTGAAGAAGATGACAACAAAGGCAAACTGGACTATCACTGGGTGACAAGTAAGAAACTCATGTTCCTGCTCTTAGAGTCATAATTAACTGCAGATTTCTGGATGTTTATGTGGTGTTTGGCAGGCTGAATTAAATTTGAGGTTTCATTTGTCTTCCCCTCCTTTCCCTTTTTCTGATCACTTCACCCAGGGTGGCTTGATGACATAGGCCTTCCTCAGTACAAAACACAGTTTGATGAGGGGAGAGTGGATGGACGAATGCTTCACTACATGACTGTGGTATGCTTCTTTTTCCTCATGAATAATGATGGGTCACTTTCTTTCCATCGCTATCTGACTTTCACTGATTTTATAGCTCCTGCTGTTGTTTAAATACAGATTTCCAAAATGCAGTCACTCCCAGTTAATTGACCATGTCCTACATGTGTCTTGCAATTTAGTTTTTTCCTGAAGTCCATTTAGGACATTTGAGGTTGTATGTAACAGAAACAGATTCTACTACTTTGTCTTTAAGACTGATGGTTGTAAATGATCTCTTTTCTGATTAGCTGCCATGTTTTGTGCCTCTTTCAAAAAGCAGTCCAGGCTGAAACATCTTTCATAACTTTTAAATGTGCCAAGCTAAACTGCTGTAAGCTGAATAGGCATATATTTGTAAATGTGTCATCAAGAAATCTGTGAATTCAAAACGGCCTGTATCGTATCTTCGTTTCCTTATTGCTGCTGTCCAAGAAAAAAACAAGTATCTCCAAAGTGTACTAACTGCACAAGATAAGACACAAACATTTTCATGGTTCTAATGCAAGTCAGTGTAAAACCATTGTATTTAGTTTATTTGTCAATTTGGGCCAGTTCTCTTCATTAATTTGTCACACATTTCACACATTGTAAAGGGGCAGCTGATGTGTTCAAATGGCTTAGAAACAAAAATGGGAAAAATGGAGATACATGGTTTACTTAGGGTGGCGTCAGTTACATGCATTGTGCTAACTGGGAGTAAACATTACGTTTGACAACAGTATTTGTAAACCACATTAAACTCTTTTGTCTCAAAAAGTGAGGAAACATTTATGTATATAGTGCACTGTTGAACTTGTACTACATTAACGTGTTCTCCTGTGTTGGTCAGGATGATCTGTTATCTCTGAAAGTGGGCAGTGTGCTGCATCACCTCAGCATTAAGAGAGCCATTCAGGTGCTGCGCCTCAACAACTATGAGCCCAACTGCTTGCGCCGCAGACCCTCAGACGAGGTATCCACTGCTACACTGTTTTCTGCTCCGCTGTGCTAAACTCTTCTGCTTTCGAATACTTATGGCCTTTGTGTAAGCAACGCTGATTTTGTTTCTCTGGGTCTTTTTAGAACAACATCACTCCAGCTGAGGTCTCTCAGTGGACCAATCATCGTGTGATGGAGTGGCTTCGTTCTGTCGATCTGGCAGAATATGCACCCAATCTGAGAGGCAGTGGGGTCCATGGAGGGCTGATGGTAAGTAACGAGAAGGAGAGAATATATGTTCGAGTGTTGGAGGATGAATGATATTTAATGTTTGCATGTGTTCAGGTGTTGGAGCCTCGCTTCAATGTGGAGACCATGGCCCTGCTGCTGAACATTCCTCCTAATAAGACTCTTCTTCGGAGGCACCTGGCCACCCACTTTAACCTGTTAATAGGTTCAGAGGCGCAGCAGCTGAAGCAAGAGTGTCTGGAGAACCCTGACTATGCTGTGCTTACTGCAACTGCTAAAGTTAAGGTACAACCTAACTAACCAACTATTACAAAGGATTTTAGAGCAAATATTTAGTTTTGGAATAGTTTGACAAAAAAATCTAATTTAAGCAAAACTGACAAAAGTATAAACACAGTTCAGACTTTCATATTTGCTATTGCAAATAGACTTTTTGTCATACCACATAAACAAGTCTGAGGACGTTTGAGGTGATTTAAGGCACATGTGTAATAATTTGGGCATGGAGTGCTAATTGGTAGGTTATACACTTCCATTACTTGTTAGTAATTTTAGCTTGATGGCTCCAGTGCCAAACTACAAACAGCAAACATGTTGTGGTTGAGAGGTGGAGTTGCTGTTTTTCAAGTTAGCATGGCATGGGTGCTTCATGCCTCATTGCAAGCAGTTATAGCTTGTTTGAGGAGGAGCACCAGCAACATAAACACTGGCTTTCTGTCCGAGGCATAGAAGAGGAGGATTCTGGCCAAAAAGACCAAGAGAATGAGAGTAAACTAGGGACTGAAGGGACTCTTTAAAAGTATTATGAAAAACCTGCTGGTTGGCTTTTGGTTTTGGTTTCCTCAGTGCTCTCTGTGTAAAGCATGGTATTCACTCACACTGGTGTTTGTGGGTGTGTTCTTGAGCTATCACGGGGATTCAGTCCCTCCCCAAATCTGTGCCACAATGTTTTTCATAAACTACTACTTTAGCATGGCCTTCACTGCAAAGAGTAGTTGGGACAGAATTTTAGTAGTGCTTACTGTAATGTCTAATTATTCTAGAGGACTTTCCACTTAACTGTGTTGTTGTGTGTTGTGTGCAGCCCCGTAAGCTCGCGTTCGGAAGCTTTGGGAGGAAGAAGAGGCAGGAGGACAGTGAGGAGTATGTGTGCCCCATGGACGTGGAGATGCCTAAAGGGCGCAGCTTCCAGAAGGGCTACAGAGGCATGGAGCTGCAGATCTATGAGGATGACTTAGACCGACTAGAGCAGGTAGAACTTAATAAACACGCACCATTACAAACTTATTTGGTTCATCACATGGTAGTATTACCCTCTGGTACCATGGGCTTAATTTCTCATAATTAGAACTTTTCTTTGACTATGTGACCACAGATGGAGGACTCAGAAGGAACTGTGCGACAGATTGGAGCTTTCTCTGAGGGCATTAACAACCTAACGGTAATATCACATCAACTATGTAGCTGCAATTAGATGCATGGCTCTGTATAAGACATACTCAAACTTTTTCCCCATGAACCCATGTTCCCTAAGTGGCACATTTTGGAAAGTGGTTAAGGTGGTGGTGTCATTTAAATAATTATTTTCCATTTCACCCCTCACCCAGCTCCCATATTGCAATTCCCCACTAGGGGAGGCCTGCTCCAGTGTTTAAATAACTATACCTGTAATAACTATAACTACTAAATAACCACATAATGTGCTGAGTAACATATTTGTGTTCGGTGGTGTAGAGTATGCTGAAAGATGACGAACTCTTCAAAGAAATGTCAACATCGTTGCCCAACCCCAGCATGACTGATGATGACTCCAACATTTGAGGGTGCTGCTTGGGTTTGCCTGTCCATAGTGCTGCTGCTGTGTTTGGAGCTGACTGTGCCAACAACCTCCCCCTTCCATCTCCAGTGCTTGTGTAAAGTCCTCTAGAAGAACCACATTTCCTATGTAAACAAGTGTCGAGATTGGGAATTTGTCCCCAAGAGCAGATGCAAGAGTTTAGGGATTAGTTTGTCCTATCTTTTGATTTAAATTATTTGGTTATACAGTAGCTGTGTTTCAAAGACAGGTATTTTATGAATTATTAAAGGGAATAAGTGGCAGTCCTACTGTAGTTTGCCTCCCAGCTGGTCACTGGAGACTTAAGCACACTTTTTCTAAAGTCCTTACGCTCCAATGTCTTTTTTTTTTTTTTGGTCCTTGTCTTTATGGTAGCAAACAGAGCACAATGACACTTTTAGCCTCCTGAATCATAGACCTATTTTAAGAAATTAGATTTTAAAAATTAGATTACAAAAAGAACTGCCAAGTTTCAAAGACTCCCAGTAAGTATTGCCAGATCTCTCAGTGCCTACAAAGGCTGTGTTTGTTTTGTATTGATGCCATCCGTTCTTTGGTTTCCCTGTATGGTCATTCATGCATGTATGTAGACACAACATATGTAATGCTATGAAACAACTCAGTACAATGCATTTGATGGCTCATTTGTAAAGAAATGTCTGCATATTATTTAAGCCTTTCTCATTTTCAGAAATATTGTGCATCAGTTAACATATAAAAAAAACTGTGCTACTCATTAGTGTTGTGATATATTTTTTCTTCGTGCCTCACATAATCAATTCATTTGTGTTTATTTTGTTTTGTCAAGCCGTGTCTATTTTTGGAAGTTTAATAAAATAAGTACAGCACAGTCTCATTTATTGATAACCTGGGTGTTTATTTGCATGAATAAAAGTGGGTATGAGTAGATTAACCTAGAATATCTAATATTGATGAGAGGTCCTTCTCTCTGGACCTGCATGACCTGACAAGATGCCAGTATGTAATTCCAAGCTCTTTCCAAAATCGCACGATGATTTAAACAGTGCGATAGAAATAATTTTAGATCAGTCAAGTGGTAAAATATCCCCTTCTAAAATGGCCCAGACTTCAACCAGTTTTATGACCCAGACGGGCTGTTGGGATCTGTGGCAAAGAATTTTCTTATTTTCCACAGATCCACCACTCCTTCTCTAGAACAGATTTTCTTCATAGATAAAGAGACTTCTCCCCTCAGTTCAGAATACTGAGTTTTCTGCAATAACAGAGTCAGATCATGCGCCCCTTATACCTGATATGTCATTTTCTTTCAATAATTCAGAGCGCCACCCCTTGGAGACTCAACACCACTTTACTTGCAGGTGAAGACTTTTGCACCATAATTTCCAAGGCAATAGATAATTTTATATTATTCAGCAAGTCAGATGCTGTGAGAAACAAAGTTGTGATCAGTGTGAAATTATATCATTTAGTACATCACTCAGCAAGTTGAGGAAATGTAAACAGAATGAAATTATTAAAGATATAATGGATTGAGACTATCAATATTCCATATCCCCCCTCAGCTGAATTATATAAACAGAAGTTGGATCTTCAAACACAATATAATTTATCACCAGGAAAGATCGAGCAGTGTTTGATTATGGTCACAAGGCTGTACATATGAGTGTGGTGAAAAAATGGGCCGACTTTTTGCTTACCAATCAAAAAGTGCCCCCCCCACTCATCCTACAAATCAAAGCCTTTTTCTACGGCTAGATCAGGATTTAAATACTAGGGGACCAAAATAACACTGTCTTATAAAGAGAATTTTAGATAGAGAATTTTACACCCCTAGTAAACACACTTAAAATTGATTTTCAGAAGTGGAATATTATACATTTGTCTGTTGCAGGAAAAATTGGCTGCGTGAAAATCAACTGACTAGATTCTTATATTTGTTTTCATGTCTCCCAATTTTTCTCTCAATGTCATTTTTTATGAGAATTTTTATGAAATGGAAAATCTCCAAGAGTGCGGAAACAACTTCTTCAAAGGCATAGACCACAAGGTGGACTTGCGCTTCCTAACCTAATGCTGTATTAGTGGTCAGCTAAAATACAAAAGCCTGTACACTGGGTTCAGTCTCCATCACATGAATAGTGTGAAAAGAAATCCAATTCATGTTTATCACCTCCCTTTCCTTTAGTTACCACAAAATTGCTCCGTTCCTTTTCACAATATACCTCATGTCCAATTGTTAATAGCACCCTTAAGATTTGGATGTATATTTGGTATCATTTGAAACTGTTAAATATTTCTTTAAGTGCCCCTATATGTAATAACCATCTTTTCTCACCCTCTAAGAGACTTTGTTTTTAAGCCGTGGGAATGACTGGGACTTGGTAAATTGGGTTATCTTTATATTAATGGAACTTCTAGCAACGTTAAAGACCACTAAAAAAGACCACTTTCCACCAAATTTAAACTTCCAAACACCAGTCTATTCCATTACTTTCAGGTCTGTTAATTTGATGGGACACAGTGCCCTGATTTCCTACCACCAAGATATTTTGGAGACTCCAGTGAATTCTAAAGGCTTGGTTTCAATATTTATATTATCATAATGCCTCTTGAAACCACAACACTAAATACAATGTGTACTTCATTCTCAGAGGATAGACATTTCTGACCAGACTTGGAATTATGCATTAAGTAGAATCAGCGACACCACATCTTGTGCGCCATCATATTCACTATAGTAAAGCTAAGCTAGGCAAAACATATCCTAATGTTGATGAACAGTGTGACTGTTGTAATTGGGCTAAAGCCAATCTAACTCACGTGTTCTGAACTTTGTAATTTTCAAGACTCTTTCAGAAGCATTTAAACTAAACATGCAACCTAATTTTGAAAGGACCAAAAAGAAGAATGGGGTGGGTAAAATAATTTTTAACAAAACAGGGAGATTTTTTTAATCAGGCACTGTATATGTACACATTCTTGTTCTTTTCAATAAAAATATTACCGGAAAAAAATCTGCATTTTAATTTAGGATAGTGATAGGGATCCAGTGCTCCTATTATTAGGGCTTTATCTTAGGAAATCAAAAGTAAAACGTTTCGAACCGTTATCAATAATACACATAACAATAATTTCTAATCTGTACTGATGTGTATATTCAGTAAAACTATAACGTTCACTGGGCAGCGAACTCTTCTAGAGATTGATGTAGCAACAGCGCCCCCTGCTGTTTGTCTCTATTGTCAGTAGGTTAGACTGTCATGTTTGTACTGTAATTGTTACTTTGTGCAGTTTTATTTACAGTTTTCAGTGACTTGAAAGAACGATGGTAACAGAAGCCACTCTCTATGGTGTCACTTCTGATATTAGAAACAGTAGCAGCTGTTGTTCAGTCTGGTTTGTACACCTGAAGGCTGGGTGAGGGGTGAGCGCTGTAAAAGGGGCAGCCATTTGGGAGGGTGTATCTGAACCAGGCCGAGGGGGGAGAGGACTAACACCACTGTAAACCCACCCCATTCCACTCCACTCGAGCTGCAGCTCTGCTCGACACGTAGAGACGAAGCCCACCACGATGTTTAGAGGGTATGTACAGTTTATTCTGTCTCGATAAAACTTTCCAACTTACTGTCAGTCTCGTTTCGGACCGTAGTCTCGTCTCTGGTGCTCTGTTTTCAGAAGAAGCGGCAGAGACTTTCACGAATAACTTGTAAAAGTGTAAAAACTCTGTAATAGAAAGACCAGCTGACTGAGTTTTCTTCTTGCAGGAAAGTCTGTGGATTATTGGTTCTGCTCCTGGCGCTGTTTGCACATATTGATGCAGCAAGGTGAGATTTCCCCTCTAACTTCTTTCGCATGGACCGATTTGAAAAATGAATATCACGATAATTATTGTTTACCTAATTGCCTAAGTTTTTATCATGGTTTACGATATTATCACGATATTGAGGACAAATGCATGTAAATATGTGTATTGTAATGAATGTCATTTTAATTGCTATAATGTGTTCATTTGGGGATTTCTGTCTTAAAAAAGTTTTTTTAAACCTAATTACCTAACTTTTTTTTTTATCACGGTTACGATATTATCACGATACTGAGGAAGAATGCATGTAAATACGTGTAATCTAGTGCATGTTATTTTTAATAGCTGTAATGGGGATTTCTGTCCAAAAAACTTTCATAATGTCACAGCAGTGTTCATTAATTCATTTCTGGATCTTTTTAGACTTTTTTGAGTTCTGCTGTAATTAACATGTGAGCTGTGATTAATAATCACAACTGTACAAATGTACCTTAAATAAAGCATGGACTGTTGGTGGGACCTTGTGAAAGCAGAGCTACTCTGCGTATCTGAAAAAATATCTAGTGAAACTGCAACCTGTTTGACTAAAATGCAGTGACGGAATGTAAAGTGTGAGGAACAATGTTGTATGTGTTGAACATTGTGATATACATTACTATCAGCCCATGTCTACACCATGTTTAGTACATCAGACTGTGAACACAAACAGAGCTCTAAACTGACCTTATGCCAATCTTCAGCCAAACTGTGAACCAGGAGCTGTCTGACATATTTAATGAGCTGTGGAAATTGGACGTGAATCGCTTTAAACCTGGGACGGACTACAGGATCTCACTGCAGGTACATGATTACTGACTGAAAAGGGTGAAGGTTGATGTTGCATGTTTTAATGCATCACGATGGCCACAGTGGCATTAACTAATCATCCCACATTACTTTGCCCCTGCAATAATCGCAACTAGCTCTACCCACTCTTCACATCTGTTCAAACCTCTTTACAGGGCAAAGCTGGTTATATTCCCAGCGGCAGCACAACTGCAGTAGATCATGCCTCGTCTCCGCTCTTCTCTTACGTGAATGAGAACAAGCTGAAATCTATCACTACATACGCCCGTAAGTGAAAATCATGTTTCTTGTTCACTTGTTCATCTTTTCTCACTCATATGAATTTTTCCACAAATCCTCAGTGATTGCAGACTTGTCTTACTCCTTTGCCTCAACATGCTCTGACTCTTAAAGTCTATGGTGTGAAAGTCCTGTGTGGCGTTGTGTTTGCCTCACAGTTTGCACAAAAGCTTAGGTTGCGCCGGGAGTTGCCCTAGACATGCCTTTCCAAGAGACATGCCAGAATCCTTTATGTAATGTAATTGCAAGCCTGGTTTAAATAAAGGGGTGGTTTGGCTTTACTCTGATTGCGCCAAGTAAGGCTCCTGTTTTGCTTGGTTACAAAGAATTTCACAGTGAAATGTCCCCCTCAATATGTGCAGTAACTGAACTGTAATTACCACAAATGCAAACAGAATGGACATTTCTAGTTGATTAAAACCATATGTAGATCAGAACAGAGTGAGCAAATTATATAAAATATGTCACCATTCAGTCAGTCATTCTGGCTACAGGCCTTCAAGCCTTACTTGGGTGTGAAATTAAAGACCCTTCAATATGTGTAAATGCTTTATATTTAAAACTGAACTGTTCTTTAGACCTTTATGAATTTGTCATTACATCACTAATCGAAGTCACTGAGCAACTCCTATGGAAGTTTTTTTTTCCTCTTTTGTGGTCTACACTCATGCCCAATATGTCAAAATAATTTGAATATTTAAAAAAAATCTATATTGATCATACTAATCAGATGAGAAAGTGACCAAGCAAGCTCAAAAATGGACTTTTAACTCATGGAGCTCGAACTACAGTGGCAAAAGCTGCAGTCTTAAGCTGAGAAACTAAAACAATTGATATAACAATGAATCTTTGCCAGTTGATTACTAATATTCCTAAAACAAATCCAGATGGTCTTTGGATGATGTTAGAATGAAAACATTTCTTATGTGAAGTCAAACTCCTGAGAGGTGCTTGTTTTTTGTTTATTGAAGAAAGCACTAGGCACTGTTATTATAAAATATTTCCAGTACATTTAGTTCTCTCTAATTTAGTAGTAATTCAGATATCAGCAACATAGTTGGAAATTCTTCTGTAAAATCCGTCAGAATGTGGCCAGGAATGAACATGTAAAATGTCATGAATGAAGGTGTTCTAGAAGCTGAGATTTTGTTACTGAATGTAGAGATAAGCTGATTTTTAGTAGCGTAAGCCTCGGAACTGCATTAGCCAGGCAGATCTCAGATAACATGCACTTCCTGTGGAAACGCTGACATTGGTGCAGAGCTAAGTCTTCATTAATGCTGCTAAATATTGTTCAATACTGTTAGCTGGGAGTGGATGTAAACTGTCTAAACACTGAAATAATCCTATGATTTTTTACTTTTTATGATTAAAGATGTGTCACATATGCAGTTTGTCTAAAAACTGCAAACGATTCACAAGACCAAAATCATTATTTCTACGTGCAGTGTCCTACCTGAAGGACAGAACTTTAGTTAACCAAACCGCCTCACTGTCTGACTTTGTTTAGGTTTCATGAAGCTGCTGGACAACTACGAAAGGTCCACTGGTGTGGCTGAGAAAGTGACTTCTGAGGAAGTGGCGGAGAATAATGCTTTCCTGGATGCCATCTTAGAGACAGCAGTCATGAAGGTATAAACACCGTTGTCCTCTTGTGTACACAGCCTTGGTGTTCAGCTGTGATGTGTGATTTGCAGATGACAGTCTATGCAGAAGACAAAAGGAGCCTCGTACACAAACAATAACCACTAAACCCCCTAAAGCTACAGCATGCTGAAAACATTATTTTGGCTTAAACAAGTGCTGAATGTTTTACCGCACACAAATAGAATAGAATGTAGAATAAAAGATTGCATGATTGCTCTTCTCAGTAGTTTCAGTAAATTCCACCTGGAATGCAACACTGTTAAAAGAACAGTTGGGGGGTGGTGGATTATGGGGACTGGCACCGGGTATTTCACACAGTGATGGAACCAAAAGTAGCTGCAGGGAAATCTTAATGCATTATTCTGCCCTCATATTTTGAGTTCTCTCAAGAGTTTCTTTTAACATTTGCTGCATTCCAGGTGGAATTTACTAAAAGTAGGTCTACTGAGAAGAGCAGTCATACTTATGTGTTGTAAAACCTTCAGCATTTGTTTCAGCCAAAATAATGATTTCAGCATGCTATAACTAAAATGACGAAACAGGGGGTCCCCCTACAAAGAGCTCCAGTGTTACACTGAGGTCTTACACAGACTCAAAACACAGTGTACAAGATTTCATTGATGCAGGCCACAGCAATCAACCAGGCTGTAGACACTTTGCACACACATCACAAAGACTAATATATAATAACAATAAGGCCACTCACACAACTACACAACCATGTAACAACCGTGCCCTGCGCAGCACACTCACCTAACCCGACACACACACACAAACCAGACACACACACAAGTGTGTTGTTGTACCACTTTTCACCTCATGCACAGCAGGTCTACCACAATTCAGTCACAGCAAACACAAGCTAGTGATTGAAAATATTCTGTTTTACTATAAAAAAGAAGGCCATGGGTCGGCTTCTGTTTGTTGGCGTCAGAATTTTCACTCAAGTTTTTTACATTTCTTAATTTCAGCCATTTTGGCCATTTTTAATAATTTGCATTTTCACTACAATTAACTCAGCGTATTTGCTTCCTGCAACTGACTTTTCATGCATTTGTATCGCTTGTAAATTTTGCATCACGTTCATTATATATTTTGTCATTTGAATCATAAATACTGGGCATAGTAAGCTTTTATAAGACATTTTTACTGCCAGTTGCAATTACTAAATAATTTTTTAAGGATGTTTTCAGAGACCCTCCAAAATTTTACTGTTTAAGCTTTCAGGGGGTCTCAAATATCAACCAAGTATTTTGCACCCTGGAAGCCATTTTTACCCAGGTTAATTTCTTTAACTAATTTAGATTAGTTTGATTATAAAACAGGAGGGTGCCAATGAAATACTAACATTTAAGAAAAAGCAAACAGCCAACGTTACATAGACAGAAATATCCAGAATTACTTAAAGTCTACTCCTGTTACAGATGTAATTAATGTAGCATTAGGAGTCTTGCCCAAGGACTTTCCCCGGTCTGCGGGGTACAGGGCAACAGAGTTATCCAGTACACCATACCATCTAAAATGTAAGGAAAAGGAGTGTGATTTTAACATTGCCATTTTCATCACACACCTCAGCAAGTATTAAATAAATGTAATAATAATTGTGTATGGTATTCATCAGACATAAATTATTTATTACATGTTTATAACATTCTTGAGACATGATGTGTGTTCAATAATATAACCCTTTTTGAGTTTAGGCTGTGGTCTGTATAGCGTTGTGGGTAACACCTCTCCTTTCAGCAAGCAGACTGGGGTGTGGTTCCCTGCCCAGACACGCACATACTTTAGAAATAAGCACCCCTGGGCAAGACTCCAAAAGCTACATTAGTCGCAAGTAGAAACATGATTCTTAATAAGAGTGTCTGCCAAATGCTTAAATGTAATGTAGTCTGAATTTCCCCCTTTAAACAAAGCCTGACAATGAACAAATTGTTGGTTAAACAAATAAGTGAGTTAAACAAATGAACCTTAGTGAGGAAGTCAGTAAACAAACTCTAAAATTATAGTGTCTCATGTTTTTGTCTGGAGCGTCTCATGAGTTCTCTCGACATTTTTTGCAGTGTGCTTCTTCTTGTCACATTCTGTTCTTGGAAGATGCAGGTCCCGGAAGATCACGGGAAAATTCTGTGCAGCATAACATGATGTCTTGTCTTGGCTTTGTTCAGTAACACTAACATCTGCTTAATACATTTGGGGGTGGGTGTTTTTAATTCTTTCTTCAGCGTGCTCACCAGTACTTAGTGAAGAAGGGCAAATCTCGCTCCGATCTGAGACAGTTCAAGAGTCAGCTGTACTACATGTGGTTTCGTCTTTACCACCGAGACAGGAATGGAGGGTGAGCGGCACTCTGTATTTCTTTTAGTTGGTCTTTCTCTCGTTCAGATGGATACATGCACAAGCTCTCACACACACATGCATGCAGATATGAAAAAGTGCTTCCGTAAAGAAAGAATATTTTGGAGCATAATGCAAGTCGTGTTAGTTTTCTCATGCAGTAATGCGTCTTTTTTAATCTCTGTGCCTGACTAGGGAGGACTCCAGTGGATTTGAGCATGTGTTTGTTGGTGAGACTAAATTTGGGAATGAGATCATGGGCCTCCACAACTGGGTCCAGTTCTACCTGCAGGAAAAGCAGCATCTGCTTGATTACAAGGGTTACAAAGCCAGGAGCAATGACATGGTAATGCATTTCACACTCCATCTAATTTAATGAACAGCATCTGATTTAATGAAACTCTTTTATGGAAATCACATATTAAATAATATAATGTTAGATAACTCACCATATTTTGGTAATGAACTATTTAACTTCTCATTTTGAAAGCTGTTACTGCAAACACATGCCTGCTTGATTCTACTGGGCCTCTTGGCTGTTAATAATGGCACGCCCTGTTGTCGAAACTTCAGAATGCTAGATGTGAGCGTTACATGTGCATGATATTTAATATTATAAAATTAGTAAATAGTATTAAATGAATCCTCTCTGGTTGACTATACTTTTTTTCCCAACATGGCAGTTATTGCCTTTGAAGCCCCGGCAGCATTATTAATTCAAAAGCATAAATAAAATGACAAATTATATATATATAATTCCACATGCTGATCTGGACATAGTCATGTGCCAGTCATAACTACTCTGGATTTAATAAGGTACAGGGTACAAAGCCAAAGTCTCTGAATGTGGCACTGGTGAGATGTAGGTTTGATGGTGTTAAAATAGATATTAAAATTTAAAATACCCAACAATGATGTACATATTGAAGTGTAAATTTATGCTTTGTCTGTGCTTTGATATGATCTCATTTCCACTGAAAAATGGCTCTTGCTCTCTCCCGTTTTAGCCGGACGAGGACGACCACGTCTTGAACGTGCAGTTCAGCTGGCATGGTCTGATCAAGCCTGTGGGCAGTGCTTTCATTGGCGTCAGCCCTGAGCTTGAGATGGCCATTTTCACCATCCTCTTCCTCACATCCACAGAGAAGACCACCACTGCTGTGGTCAACCTGGACGAGTATCAGCTGGAGCTGGTTGTTCACAGACATGGACGATCCATTGGGACGTCCTATCCCAAGCTACTGAGCAGCAACAACAGACACGTATAGAGTGTAATGCAGCTGTTTCACCTCTAGTGTTGAGCATCCTGTTTGCAGAGTACATTGTACTGTAGAATTAACAGCCACCTTTAAAAGACCAGGGCATGAAGCCTGGAACTGAGGCTGGTTTTGCCACTCTAACGTACATTTTACCTGGTAATGAAATGCTGAAATGATTAAACATGTCATCTGAAACTGCTTTTTACAATGTAGAGAAATCTGAGCTTCTTGTAACATTGCATTTTCTCATGCTTACTAGAATGTAACTGTAAACTGCTCAAAATGAATAAAGTTTTTCATTTCATTGCTTCAAGTTGTGTTTTGTTTTACTTGCCAAGTACAGGGGTAGGCTGGATTTTGTCTTTTGTGTTTGGGCATAGAGTCAAGGCAAGTCAAGCAGGTGTTTATTGTCAATGCACTGAGAAAAAAAAAAACAGCACTCCTACAGGACCATGGTGCAACAGAAAACAACATAAGACTACAGGACAGGACTACACAGTGTAAAATGTAAAAAAAAAGTGCAAGAAAGCACGAAAGCAACAACAATATTACAGGACAGGACAGCATACAGTGCACTGATAGACATCAGTAACAGTACCACAATGACAGTAACTGTTTTCGAGCAGCAGAATTATTGCAAAGACTACAGTAGGAATAACAATCAGTAAAACAGCCGCAACAGGATAAAAAAAAATGCACAATTTATAATAAATGGTATACACTGGTATTTGGGGTGTGTTGAAGTGTGCATTTGTGTTTAGGAGAAGGGTCTGGAGTGTGTGTAGAACATCTAATGTTATGAAATAACTGGCCCAGATAAACCATAAGTAGATATTCTATTACTTGTTTGGCTGTCAATCACTCTAGAAGACTAGAAACCACTGAGCTTCTTACTGGAATTTTCTATTTCCACCTTAAAAAGCGTAGAGCAGCACTGTACTTGAGTACATAAAGTTTAGCCATAAATCGTTACAGTAATATAATATAATATAATATATAATTCCATTTACATTTTCCTGTCACAGTGTAGCTTTATAATTTGAGATGTGAAAAAAAGTGAATAATAATAACAATAATAACAACAATCTGTTACAAACAACAACAACAACAACAACAATAATAATAATAATAGTAACAAGCAGAAGAATAAACAGTATAACATGATATAGATGTGACTCTATCTATGAAATGCTTGGTTGAAACTAAACTGATCCACAAAAGTAATTCTGTACTTCCTTCCTCTTCTGTTGCATTATCTTTAAAAAAAAAAAAAAAGATAGACCAGTTATGTATCCACACATTAAACACCTCGCAAAGGCACCTTTATCGTCACGTTTTATTGATAAGAGGTTTACACGGTTTGTAAATCAGTTAAAAATCAGTGACAGATCAGTTTGGTGGTGGTGTTTTGATTTGCTGTCAAACACCTCCGGGCGGAACTAATCTTCATTTATATTTAGCCCGTGCACTTTTTCCTGTTACTCCACGCAGTTCACATGTCTCTGTAGCTTCAGTGATGTTTTGGTTGTTGGTGAAGTAACAGAATGTCGTAGCATTTCAGTGTGTGACATGTATTAAAAGTCATGGAGATGTTGAAGGACGACTTTGGGGACCTGTCTCCCCAGCAGCTCGCTGCTCCAGTGGACACAGTGGAGGTAAAAGAGCTTTAAAACAGTGTGTCTGCTTGCTGTGCTAAGCTAACAGCAGTGGCTCCTCTGCCTGACCTGGTCTTCAGCTCTGCAACTGCTTTGAATAATTCTCCTGTGGCTGTGTATGAAAGAATATGCCTCACCTATATATACTGTGTTTTTAAAGGAAAAATGGAAGCTGCTTCCAGCCTTTTTGAAGGTAAACATGATACTAAAGTTAAACAGGCACCTCAGTAGCAAATAACTAGTCATTCCACAATAAAAGCACAATTTGCCTTCGTAAAGCAAAGTGGACCTAAATAATTTCCCCCATTTTATCTCTCCATTGAATTTAATCTATTTCATGTCACTCCATTTTCAGGTCAAAGGTCTAGTAAAGCAACACATTGACTCTTTCAACTATTTCATCAATGTGGAGGTACAGCACTTGACCTCTGTATTATTCTGCACATTATTCTAAGCATTAAGAGTGAATGAAGAACATGGATAAGGACTCATTTGTTCTCCTTTGTAATATATACAGATAAAAAAGATCATGAAGGCAAATGAGAAGATTACAAGTGATGCTGATCCAATGTGGTATCTGAAGTAAGATTGCTGTTTTATCTGTTGTTTAAATGTCTTAACATTTGTTAATAGATTTTAGACTCAGTACCATGAGTTTACAGGTATCTCAACATTTATGTTGGCATGCCTGATGTGGAAGAGAGCTTCAATGTAACCAGACCGGTGTCTCCACATGAGGTAATCTCGAAATTCTAATTAATTCATCACTTATTCACAATTTAAATGTCAGCTTTATCTCTCTATTTATAATCTAGTACATTATTGAATTAACATTGGGGAAAATGTTGTGTTTAAGTGGGGATCTAGTAAATGATTGATTCTGTAAACAATACACCATATGTTTTGTGGTTTTAAATAATGTGCATCAAGCTGTAGTGATCTTAGTCTCCTTACTTTATCTTTGGCTCTCAGTGTCGTCTGAGAGACATGACCTACTCCGCTCCCATCACAGTGGACATAGAATACACCAGAGGAAGTCAGAGGATCATCCGCAATGCGTTACCTATTGGAAGGTTCTTCTGTCTATTTTTTTCCGCACACACCGCTTGACCAAACTCGCACAACGTTCTCATTTGCATTTCATTTGAGTACCCAGATGTTCTTTTGTCCCTTTCACTTAGACTTTCTTAGGATAATTAGCTAAAATCAGAAATGACTTAATAAGCCATCCGTGTTGCTTTTTTTGTGCCAGGATGCCAATTATGTTGCGAAGCTCCAACTGTGTCTTGACGGGCAAAACACCCATGGAATTCTCTAAACTCAATGAATGTCCCTTAGATCCAGGTAGAACCTCAGACAATGCCTGAATTACATAATCATGAGATGCTGCCTTCATTACTTGCTGTTAATTAATAATTGTTTTATGTTTCTGCGTGCAGGGGGCTATTTCATCGTGAAGGGTCAGGAGAAGGTCATCCTTATCCAGGAGCAGCTGTCCAAGAACCGCATCATTGTGGAGCAAGATCGCAAGGGTGCAGTTGGAGCCTCCGTTACCAGGTGCTGCGAGGCACATAATCTTCATACATATATGCTTTCTTCAGTGTTGAGTACATAAATGGTACTTCTTTGACTCTTACTCACTGTTCATATTTGTATCCATCTCTTTCTGTCTGGGCTGTAGCTCCACTCATGAGAAGAAGAGTAGAACTAACATGATTGTGAAGCAGGGTCGTTTTTATCTGAAGCACAATACACTCTCTGAAGATGCTCCAATAGCCATCATATTCAAGGTAAGAGGGTGGAAAACAACAGTAACATAAAAAATGAAGCCATTATGTATTATGAGTTTATTGCAACGAGTAGTAGCTCTGTTGTACACAGTACCAATGTCTGTCTTGTTTCACATGATTTCTCACACTGCACTTGTGTTAATTTTTAAACACGTAGCAGTAGCAATGAAGGGCTTCTGTTTTAGTTTTTACACTGCATTTAGTTTTATGTGAGAGTCATAGGCAACGATTCTTGTAAGCTAGTGTATTTTAGGGACGGTGTCTAATCTGCAGGTCTTGATTATTCCGTAAAGATTTTGTTTCACCAGCTGATAGTCTGCGCTATTTATAGCCCTACTCATACTTTCTGGATTGACAAAGTGCATGATCATGCGTTTGTAGCTGTACTGTGTGGCAAAATGCTATTTTAATGCCATCGTATTAAAAATCTAGGTACAGCTAGTGCCCCGGTGCATACTCCTGATTCTAGTTTTGAACCAGCAGATGGCGCAATGTAACAAAAAAAAAATTAATGATACTGTAGTGGTTGGATGTGAAGTGAAAAGTTTTTGTTGTTGTTAATTTGTTTTAGCCCAGCTGTTTTTCTTTTGAAAATGTTAAATATATGATTTTCTTTTTCCTTTGTGATTAAAAATATCTCTCTAAGAATATCATCTACTGAGTATTAAGGTGCAGTCATATCTTCTCTTAACTTGAGTCTGGGCTTTACTGAGAGTGCCTGTAATTTCAGAGTAAGATTCAGTTAATCACGTTATTTAGTCCAAGCTTAAATGAGAACTCCCTCCTCCCTCGAGTGATGTTCATTGCAACTTCTCTTGCATCAGGCCCTGTCCAAATATACAGATATGACTCGTTTGGGACAAGGCACTGAAGTAAATTGGCTGTCAAGCATGTTTGCTTTGCCCTTGTGCGTCCAGAGTAAATTCCTACAAACCCAACAATGCTACCCAGTGAAAACGGCACCGACCTGTGAGCACTCTGGGCCACTGTCTCGTTCCCACAGTTGACTATTAGCATAAGTAAAT
The DNA here is from genome assembly GCA_037974445.1 of Brycinus macrolepidotus. Lineage (NCBI taxonomy): Eukaryota > Metazoa > Chordata > Actinopteri > Characiformes > Alestidae > Brycinus > Brycinus macrolepidotus. Next base: position 13,229,403 of record JBBPCZ010000019.1, on the reverse strand, counting down.
GTCAGAGAGGCCTAGGCCTGTCTCTTTACCTCTGAAATGACGCTCCTGTGTCAAATTTAGACAAATGTTACTGTGCACATCTGTAAAGTATATTTTGATTGTGTGATAAATGTTGTCTGTGCATTTATTTTAAAATATCATTCAATAAACAATGCAATGAACAAGCCTCCATGTTGTTTCTGCTCAGCGTCTCCCTTATTTTTTCCTTTGTCTGCTTTCGTTTTTGTGTGTTTTCAGGCCATGGGTGTGGAGAGCGATCAGGAGATAGTACAGATGATTGGTACAGAGGAGCATGTTATGGCTGCTTTTGCCCCCAGCCTGGAAGAGTGCCAGAAGGCTCAGATTTTCACTCAGACCCAGGTACCTCACTGCCAGCATCACACTGTACATTTTCACTGCCTCAAAAAGCACGGCATGGTTTTTAAATCATGTTGAAGGGAAAGCTTGGCCAGCTTTCTTAAAATTTCACCAATATTCTTGTTTTTCTGAGTGTGTATATTTGATGTAGTGAGTACATTTTCTTTGTGGAATTTTTTCTGAGTTTTGTAATACTGACTGATGAATGAGGGAACTCATATAGACAATTTTATCTACAATAATTGGAGAGCGTTCTGAAACGCAGGCTGCAGCTCCAGAAGTATTCAAACCCCTGGATACCCCATCTGGTGACTAATTCTAGGCATGAAATGATGTAAGGTTGTGCCCTTTTTTTTTTTTTTCCCCTTTTTTGTTGACTGATACCAATATTCCAATTGTTCACATGTATTTAATCAACTATAGCCATAGATTGGTCTTTCTTTATGTGCAGCCTATATCTTAGGCAATAATTTGTACATGTACAAATAACACATACATCTGTCTCTCTTTACTTGTATAATGATGAACTTTGGGCCCTTCAAAGACTAAACGTGTCTGTCTGTGACGTACATTAACAAATGCTGAGGCCCAATTTGCTGAGTGCAGACGTCTTATTTTGTCGGAAGCCCCAACAATGGGTTGGTAAGAAGCATATCTGCATCCTAGCAACCTGCATCTGAGCATGCCTGAGAGCCTGTTTGTGGGCCTGTGGCATTGTATGTGTCACATCAGGACTCTAATGAGCCTTACATGTGTGCTTCAATTGACCCAGGCAGACTTCAGCTATATTGGAAGAAAATCGTTGAAGAGAGTTAATTGAGGGAGAAAAGTAAAGCAGTAGAGAACTTCTCTTAATGACCACTAGAGTGCAGCACCCATAATCATTGAGAGAGAGAATTAGATGATTTGTGGGCCAAGAGTAGAAGTTTATATATATATAT
>JBBPCZ010000019.1:13199149-13211810 GCA_037974445.1 Brycinus macrolepidotus | reverse complement strand
ATATTATATGATGAATTATACTTAGCATGGCCAGGATCATGAACTAACAAGGCATGTTTTATGGTTTCTTCTACCTCAGGTGTGTGTGGCCTGATTGTCCCTCAGGAGGACATGCCCTTCTGCGATTCAGGGATCTGTCCTGACATCATCATGAACCCCCATGGATACCCCTCCAGAATGACTGTAAGTAGGGCTGCACAATTCTTGATCAAATGGGAATCACTTTTTTTTTTCTTTCTTTTTTTTTTCCTTTTTCTTTTTGCTTTGAATTAAGGTCAAGAATTTTATTTATGATTCTTTAGCATATCCATTTTGTAAAGAACAGTCTGTATATTTATTAAATAATTGAGTACAACTTGCAGCATGTATAATAGCTCAGAGATCAATATCAACAGCTAATCTATAAATAGATTGCTTTACTAATAAAAGAATTTTAAGCAGACCAAAGTGAAACCAACTTGACCCAAGCTTTGAACTAATAATCAACTGCAGAGTATTGAGGACCTTCCAGCTTACAGGCTGCACACTTAGAATATATGTATGTGTTTATTCAATGGTAGAGCTGTTGCAGTGGCAAAACTATGAATATTTCTTTAATACTTTTGAAAATTGCAAACTGAAGTGACTAAAGAATGTCTTTATCAAGTTAATCTAACTCATGTTCCAAATCGCTGAACACGAAATATCAACAACACCAGCTTGTTTTATACCAGAAGTTGCATAGCATGGTAGTACAGTGGGTTTTAAACACAAAGAGGGTGATTGGTATTTTATAAACTTGAAAACTTCCACAAGCTTTCTGTTTGTAGTCAGAGAGCTACACGCTTTAAGGTTACCGTTCTTGTTTTAAAATGCATTTCAGCCCTACCCCAGTCTGCAGAAGTAACACAGTTCTTAAATCAAAATCATTAAGGAGTAATGAGTTGAGATCCAGATTTTTTTGTTTAGTTTTTTCTGAAGCTCTACTTCCTGGTAGAAATAACACATCCCTCCTTTTTTGCCCCATTTTGAAGTTAGTGGTGTTCTTAGAAAACCTTAGGGGTGGCTAAATTTGAAGGGATGTCTGTTCTTCAGAAGTGTTACACAGCTATTCCAATTTCCAGTGTGTCAATCCATATCTTCAGTATCTTTAAACAAGTTTTGTTTAATATGTTAAGATCAACAATACAAGCTGGAAATGAATATATGAAGGGTTTGGTTTTAAAAAATGCATTAAAGGCATTTTTAACTTTTTTTTTCCAGTACAATACATGAGCTTTACGAACACAAGAAATTTCAGCTCTATTCAATTATTAATTCACCATTATGAACCACTATTAAAGGCTGAATTTTTTTTTTGTTTGTTTTGTTATTTTTTTTTTATTATTACAGTTTATCTTATAATACCTTTGGGAATCATTTTTGGGGGCTAGTGTTCCAAAATTATTATTTTTTTAAATATCATGTCAATGGACTAATAGAATAATACTGAAATAAAAAACTGCACATACTATGCTCATGAAAGGGGCAAGAATCTTTCTTAGCTTTTGTGGCAAGTTGATATAAAGAGACTTTTAAAACTGCATGAAATGTAGCTTTAAAGCCAGTGCATGTTGTGTTTTCACAATCTGAAGTGTGTGTTTGGGTGCACACCACATGTTCTCAGATAGGAAACCGTGTAAATAGAAGAAAAGGATTCACTCTTTCAGTATCGGCAGGTCAAAGGTCTTCCGGTCTTTTCTGTGAGGAGCCTCTGTCAGGCCTCTGTCGTGCAGTGGACCATGACCCCGCTCCATGATGTCACATTCCCCCATTCTCCACCTGCAACAGCATGACATCACATGGTCCTCACACTCCCTTTTTTTTTTCTTCAAATTCAAGTTCCAAGCGTACCTGAAATAGAATAATTTAATGGATTAGTTGATGTGTACGGTGAAGCGATTTTGATGCACTTATAAGAGTACTGTGAGAAAATGGTTTTAAAATGAGTGGGTGGAAAGGTAAATCTCTGTTTGTTGTGTTAATTGTTCTAGGTTGGGAAGCTGATTGAGCTGCTGGCAGGGAAGGCAGGTGTTTTGGATGGGCGTTTCCACTACGGTACGGCTTTCGGAGGCAGTAAGGTGAAAGATGTGTGTGAGGATCTTATTCGATATGGATACAACTACCAGGGCAAGGACTTTGTCACTTCCGGCATCACTGGGTAAAAAAAAAAAAAAAAACAGTTTTCAAATTGTTGCAGAATATTTATTTTCATTGCATACTTATGTCACAAAGATATGTACTAACTTTTTGTGCATCTCTCTTGATGAAAGAGAAGAAAAATAAATGTAATTTTGATTAAAATCAAGAATTCAGGAGTAACACCCTGGTGTATCATCAGTATACCATATTTAACAGAAAATATAAAAAACAAAAATGAGGCTAATGCCATCTTGCTTTGTATCAAGAGTCACGGCATTATTTAATCCCTTTTTTGTTTTTAACATTCGGTCATTAATGCTTCAGCTACTTTGGCTAGAAATAACTTTCTGTGCTTTCTACACAGGGAGCCCCTAGAGGCTTACATCTACTTTGGTCCAGTGTACTACCAGAAACTAAAGCACATGGTGCTGGATAAGATGCACGCCAGAGCCCGTGGACCAAGAGCCGTGCTCACCAGGTAAAGGGGCAGCTGTGTGGGTCTGCATTCAGTTACGATTTGCATTCAGATAAGTTTAATTGGAAGCTTTTTAATCAGTGTTTTTTTGCAGTACACACAACTCATTCTTGTCTGTGTTTGCTGTTATACAGACAACCTACAGAAGGTCGATCCCGAGATGGTGGCCTGCGTCTCGGGGAGATGGAGAGGGACTGTTTGATTGGATATGGGGCAAGCATGCTGCTGTTGGAGCGTCTCATGATCTCCAGTGACGCTTTTGAAGTGGACGTGTGTGGCCAGTGCGGCCTGCTGGGATACTCCGGATGGTCAGTCGCAGATTTCATTACTTTAAGTGAACAAATAAGATTTTTCACATATATACAACTATAGTATCAAAAATATCTTTTAGATGTGTGGAACCATCAAATTAATGCATCTGAGGATGATACTGAAACTTCTGATTACTAAATCCTCTTGTATGTTGATTCTGCAGGTGCCACTACTGTAAGTCCTCATGCCACGTATCATCTCTGCGGATTCCCTACGCCTGCAAACTGCTCTTCCAGGAGCTGCAGTCCATGAACATTGTACCTCGTCTTAAACTAGCCAGATACAACGAGTGAGCCAGTGATGCCTCTGACGCTAGAGGCAATAAAATGTCTACTTCATATTACTGTGAAACTCTTGAAGCAGCTTTGTGTCACAGCCTGGACATCCCTGACATAATGTCACAGTGGTTTATGCATCTATGCCAGTAAACTACTTTGTAAGCCATCAGTGCTTACATTTTGAATTAAAATGTTTAAGTTTGACCATTTATGCTTAAAAACTAAATGGTTCAGAGATGATGTAACACTCAAGTGTTTAAAAGTTTGGTTGGCATGTGGAGAAAAAAAGTGCCTACTTCAAGAGGATTTTTTTTGGGTTTTTTTCAATATTTAAAAACTGAAAACTGTACTGCCAGTTTATGCTAAGTTGCTTTCAGAAATTGGTACATTTCAGTTTGTGTATATATAAATAATAAATGTTTCTTTAAATGACAAAAAAATGTGTTAAGTTTCTTTCAGCATCTCCCGAGTCACCACCTTTTCAGTAAATCAGTGATTAAGGGTCAAGGAAATAGGAAGTGCTTGTCCCCACCACCCCAAAGGCAGAAATGGAGGGAGAGGTATTGTACGTCCTTGATTAAGTGTTAATGTGACAACATTGACAGCAGAAAAGAGCTTGTTGTTGTGTTGGCCACCTTCCTTCTCTGATGCTTTTTACACTAATACAGCGTCTGCCATTCAAAGCGTGCCCCCACCCACTAAGCAGCTTGTGAAGGCTTTGATTGAGAAAACGCAGCAGAATGAGCGCTGACAGTGACTCGCTGATAAAGGTTGGAGGGTGGGGGGTTGTGCTACGTCGTCTCTTTTGGGCAACTGCACCTGTCCTAGCTAATGAGGGCCTAATGAGGAACTGAAAGTGGCGGGACAGAAAAAGGATGTCCGCTGAGGAGAGGAAGAGGACCCCTCCTTCTATCTTACACTCTCTGCCTACATCCATCTTTAAAAGTTTAATTAATGGTGCTGTCATTAGCCTATTAGGGCCACTGCTCTTCTGATGAGGCTCCTTAGGACTGTGTTCCTACAGGTTCCTGCATTCATCTTGGGTCCAAATGTACAAGGTGAAAATCCTTGAATTTGGATTTCAGATTTCCTGCTTTCCAAGTGGGAGAGCTCGCAGTCTGTTCTAAACTTGAGGCAGTTTGCCAAAAGTCAGTTTTGCTCAGGTTTGAGCTTGTTTGAAATATATAGCTTCTTAATGTGTCAGAATATCTGTTGTTTCCAGGAAGTTATCAACTTTTAGATATTCAGAATTTGATTAGACTGCCACTTTTCCTCAGACCTTATGGGCCCCCCTCTACACAGAGGTCCTGCACCTGCTCTGAATATTCTCTTGCCTTAAAGATACAAGTAGCCGCACAGTTAAGAGGCAATCGCAGTGTTCTCCACTTCTGCACAGTCGCTGAGTGGAGAAAACTCTTCCTCTGCTGTCCACCGTGTGGGGAGCAGTTCAGCCATAATCCCCTTTTCTCTTGCTCACTCTCTCCTACTCTCTCTCTCCCCCGTGGTTCCATTCATATTCTAATCACAGCTTTCCCCTCTGCAGTTCGCAGGCACTCCATCAGAGCCCTTCTGCCTCAGGCTCTACACTTTTACTTCCCCCTTTTGTGGCTGGCGCTCTCCTCCCAGCACACTGAAATAAGGTTGCTTCAAGGAGAGGGAACAAGGGTGGGGGTGAGGAGGAGGAGGGGGTAACGCCAGTGCTGTTTTGCGCAGCAGCAGAGTCCACCAAATGCTTCAACTTTTCTTTTTTGTCCATTTCAAGATTTGGTGCCATTCTGTGAAATTTTCTGACAAGGCAACCAAAAAGTGTTACCAGATCAGAGAAGCAGGAGCAAAAGCAAAGCGTAAACAGGCTTCTGAGCTCAGTTTTTGCTTTGTCTTTCTTTTGAATTCTGCAGAAATAAACTGTGACTTTGTAATGCAGGTTCCCAGGCTTACTGGGGAAGACGCAGACATCAAAAAAAGTTTCGTAATGGGCCAAAAAGTGGCCCTTGGATCGAGAACTTTAAAACGGAGGCAGTGGGGGCAGTGTGTATGTGTGTGTAGGGAGGGGGTATGAAAACGTATTAAATGCTATAATGGGAGACGGGGAGGCCACAGTGCTGGGATTGCGTAGATCTAAGCCTCTTTTTTTCTGGGGAGGGAGCTTTTCTTATTCAAAACAGCCCCACAAAAGACTTCCAGTGAGCCTTGCCACATCCCCATCTGACTTGAAGCCATTCATCAGCCTGCCGAGCCTATCAATGACATGTCCCCCATCAGGGCTCCTATAAAATCAGCCCCTTTCCCATGAAACATCAGCAAACATTTTGACGGCTCTGGCTTTTCCCCCCTCTGGATTTCTGGAGTCTCTGACACCCCCCTGCCCCAACCCACCCTACCACTCCACCACCATCACCACCACCACCACCACCACCCTCTCTCTCTCTCTCTATCTCTCTCTCTCTCTCTCGCTCTCTCTCTCCCACTCTCCCTCTCTCTTGCACTTTCTCTGTGCAGCCCAGCACATCGTATGCATCTCTGTGGCGGGTAGTGCTCTCTGAGAAACTGAGGGAGCTGAGGAGGGGGAAATTCTACGAGGAGCCATTTTCTCTGAGGAGCCCCTAGAACGTGGATGGGAAGAGGATGCATTGTGGGCTGCTGGAGGAGCCTGATATGGATTCCACAGGTTGGTTCTCGCTGTACTGCCCATGGCTTTGGGGACGCTTTTGGAACTGGGGGCTGCTCTGGAACGCCAGTGGCTGGGCCTTGGGAATGTGGGACCTCAACCTCACCCAAAGCAAAGTTCCTTTAATTTTATTTTATTTTTATTTTTTTTAAACAGGGCATCTTGGTGCCCTCAATCACCTAGAGCTGAAAGATAAGGTGGCATGTTTTTTTTTTTTTTTTTTATTCCTTCAAAGGATGTGTACTTTTCTGATGGACAAGAATTTTAATGGTATAGTGACTAAAGTGGATTTTGGTTTAGGTGGATTACATGTGGCTCTTGGGCCACAGATTTTTAATTCGAGCTGGTTTAGGGTCAGAGTTTCTCAGGCGTTTGGAGAAAAGTTGTGGGAAAGTTGTGCTGTTGCTGCTGGCCAAATCTAGGGTGCACCTGCTATGTAGACTTTATCTCAGCTCCAAAACAGCCTACACATCGTCATAAACCACCACAGGCAGGCGTGCTGGAAAATAAACTAGTTTAATGCATGCAAAACTACTGTCGACTGCACTACTGCAGGTAAAAGGCTAAATTGAGGCGGATCACTAAAATTCAGTGCAAAATTAAACCCATTCCTATAGCGATGATTAGAATATGTTCAAAAAGTTCGTCACCCGTCACTTTTATATTGCATTTATATTCCTTAACATATTCATTTTTAATTTAAAACATTAAAAAAAAAAAAAATTAAACGTCGACGTTATTCTTCCCTTTTTGTGGACTTAAGCGCAGCACAATAAATGATCTCTGATCCGTCTCGCCTTTAGATTGGATTTAATCCCATTATTTAGATCTACTTAAGCTGTGCACGTAGCAAATGATTCAATTACAGACACCTGCAGCAAACGCACATCTAATAATAATATTCCTAAAATTCCGTCGTTTTTCTACAAAATAAAATCGAGAATAAAATGTTTAAATCATATATAAGTAAAAATGTCCAGATTTACTTTAGGACTTTACTTAATGTTGGCGAAGTCATAAAAATAGCCTGATATTTCACTACCGTCAGTAATAATAATAATAATAATAATAATAATAATAATAATAATAACGATAATAATAATAATAATAATAACGATAATAATAATAATAATAATAATAATAATAATAATAATAATAATAATAAAAATAAAGTACTTCCTTCGGCTTTGTGGGCCACATTTTTGTTTAAATAGAAGTTAAATGACGTGCTCTTTTTTCTACTATATTTCACTTCATAGTATCTGAGCGTCTCTTTATTTTCTGGAAATTTAATAGTTGTGGGACCCATCCTGGCTGCAGGTCACCCCGGGCTCTTTTAATGATTTAGTTGGCCGTAAATTGGTCGCTTCTCAGTCCCCTTGACCTCTCACAGCTCTAAATCCGCTCAGCCTTTCTGAATAGATGTTAAATAATGTGTTTTTATCCAGTGAAGTTTCAATCTAGTGTCCACCCCACACACACACACACAACTTTAACCCTTTTCTGATGGACCGGTTTCCTTGCCAACGAGCCTTGGCAACCGCTGATATGGAGATGGCGGTCTCGGCCCGTGCGGGACAGGGATCTGCAGGACGGAGAGGAGTGTTAAAGTGTGTTAAAGTGTTATTAGTGCAAACTGGAGGACTTTCGCTGAAGGAAAAGAGGACAGTTTGCGTAACAAATGAGATCAGGCGCAAAATTTCGCGCCTGGTGTCAGCACACGGTTGTGCGTTAACTGTTATAGCCGAAAAAATGAAGGTTTCCAACTGGAGAAATCACCTCCTGCAGCCTGCAGGGTCATCCACAAAACAAGGGGTGCTCAAGGGTGCCCAGCCCAGTTTGGTGATTTCCCAGCTCAAACACAACTGGTTCAGCTCACCGGTTAATTGCCAGGATTAGTAAGTGTGTTTGAGGTGGGAGCTGGACACTGGCCCTACAGGACCCAGACTAATCTGTTACCAAACTGCAGGCCTGTCCTGTCTGTAGAGCCTGAACACTGTCAACTAGTCGTGATATTATATCTATTAGCACCATAGGAGAGTCTAAAACATGTTAACTGTCTTAACCTTTTGCCCCGCTGAGGCAAATCAATCAAATTTGACATTCTGAATAAATGTGCCTATGATAAACAGACATATAAACAGGCAATACTTTTCTGAAAGGAATGACCTACACGTATTTTAACAAAAATTCATTAATTGTTGGAAACCGTTTTGTAAAACTAACATTCAGGTCTGCATTCAGCTTGTATTCACCCACTTTCCATATTACACCTGTTGCTTTGAGTGACTGAGAATGAAAAAAGTAGGCTAGTCTATACTGTGATGTGAGTTTTCAAACAAAACACAGAGGCTGTGAATAGAGCAGATAGAAACTTGCCAAATTTGCCCCTTTTTTCAGAGAGCTGGATCGAAAGATGTCTCAACGAAAGCGAGAGCAAGAGATATTCCAGCCACACATCCATAGGAGACATGCCCAATGACGAAAGTAAGAGGAGTCCTGTCTCTAAATACTCTAAACACTCTGCCTTACCAAGAGAGCAGGATTGTTTCTTACTAAAAGTTTCCTCAGAAGAGAAGAGAAGATTGTTAAAACAATTATATATATATATATATATATATATATATATATAAAATAACTAGTGACATTTAAAATAATCACTCCATATTCTAATCACATTTTAATCCCAGGACTGCTTTCTTTTTATAATCTCTCAAAGATGAGGAGAAAGAAAACAATCGAGCATCCAAACCTCATTCAACACCTGCAACTTTAGAATGGTGAGTCTTATTCAGCAATATCTGCTGTAAACTTGTCCTTTCTGACTCAGAATTTTGCAACTCCTGGAAATTTGCTGGACATTTAGATGACTGGTGACATTTTAATTGTAAAATAGCCTCCCACGTGTTTGACTGATTTGTTTTTTTGTTTATTTGTTTGTTTATTTCTTTATTAGCTAGGTAGTTAGTTAGTTTTCATTTAATAAGCAGACATAGCTTTTACACAGGAGTAATGACGTATAGTTTTGGTACAGAATTTAGATAAAGTTTATACCGATGATGGGATTCAAAAGATGCCATCAGAATAGTCTTGATTTTTTTTTTTTTTTAAATATCAGTAGAGTTGTATTCAATGCAAGTGATGTTAGTTCTAGCAGTGTCTCAGATATTTTAAAAGCACATTCTGTTAATTTAAAACAAAAGCATGCCATTTTATTCACTGTAACAGTTGCAGAGTTGGTGCTATTCTGTACCCCAGCTTTGTTTACTCTTTTTTCATTTGTAAACAACAGGGCCGAAGATTCTCAGTTTAGTTATGAAGGCGTGAGATCGATGTATAAAGCTCACAAGCTATATATCTTGTGGTATTAAAAATAAGATTAAACCTCACAGACTTATTTTAATGTGTCAAAACTGATTGATAAGCAGTTTGATGCCAAAAAAGAGAATCTGCCTTTGATCAGAAGTTCTTTACACCATACAAAATGAACATTGCTGTTATTATTGCTCTCTACTTTATTTATGGTGGATATTTTGCGACATACAGTAGATTTTCACTATTATTAGATTGCAAAGAAAATATCAGATGTCAGACAATGTGTGAAAATAGTCTAAAAGAATCTACATTTCTATTCACATTTTTTTACAATACTGTATACCATTCTTATAACACAAGGATAGATCATGCTTGTGTTTAGAAATAAATAGCATCTAATTTTTTACAATTGTAAGTTTTATTTGGATATGAGATGTATTTCCAAAGCAATACAAACAATATGAATAGACAACAGTCAAATAAAACTTTCCAAAATAACTTTATAGCAATTAATACCACAATTATGAGGAAAGGAGCAGTGCATGTGTACAAACTTTAGTTTTTAGTCGCATCTTTTGAATCTTTTTTGTAATTGTTTTGGCTTGATATGAAATTGTGTTCTGTTAAAATGTTTCATCTGTATGTATTTTTTTTTTCCGGCAGGCTGGAGGAGAATTACGAGATCGCTGAGGGTGTGTGTATCCCTCGCAGTGCACTTTACATGCACTATCTAGACTTCTGTGAGAAGCATGACTCTCAGCCTGTCAACGCCGCCAGCTTTGGGAAGGTAAGCTCTTGTGTTCTATAACCTATTCTGAGCGACATAGCTACTTTTTTTAGTCACGGTGATTTTTCACAGGCATCTAATATTGGAATAGCATGAATACATACATGTGTCTTTGGAAATAATTAACAAAATCAGTGAACATTTGTTGGATATGGTACAAAGCCATAGCCAGTAGTCTTTTGCACACTTCTGAACAGACAATCTAAAACTACAGACATGCTTCCCCTTGTTCCCACAACCCCTCCAAACACCTCCTCACAGTGCCACCACCTGACATCCCTGCCCCCCTCCCCAGCTCCTGTCCGAGGATATTGAAAAAGAGAGGGGGCCTGGATTAATGTGTAATTAAAGGAAATTTGGAAGGGTGAGATGTTGCGGAATGTTAGATCAGTGGCTGGAGCAGCGTGGGGTGTCCTTTAGGAAGGCTTCATTGATTCGGGACAAAAAAGAGAGAGAGAGCTGGGGCTGCCTCCCTGTCTGCTCATTTATCAAGCCGAGCCTGACAGAAACTTCACAGCTTGGCCTCTTTTTTCATCCCACACAATGGAGAGCTCCACTGTTTGCTAAAGTTTTTGCACCGGGAGCTGGACCAAGGAGCCAATCTCATGGACAAAAACAGAACACAGAGAGAGAGAGAGAGAGAGGCAGATAGAGAGAGACACAGGAAAATGAAAAAGATGGAAAGAAAGGGCTGTTGGATATGAATTTTGAAAATGTGGCAACTGGTAAGAACTTTAATGGTAGATAAAAGGCCATGGCCTTTCCCACATGACGGCATGTTGCATTCTCTCCTCCCTTTGAACACGAGTGTCCAGTAGATATCCTTTAATAATCTAACTTGTTTTCATAGACAGGCAAAATTCAGGTCGTTCCCAAATGTGAAAGAAAAGCAATGTATGATCGATCATTAATTATTTCTTGTTGCCTTTCCTGGACAGATAATAAGACAACAGTTCCCTCAGTTAACTACACGAAGACTGGGAACCAGGGGCCAATCAAAGTAAGTGGAAATTTTTACTGATATTTCAAACACTGTAGGATGCTTGAATATTTCTTCCGTGCCTTGTGATCATTTTATTACTTTTAACTGTCAGTGAGAGACTGACAGATGACTAATTCCAAATGTTTTGTTGAATTTAAAAAAATAAGTTGACATGTCTTCTACCAGCTACAAACATTTTTAAAAATATATTTCTTTGCATTTTTCTGCAAATTTTAGAGTTTTCTTATTTACTTAGTTTTCTGTGCTGATTTTTTTTTATTATTATTATTTATATAATAATAAAAAAATAAATATTCAGAATTTAACCAACGTTGAACTCAGAAATAAAAAGTGATTTTGCATTAAATTGTGCAGATGTTGTCTGCCGAGTGTACTCTGTAAAACATTTAATTAGACCAGGGACACTCAAACCTTTGCATACGACTGTAAGTTTAAGTTAATATGTGTCTGCAAATCAGCCCTCAAATGCTTTCTGTATAGAACATTTGTGCCAGTATAAATGTACCGCAGGTTTTAGGGTCATGCCGGTTTCTGTTATAAAAGCTTTCTTGCCTCTTAATTTCATCTCTTGACTGTGTGTCTCTTTCTCAGGTACCATTATTATGGCATAGCAGTGAAGGAGACCTCTCAGTACTACGATGTTATGTACTCTAAGAAAGGCGCGGCCTGGGTGAATGAAACGGGCAAGAAAGAGGTCACCAAGCAGACAGTGGCGTATTCACCCCGCTCCAAACTGGGCACTCTGCTGCCAGACTTTCCAAATGTCAAAGACCTAAATCTGCCTGCTGGTCTGCCAGAGGAGAAGGTAAACAGAGCCCTAAAACTTTCAGTGACTACACTTTTCTTCAGCCAGCCACTCACCCCCTCTTCTCTCCGCCACCCACCCCTCCAGCTCCCCTTTTCATCTGCCCCCTGCACCTTCCCTGGCCTGGATTTAAACAAGGATCCAGAGGATTTATAGTCCGGGTCCTAGCGAACTCTTAATCTTTTGAGTAGATAATAAGATCTCAAACGCAACAAAGTACAGGCACTAGCTGTCCCACTTTAAAAAGGCAGCTGTAATTTTGAAGGGTTTGTGAGCTGCTGGTGTCCAAAAGCCACCTTTTATACAATGCATTTGGCTAAATCTTGTGTCCAGCATTATTGGTAAAAGTGTTTTAGCTGCTGTTTATTTTGTGTTTTGTTTATGGTGTCATACACTTTTAAACTTTTCAAGGCTGAACTTTCACAAAACGTAGGGCATTTACATGTCAGAAAGCCTCATTTAAATAGCATCTTTTCTTTCTCAGGTTTCAACGTTTATAATGATGTACAGAACTCACTGCCAGAGGATACTGGACACTGTCATACGAGCTAACTTTGATGAGGTTTGTTTCTTTCATGCTTTGCTACAGTTTACAGTTTCTTTGAGCTGGCTACAAATAATGCTTTGAAACATATCTTGTGGATTTTTTTTTTCCTTAACTGGGGGAGCTGAATATGTTTGACTCATAAACCATAAACAAAGTAAATGTTGCCTTCAATGGTCTTTTATCACTCCCCCCTACAGTCTTCAATTGTTTAATATGTGTTCCGACAGTGTGGATTATATATTAATAATCTGCCCCCTGCTGTCTGTGTTTGTGTGTGTGTGTGTGTGTGTGTGTGTGTGTGTGTGTGTGTG
>JBBPCZ010000019.1:13188549-13199049 GCA_037974445.1 Brycinus macrolepidotus | reverse complement strand
TATATATTAATAATCTGCCCCCTGCTGTCTGTGTTTGTGTGTGTGTGTGTGTGTGTGTGTGTGTGTGTGTGTGTGTGCATTTGTGCACATGTGCTATTTGTGTGTACAGGTCCAGAGCTTTTTGTTGCACTTTTGGCAAGGCATGCCTCCACACATGCTGCCTGTCTTGGGTTCATCCACTGTAGTGAATATTGTAGGGGTGTGTGACTCCATACTCTACAAAGCCATCTCAGGAGTCCTCATGCCCACTGTGCTGCAGGCCCTGCCTGATAGGTGAGTACCTGTTGGTTGTCCCTCTGTCCTACTGAAAATCAAAAGGCAAAAGCATGAAAACATCTTTGGACGTGCTATGCCATTGTGTTGTGCAATCTTTCTATGGGAATTCTTGACTTCCTAATTATCTTCACATATATAAAATAAAACTGAATATTCTGCATGTGAAGACATATTATTTCATTCAAATACCATACTTAGCTCATCAATCTTATATTAGCCCATCACTCCATTCATTTTTATAGGGTTTCTGTTTATTCTGCCCTTCTTCAATTGCTTGTACCAGTAGCAGAAACAAGGACATCAAATGTGTAAAGGACGTAGTATTGATACAGACCTGATAGAAATCTTTTTGGAGAGGTGACAGTTGTTTGAATCAGCTAAAAGCAAAAATTAGAAGCAATTCTTCTCATTCTTGGATTCTATTTAAAACTTAGATACTGTTGTTGGTGCTTGATGACCTACAATATGAGATCAGTTATGCAAAACTCCCTACTATATGAGCAGTTTAGGGAGATTAAACTTTCCACACTCTTATTTCCATCATTGTTACAAACCAGTAGAGTACAGTAGAATAAACAAACGAACAATCATTCTTTTGCCGAGACACATTTGCTCCGTTTTTGCATGTCCATCTCTACTAGTGTTTTAAAACTGATGTTATATAAACACATTTATGTTCATAACAGTTTCCTGTAAATAAAGATTCATATAAATTCATTTTTACAGTTATCTCACTTTATCATTGTTTCTTGTAGCCTGACTCAGGTCATTAGGAAATTTGCTAAACAGCTGGACGAGTGGCTGAAGATGGCTCTGCACGATCTGCCTGAGAATCTTCGCAACATTAAGTTTGAGCGTAAGTCTTGTCCTAGCTGAATTTAATTTGAGTTTGGATTGCCAGAGAATCTCAAGACCATGTGAAACAAATTGTTAACTCTTCTCTCGTCAGTGTCAAGAAGATTTTCCCAGATACTCAAACGGCAGACGTCCCTAAATCATCTTTGCCAGGTGAGAGAAAATGTAATTTATACAAAAACAATGTTTTTTTTCTCCCAGATATTTCTGTTTACTGTACTGTACATTTTCAGTATAAGCAGTATGTTCCCATTTTGTTTTTGGTGAAGGCATCACGGACAGTGATCCACAGTGCAGACATCACCTTTCAGATGCTGGAGGACTGGCGTAATGTAGATCTGAATAGTATCACTAAGCAGACACTTTACACAATGGAGGATTCACAGGAGGACCAGCGAAGGCTCATCATTCAATGTGAGTCACTGAAGAGTTAATACATGTTTTTATGTACCTGAATTCTAGAAATTACACCCATGCAGTATGAGATAAAGCTGCTTGTGGACTTGGGAAGCAAAAAGATTCAAAGCAGAGTGTACATCACTGTCATAACACAATCTTGTATCTGAAAGGGTAACTTTATAAGGGAAGTAAAATCCTTCTTAACTTTAGTATACATATATGAAGCTGATGTCATTTTTTAAATGGAGAAAAAATAAAATATCGTTATGAGATTCTGAAATTACAGCAACAATAAACTTTTCCTGGGGCAGATTTGATAGAAGCTACTCTTATTTAAACCATAATACAAGTAAAGTTTTGTCTGTTTACTGTGACAGATAACAGTAGATAACCTCTAATGGCAACTTTTCGGAAGGCAGCACTCGTTAAACAGTTGGCTCTACTATGATAGTGACTTGTTGCAGATCTTTGAAACAGATTTGACTGGATGGATATGTTTACACGTAAATGCATTTTGTAACTGTTATTATTGTAGTGAAAGATATTTGGCAAAGAGTATTTTGATCTATGGGAAGACATGTTTATTGATATTTAATCAATATACATACCAGTCAGACGTCACTCACATGCTCGTACCCAGGGCTGATTTATTCTCACGGTTAAAAAACAAACTTTAATTATGGCCACTGAGGGGTTAACCCTTGACACCCAGAGGAGCATTTCAAACTCATTTCAGGGGAGCTATTTCTACAGACATTATTTTTTGCATCTTAATACAGGAAAAAGTATAAATACAGGATCTAGTTTAACCTGTGTCTAGAAAAGCAGCACCTAGACATAGTCATGTTTTTGTTTCATTTAGTTCTCTCTCTTATATCATTCTTTCTTCAGTATATCAGGAGTTTGACCGGCTGCTCGAGGATCAGTCCCCCATTGAAGCATACATTGAATGGCTGGACTCCATGGTGGACAGATGCGTTGTAAGGGTCAGTTCAACAATTATATTCGTTTCTTTTGAAAAAATAAACTTTGTTCCCTGTTTACCTAAAATTACTTTGTAGTTTTTAAAAAAATCACACTGGGACCTGTGACAGATGAACCAGTTCAGTAGTTTAATTAGGAAAATGAGTTCTGCATTCACTTTAATTTTACTTGCATCTACTATTCATCAAAATTAGCTCTTTTTGAGGTCTTTCCAAAAAAAAACTAAAAATACCATGGTGCTGCCAAAATGTGAAGCATAATCCTGAATACCTTCACTTTTGTAACATGCTTGTGTTAAGCCATTTGTGAAGCAATTCCCCAACTTAATGATGTCTTCTTGTCCTGTATTTGCAGCCATTATACTGCAGATATACGCTTGTAAAAATTTGGTCGCCATGGGAACATCCACAGCCCAGCAAACAATAGTTCAATGAGAGGGTGTGTCCCGAGGGGCAAATCAAATAGTTGACTTGTTGACATGTTTTTCGTTCCTGGGGGTTAGACTTCAGCTTGGACCCAAAGGTTAGGGCCTCTGTGCCCCACCCCCAAGCTTTTCTCATGGTAATGTTCCCTTTAGGTGGCAGGGAAGAGACCCGGGTGCCTGAAGAAGGTCGCCCAGCAGTTCCTCCTCATGTGGTCATGTTTTGGGACCAGAGTGATTCGGGACATGACGTTGCATAGTGCCCCCAGTTTTGGTAAGTCTGCTAGGGCCAGAATGTTCATCCAATCAGAGAGCAGTATCCATGGACATACTCATATACTTTTTGCATCTATGGTGTATGAAGAGGAATTTGAATGTGAGTGTACAGTCTGAATTGCTTTCATGTCAAGTTTGTATTTTCCCTGATTAGAAGATTTTGAATATCTATACCATAGATCAAGTGTATAAGATCAATAATTTTAAGGATTATTGATTTTAAGAGTGCTGCCATAGAGTTCTGATTTTGAGGGTTATAAAGTGTATCATGAGAAGTAAAGTTTTTTTTAAATGTAGTCATTAAAACTGTGTTGTTTCTTAGGTGGTTATAGCTTAGCTCAGGTGGTTGAGTCGTAGCTTTAACATTTCCTTAAACAACCTAAGGTCCAACCTATATTCCTGACCAAAACACATCCCAATCCACATCCTAAGCTTTACACCAAGATGGCTACCTTGCTAAGTCTTGGTTAACAGTGGTTTGCTGTCTATGGCGGAGTTGCTGAAAGAGGGCCCATAAAAAGAGGTGAAGACCCCCTCCTCCTCAGCTCTGTCTGTGAATATCAAAGACACAGCTGGTTGCAGTGTTTTGATAATGCAGCTCTCTGTACAAAAACAGCTAATTAACAAAAGCTACCCCCCCTCACAAGTATTTCCTCCTGCTTCCCATTTTATGAGTGGGCAGTATTGCACCTTGGGCTCTGAATAGCCTAAGGGTTTATAATGCACAGAATGACTGGAGCTGGTTGTACAAAGTGAGGGTTGTGTCATGCTCTTCCCAGACTCCCCTAACACCCATTCAGAGCCTAATAAGTACTTACTTGCAGAATTTGTTGCAAAGTTTAGCCATCCACAAAACTGAACGAAATCCAAATCTATCAAAACTACTAACCAGGATTAATCTGATAATGTTGGTGAGTTTGCTTGACAGTTCTATGCAGTTTAAAGCTCGCAGGAAGCATTGTTAGCTTTACAGACACCTTTCTTCATGTACAGTTCTCGTTTCTCTAGGGTTTAGTACAGAAAGTGATTGCACATAAGACCAGAATGAACAACACACATGTCCTTTCCTCTGTGTGTGTAGGTTCATTCCACCTGATCCATTTGATGTTTGATGACTATGTGCTGTACCTGTTGGAGTCCCTGCACTGCCAGGAGAGAGCCAATGAGCTGATGAGGGCCATGAAGGGGGAAGGCACCACAGGTGAGTCAGTGAGCATGCTGAGTGACACTTACATCCAGGACAAAATATGTGAATTAAAGCAAACTACGCAGAGTGCTGAGATGTCCAGCCTTGCTTCCCTACAGCAGAAAACAGTGAGGACATGGTGCTGACAGAAAACACCTCCACCACGATGTCACCCTACTCTCCTGCCAAGTCTGTGCACTCAATGGAAGTACTACCCACCACCTCGCCTAGTTCAGCCCAGTCTCCTGAGTACACTGGTGTGTCTGTTACCACAGGTGAGTGGATGCCCAACAATATCCAAATGAATATAGAATTTAACCTCCTGTTCACTTCAACACTAAGGATTTGCATGTGGGGCAATTACTCATTCCATAAATATAGTTGCATATTAATTTTGTTATAGTTACAGAATAATTATTTGAAGTTACATAATAATAAATCTTAAGGTTAATAACTAAATAAGTGCTCAAGGGTTTAATCTGCAAGGATCTGTGTGTTGGATCACACTTTAATTCTTCATTGTCGTAACTGCACAACTTACTGTACACAATTATGTTATATGCGTGTCCAAATAATTTTTAGTAGTTTCTGAATAATACATTTTAAGATCAATAACATAACTGAATAATAGGCCTCCTATTTAATGGATTAATTGTCTGCTTGGTGACATGGAAAGCTTTTTCTTATCTTGGATTAATTACAGTTTTTATTTATTTTAGAGGAAGCTGATATGATATTTACAACAAAACAATGCGTATTCTGTATGTGTGCGTGTTTTGTGCCAGGAGCTGTTCAGTCATATACCTGGTCCCTTACGTACACAGTGACAACGTCAGGAGGTAGCCCCCCTGAGGGCGGAGCCCAGTTGTCCTGCATGCGAAGCGGCCCACCGGTGCACCCTACCTCATCTGGCCACCGGATGCCAGTCTACCCACACAGAGATGAACACGGGTGAGGCCCTTTTTGAGATGTGTCAGAACCTGATATCATTTCTGATTTTGTCTGGTCTAAATGTGCGTAATACCCTTCTCTCAGATACACGGGCAGCTACAATTATGGCAGCTACACAAACCAGCATCATGCCATCCAGAGCCAGTACTCGAGTTTGCCCCACGAGCCAGGCCTCCACACCCCTCTACACTACTCCTCATACCACCGTTCCTCTGCACAGGTCAGCACTTCTCAATGTTCCCAGCACTCATACAGGGTTCACTACTTTATTTATGCCACCGCAAAATGCCATAAATGTAACTGCAAAAGGTACATGTATTGTTTATTAGCTTACATACACTAATGTGAGAAATTTCACTAGTAATCTGATAGTGTTGTAAAATCTGGTGATGTCAGGCTTTGTTTGGTCCAATATGCATCTGTATGCAAGCTTAATGAATTGAAGTGCTTCATAATAGATGTAAATGATTGTTTATTCCCATTCATTGAAATGGATGTGTATTCACTTCCTGCCTCTTTAACAGCATTTTACATGGCCGTAACTCAGACAAGAATGCTAATATGAATTTGAATGGCGAATGACACATTGCGTGTCATTAGCATGTGAAACGCTGAACTATGTGTAATGCAGAGGGCTCCATGGTTAAGGAGCAGATTTCTGCCTCCACCAACAATGAGCTTAGCCTGTGGGTGAACTGCTTGTCATTTCAGTCAGTGCTCAGTTACTGTATGCTCTTTCTTTACAGGAATGTTTCTGAGCAAGCAATTAAAAGTAAAGGTTAATTGATTAGACTACCAATGATTCTACACATGCTCTACCACACTTAATTAGATCATCCACATTAAAACGAGTATACAGTGGATAAATCAACAGTGTTCTATGCACGGTAGTGTGAAATCATGTATTAATATGTCTGAACATGGCATGGTGGGAGAGTGCATAGTGAGATGTTTCTCTGCCTAACTAGGCTAGAAGGGGGCTAGGAATTTAGACAAAACAGATCAATGGTGAAGAAAGGATTCTTTGAAGTAAGCCTAACAGATGGAATGGAAGTGGTTCAACTAAATTGTTCTATCAAAGGAAAGAGGCTACTAGGTCGGTGCCGTCATATATTGTAAGCCAAAGCAGGCGTGGTGGTAATTTCCTGTCAAGAGCTCTCTGGTCTAGCCTGGCCTAGCCTGCTTTTGTAATGGGAGATCAGCTGGGTCTCTGTGCTGTTGAAGCGGCCGGTGCGGAATTCCTCTCAACACAGCGGATGCAAGCACTGAAAGATGGCCTGGCCAGAGCCCAGACAGACCCCCACTCAGCACCCCTCTGCCCAACACTCAATGGCTTCTTCAGACAGCTCAGCCACAGACCGGGAATCCAGGCGGATAACGTGTTTATTAAAATATTGTTATTCAATGGTCGCTTTTCTCTGGCTGAACAAGAGGTCACTAAGCTACACATCTTGGTCTCTGACCCCGGCTGACTTTTTTTTCCGTCCTGTGGTCCTTCATAATGGTATTGACTGTGTACCATTTCTATTTAGAGGGGACAGATAGATTTTTACTTCCACTTGTCCACCCGTTCCTAAAATGGGCACAGTGTCTATGCTTTGTCTGAAAGGATCACTGAGACTGAGAGGATACAAATGGAACACTATTACTGGTTTCCTCTTTGAGGACAGTACGCGTTTTTAGTATTGAAGGATGTCAAATGTTGACATGTTTGACTTTTGTTTATGATCATTTGAGTCACCCATGGCAACACAAAAACGGGGGGGTTCCAAATGCTGTTCTTGCAGCAGTATTTTTAGTATTATCTCAATTGGATAAATTCCACGTTAGCCTAATTTTGGAAATAAACATGGTAACATAATTGATGTTTTACAAACAGTGGTACACAGATGAAGTCAAGTAACTTGTTCATAGCTTCTTATTCTCTGGTGAAACTGATACTCACATTACGTTAGTGCATGATTCAGATTACGGTTTTATTGCTTCTTTCTTTTAGCTGGCCACAAACAGTTTTTTAAATGCGTCTGTTGCCTGACTGTGATTTTTCCCTTTCATTTGCAGTACCCACTTAACAGCCAGATGTCACGAATGGATCCATGTCTTATGAGTGGGAGTCCTCGGCTGCACTCGACTGCTGTGACCCCACGCTGGCCAGAAGTTCCCACAGCTAATAGCTGCTACTCCAGCCCCTCTATGCACTCATCACGCTACGCCTCCACAGGGGACATGTACTCCCCTTTGGCACCACGCAGGAACTCAGAATACGAACATGCACAACACTTTCCTGGCTTTGCCTACATTAACGGAGAGGCTGCCACAGGGTGGGCGAAATAGCTGTCTTCGTCCATCAAGAAAAGCCGCACAAACTAGTGAGTGCATTAGCAGGTGTGTGCAGAAACAAAGCTCTCCAGCAAGGCCAGGAACTCTCAGTACCATCCACCCAACAGATGATTGGTCAGTGGAGGACTGAGATTGAAATTCAGAAGGCAAATGTGAGTTGGACTGGGTGAAAAAGTGTCTGCTGTGGGAGCTGCCAGTCAAATTCATCATCTTAAAGCAGAATCATTGTGAGATGATGAGCGTAGCTGAAACCTCGTTGTGCCTTTTATTTTCCTCCCAGTTTTTCCATTTTCCCCCTGTTTCACAGCCCTCTCCCACAGTTCCACCACATAAACATTCTGATTACTGATATCATATCATTCTGAAAGTGTGTACATCACGTGTCTTTGTTTACCTTGGACTTGCTGCTTGACGTAAAAGCAGCCTTTTATTGTCATTCCAGACTTTTTTTTCCCTCACTGTTTATCAGCGTTAGCGCTTGTGCTTGCTGCTTTTCTGGCATGTGAGGGCCATGTGCGACCGTAAAAGAACCAGGAAAAATCTAAATGATTGCTCCCCGCGTAAGGCATCTTGGCCCTTTGCCAGGACATAGACGTCAAAGGAAGGGAGTTCACTACTGAATTAAATCACATCCATTTGTTGGGTCAGCAACTGCATATTAGATCTGGCAGACTGACAAAACATTTCTTGAAGTGTGTTGACTGCGGTGCGTCAGCAAATTTACTTTGTGCTTTGTGTTATAGGCTCTGTTGCTGTAATTGTGGGAGAGCTTAACTCTAAACATTTTCCTGTAGCTTTGTAACATGGTGCCCCTTTGCTTTGTTATATATGTTTGTACTGTAAGTTGCATTTTTATGAAGAGAGAGAGAGAGAGAGAGAGAGAGAGAGAGAGAGAGAGAGTGTTAACCTAGGTTTGTGTGTTTTTAAATGCACTCGAGGGTACTGTGGACCTATTACCCTATGGGTAGAAATAAAAAAAAAGAAAGGATATAAAAATGTAACCTATATCTTAAGCCACTTTCTCTTGTAAATAAAAACATTCAGTAACTTCTGTGGTGACAGCTGTTACAGTGTAAATGATATATGTGGAATTATTTGTTGCCACATAAAGAATTTTTAAAACCTAGTATTGAATCTGATTATTTGCCAATTGAATGATGACTGTTATTCTCTTTGTTGTGTTTTCAACTGAGCTTATTTTGTGGATTTCCCCTTAGATGACCTGATCCAACTAGTTCAACCAGTTCAGCTAGTACTATAGGACTAACTGAAAATAAATCACCCTTGAGTAACCAGTGGGTTAAACAGAACTAAGCACTGAATGTAAAAATGGCCTCAATAATGTTATGTTTTCTACTGTGAATGTAAGGTGAATAATGGCAGTTGGCCGGTCTTGCATTAAAATGCTTGGAACTTTACACTTCAGTAATGTTCCGAGAGAAAGAAGAAAGTGTAAACATGAGGTGGATCTGGTCTAGGGGCTGACTTGAATTTACCCTGCCGCGGCTCTCACTGCGTGTTTGTAACGGTACGTCATTTTTCAGGACCAATCCCTGCGGACTTTTAATGTTGAGGGAAAAAAAACAAATCTTTTCAAGTCCTCTGAACTGCCCTCGTATCCCGTCCCCACCCTCGGGTAGGAGCTCACGAACAGAACCAAGAGGACCACAGTGTGGAAAGAATTAGGCTTCTATTGCCACCACCCCCTGCTGATGAGATGTTAATGCACCTCCCATAACCTTTAACCTTTGGACTTTCACGCTTTCACAGCAAGCCCTTCTTCTGTAGAGCTACTGAAAATTGCCTCGCACCACATCAGAAGGGAGGGTTGCGCAGTTGCACAGCAGACTTGCTAATTTATAGCAGTATCATGGATATATATCTGTGCTAAAGTCGGGGTTCAGTGTACAATCAGTAATGAAGGTACAATAAAATGCAATGCAATGTTCAGTTTTCAAAAGGATTTGCTTTATATTGCTCTGACATGCCCACAAGGCCTTCCAGGCCACAGTCATTCATTCATTTTCTTTAACCGCTTAATCCTTGCTAGAGTCGCGGGTACCCAGAGGCTATCCCGGGGCCAATGGGCGCGAGGCAGGGGCTCACTCTGGGTGGGGCGTCAGCCCACCACAGGCCACAGTCATCACCTAAAAATCAAATGTACACAGTTTCCCCCTTCACTCAAAGCATAGCTGAGCAGCTGAAAACGATGTTTCTAATATTTCCAAAGTTACTTTTGCACTGGATCTACAAAGCCATTATGATCGAAGTCCATATCACATTGAAGAAGTTCTGCATGCTGAAAATGTTCCATATGTTAATTACTCATTGGCAGGTAGATAAAGATTATATGGAAAAAAGTAATGCAACAAAACTTTTGGGAATAAATTTGTGCATCAGCATCACTACTTACTGTAACTTTTACTGTAATAGTTAATCATGAATTTTTTACTACAATGAATTTTTTTTTCTCTACTTATATTTCAAACATTTAAACATTTGGATAAGATAGCTCTTTGATTATGAAACATTTTGTTTTGTGTCCAACAATGCAACTACACTATACAGTACGGGCAAAAGTATTGGGACGCCTGACCATTACACCCTGACCATTATACCTACAGGGACTTTAATGACATTGCATTCAAATACATAGACTTTAATATGGAGTTCCTTCCCCTTTACAGCTAGAACAGCTTCCACTCTTCTTGGAAGACTTTCCATAAGATTGTGGCGTGTTTCTGTGGGAATTTGTGCCCATTCATTCTGTAGAGCATTTATGAGGTCAGGCACTGATGTTGGACGAGAAGGC
>JBBPCZ010000019.1:13160948-13172327 GCA_037974445.1 Brycinus macrolepidotus | reverse complement strand
AAGTAATTTGTATTTGAGGAAAATTACTGTTTTAGTACAAGTTCATCTCTGTGAAAAATGAAACAGCCTTTGTTTCTCGAGCCTGCCATTCATGAACAATTCGCCTGAAAGCAGCCTGCAAAAGTAGGTGGGGTTAAGTGTTACAAAGGCTAATTAGAACGGTCATTATAAAGTCAGGTAAATTGATGTAAAACTCGCTATTCTGTGTTGTTGGAGATATAAGCTGTCAGACAAAAAAATATATTCAAGATATATGTGACAAGCGGTGTCATTTATGGAAAAAAAATTAATTCTTGACTATATGAGCAAATTCCAGCTTGATAAAAGCTGTAGCTGTAGTATGTATTTAATTAATCTGAACTTCCAAAAATTGACTGTTTCAAATTTACAGTGCCCTCCTGCACTTGGCACCCTCTGCTAAAGATGATTTGGAAAGGCTTATTAAAAATTCACATTATCAGTTATTTTATTATAATGAAAGTAGAAAAAATCTAAGAATAAAGCAACCATTGGTCATTTAACAGAATCACACAAATACTGGCACCCCAAGAAATTGAATTATGCATATTTAACTAATTATAAGTTGGCCTAAGTTTTTATGAAATGATTGAGTCATTAATGATTTTCTGTTTCACTGGGGTATAATAAAGAGGTGACACATGGCCCAAATCTCTTAGTCATCCATCACTATGGGAAGGATTCAAGAGCATTCCACAAACAAATCAGAGAATGGATACAAGAAAATGGCTGCTTGACTTAAAATGCCCGTGTAAACAGTTTATTAAGAAGTTTAAGACAAAACTATAATGAACCAGCCTGGAAGATGATGTAAGGCTGTTTTGTCAGCTGCTACATTGACAAGGGACGTCATAGAAGTTAAAAAAAATTCCCCAGAATTACAGACTTTGGTAGCATCCTGGTGGAGTCACCAGGTAAATCACCATCTAAATCCATCATAAGAAGTCGCCTCCATTTCATGTTTGGAAGGTGTGCCAGAAAGAAACCTTTCCTACCATTTTGCCAAGGGAAGCCCCAAGACTGCAAAATCTGGAGATTCTGCACTGACGAATGGTTGAAAATCCCTTCTTCCACTACAAGAGAAGACCCCGTGCTGTTCTGTTGGTAATGGGGTTGCACAATATACAACCCCATGGAAGGGGTGCCAGTAAATGACACTTCTTGTGCTAATGCACTGATATGGAATTGATTTTTTTTTTTTTTTTTTGCTGAGTAAAGACTATTTCATAAACATTAAGGGAGTCAGCCTTTATTCGCTCATAAGGGTGCTAAGAATTATGGAGGGCACGGTATATAGGGAGCTAAGGACTCTTTGCTCACTGTAAGAGGCTTAATCGCAACACTGTTTGCAAACTAATCCCAGCGCGTGGAAGCTGTACTTCAACCTGACTAGCTTTTCACCAAATTGTAACTTGTACACACATCTCTATAATTGATTAAACATGATTAAAAAGGTTACATTTATGATACAAAAATGAGTTTGAGAAACATCTTGATTGCTGTAAAAATTTGAGATATTGCTATGAGAATAGGCCCAACCACACACACAGAGTCTTCACACTGAAATACACAAAATCTCCATGTTACTTTGTACCCAATGTTAGGTTGTGCCCCACTTTCCTGTGCAGTTTGCCTTTGCCTGGAGTGTAATTTTGTGTCAAGAAAAGAGCCATGAAGTGATTATTACTTCATGTATTCATGTAAAATACTGACTGCCTTATGACTGCCTTATTTAGGCCACACATACTTATTAGATGTCTGAAGTTCTGCTCAGAGGCGTTTTATCAACTGACTGCAGAAGCCTCATTTTCCTAAGAGCATTTTCAGGCACTGGGTTTGTTTTTTTTCTCCCATTGAAAACAGTGAAGATCTTCATGCAGATCGTTCTCTGGCCTTATGGTAGACACTGATATTTGTATTAAAGTCCTTTTTCTTTGGAATGGCTTTTTTTTTTTTAAACTAGCTGGAAACATGTTTTAAACTGTTTTTTAGCCTGTACTTTTGTACACATTGTCCTGTATTTTTTTGTTTCAAGCTTTGTAAATTTTATGCTGTACCATGTTTTCCATTCCTGATCAGGAAGCAAGTTTTGCCTTTATGTTGCATGTGTTTTCCAACTCCATATTAATAATATACCTTTGTCAAAAAGGATGTGTATAGTGAAATGAGAAGTTCACAACTTTGACACTTCACAGAGCATTTACCCCCACCCCCCTTCTTTTGTACATACGTGCCTCTTAGTCTTCCTGTAACGAATTAGTCTTAAGACAAAACGGCTGACTGTCAAAATGATTAGCCTTCACATAAAGCATGAGTTGTATATTTAGAGCAAAAACCAACTCTGAAAGCTGAGACAAGAAAACAGTTTTAAACTATACAAATATAGTGAAAACCTGGAGTCCTTTACACAACATAAATCCCAGTAGTAGTTTGGCTCATGTTTGTATGGCCTACAATTTATCCCACTGTCTGCTTTCTGTTAAATCAGCATATATGAGCTGAATATTAACTGAAGCTAAATTAACATTTAGCTCATTACATACATCTTCATATAGTCAAATTTTTGAGTGTTGAGACGTTCAGGATTGTTATTGTACTATTACTTTGTAATCAACTATGACTGTATATTTTTTAGTTTTCGTCATAACCATCATGTTTAAATTCTGCATCCCCTCACCCCCATCCTGTCTCTGAAAGACTGTGGTAGTTTTCACATGAGTTATTTTCATGTCCAGGAACTATTGGGCTGACAAAGAAAGACTGAACAGAAGAACTGTTTTGATGGCCCCTCATGGATTATCTACAGATACTTTAATTGTTGAACTATTTGATAACTTTTTTCAGATTAAGGTTCAGTTACATTAGACATTTACTTGAATGTTAAAGTCAAGCTGAGGATCTACAAAACATCTACAGAGGACCATCCAAATAACGTTAATTACAATTCTTGCCGAAACATTTGCTTTTTGGTGTTTAAACAAAACAGGAATTATACATGATGAAAGATATGATAACCTTATACACAATCTTGTTTTAATACTTTACTAAACACATCCAGTTAAATTAGGAAGATGTTTGTCTTCACTGTGTTGCACTACTATTTCTTTTTATTGTGAACAATAATGTTTTGAAATGCATGGTTTAGGCTAAAATTTAGTAAAAACAACACAGTCACAACATAGGCTAGTTATTCTTGAGTAAATGACAATTTTTACTCCAGTCCTAAGTGTTTTTAGAAAGGTGAACTGCCAGGTATAAATTCTCATTTATTTATTAAATGGTTTTAATGTCAACAGGTAAAATGTCACATACAAAACAGCAGCATCTGGATATCAAGGATATACATTTGTATAGACAGGAAGTAAAGAATTAACCTGCATCCCATTTACAGGGAAAGCGCAAAATTTGCATTCCTAACATGCATCTGCATCCTTGAAAGGAATAGTTTGGAGGGGGAAAAAACAAACAAACAAAAAAAACCAAACATCAAAACGGTCACTCCACTCAAACTGCATCCAGGTCCTCATTAAGGTGCCACAAAACCATAATCTATGTGGTTTAAGAATCAGTATGACTATTGAACAAAGTGAACAAAACTTCATTGCTACCGGCAGCCATTTCAGACACCAGAGCTGGTACTCACAGAGCAGCCTTAGTGAGGACTTGTCTGTGAATTTCTTATTAATTTTTTTATAGTTCACAGTAAGTCATACTGCTATACACTAGATCAAATCTGGCCAAACCTTGGCAGGTTAAGTGGGTGGTTGGAAGTCTTGTGGACATATTTACAGAAAAAGATTTGGGTTTACTAACGACATTTAGTGTTCAGCATCGCTTGCCAAATTAAAAATAAAAAATAAAAAAAAGGTTTTTTTGCCAAAGTATTCCTTTAAACAGTAATTCTGATTTCCTATATGAGGATGAAACATGTAAATTCATATCAAACAGAAGATGAGAGTTGATAAGATCAAGATCAATAATCGTTACTTAATTGACTGTGCAAAATGTAATTGTTTTCTCTCAAACACTGGCAAGAAAAATTGCCTTTCTCCATGCACCTTCCTTGTTATTGGCACTCACCCTCTCTCTCACACACACACACACACACACACACACACACAGCAGCAGCAGCAGCAGGATATTGGGGTTCTTTGTTTCTAAGCAGAGACATTTATTAGAGTTTTGGAGGGAGGCCCCAGCTCAAAGGTTGCAGTGCCTGTGAACACAAACACTCACGGGAGGTCATGCCTTCCATGCTAATTTAGAACTGTCCTCCTTGAGTTGGGCCTTCTTCAAGATCCAGTACCCCTTGACCCAACACACACACACGCGTACACTACATACAGTCACGCTGTATTAAAATTACCACTACTTTACTTTTAGGGCTCTAGGCTTTGACCCATTTGTGTGATTGAATTTTGAATAGTTTGGATGCTCTGCTGTTTTATTACAAATCAAAATACTATGACCAAAATACTGTATTTAATATAAAACGATATAGCCATTAGGTTTGATTAATAAATTTCTTCAGAGCTGTGTTCAGACTAGCTCAGAGGACATGCGGACCAAATTTATTTTCAGATACAGATGATTCTTTTATGCATTGTTTCTATCATGAAATATATTTTATTAATAATTAGTATTGTAAAATAAAAATGGTCCCAAAGACAAGGAAGTGTTTTTTTAAAAAAAAAAAAAAACACATACAATATTAACTGCTAACCAATAATTGTTTTAAAAAGTGTTCAGAACTACAATGGTATGTGTTCTTAATACAGATTGTAGAGGTATGTGGTTACTTGTACCGACACAGTACTGATGATTCTGTGCTTTTGTCCGTCTCTGAGGAGTCACTCTCTTCACTGCTGCTGCAGGACGGAATGACAGCTCCACTGCTTACCACCATGGAAACAGTCTGGAAATCCCAAAGCAAAAAATTTATTTCAAATACATTTTATTGATACACACCTGGAATTATATCAACTAAATGGACATGCAGGACAACACACCCCATTCTCATGGCTGTTCATCAAATCTTGAATTTCATCGTGCCAGCCCAGGATCTCTGCGAGTTTTCTGACCGAGTCCACCAGGTCTCCAAGCTCCATGTAGTCTCCTCTCCTCAGGGGCTTACGTTCAAATGGCCCCACTGCATGCCGGTTCAGTAGAAGCCGGGGCACTGTGGATTTCACTGTGTTCACCAAGCTGGCAAATGGCTCAATCTGGAGACATAAAAGATATAAAAAGATAGAGCGGAAAAGTTTAGACTAGTCATCAGAATCTGTTTTATTTAATCATGCATGCATAACTTAAATGAGTGCATTCGAGTTTAACATAATATACTAGACAAACTACAAATGAAACAAGCCTGCTAGACAATCAACAAATGTACAAGAAAATTGTAAAATAAGGTAATAATAAAAGAAAAATGTATCATAGAATAAATTACAAACCAACAGTAGATAATCAACAATCCTCCATTTCTGGTAATCAGTGCTTCTCCAGAAGATCTACTTTCCTGCAAAGCTTATTTACGATTTGCATTTGATCCAGCCAATTACAGACTTTTGACGATTCATAAGCTGTAACATGTGTGACACATTGCGGATGGAACTAGACTCCACAAAAAGGCAGATCTCCAGGACCAGGGTTGTCAACCACTTCTGAAGGTTGGTGATTCCGTAGCTGAGTCATGGAAGCACCCCTGCCCTGCACATTTTAGTGCTTACCCTAAATTGGTAATTAGTAGTGTATCGAAAGTATGGAAAAATGTGAAGGTCTGGGGACCACTGCTGAGATTAAGAGACATAAGGCTTTGTGAAGATTTCTCAGTATGCTGACCTTTAAAGAGGTGCCCATGATCATAAGCAGGTCTGCTCTAGGGAAATCTTGGGCATGCTGGAAGTATTTTTCAGGTAGGTCTTCTCCAAAAAACACAACATTTGGCTTGACGGTGGCTGAACAAAATGAACACGTAGGTACACTGTCACTCATGATGGCTTTCTGGAAAAAGAAAAAAAAAGCCACAACAGTATAAATATGCAGATTGAAGTTCGATCATTGCGACAGTTATCTTTCACAAACAGCTGTAGTGTAGCACTGCTGCTCTTCACCTTGGCTTCCTCAGCAGGAAATGGTGTGTAGCACAGGTGACAGGAAGCTGTAGCAAAACTTCCATGAGCTTCCACTAGCTTGTCATCTGGGATACCACACACTAGCAAAATGAAAAGTTATTTTTTAAAATGAAAGGATCAACAAAAATCCTTTACATGCCTCTTTAAAATCAACTGAAAAATATAGGTCATTCAAATCTATGTTTCCAGTCATTCATATCAGGATTCACCGCTTTTCTGATAAACCTGTACTGGTTTCATTTCAAATTTAAACATACTTTTCTCCAGGCCATCGATGTTCTGAGTGTACATGCGGAGCAGAAGACCTTTCTGGTGCAGCATGCGGATAAAGTAATGGATGTAATTAGGGCGATGCCTGCCAGGGTACAACTCCTTGGCCAATGAGAAGAAAGGACGGGGGTCATCAGAAAAGTAGTCAATGTTAAAGACCGCTTCAGGGTAAGGAACATTATACTTTTCCAGGTTTGCATAGAGGCCTGTCCCTGGTGTCCTGAGAGAGAATAAAAAGGGAGGTATTCAGTTTGGTTTGTAATCATTAATTGAATGTGCCGATTTTAAAATGGTGTCTATTCCACAGTTTATAAGTTAAAACTAAGAAGAAGCCATAAAAAGTTCAGAAAATGCTAATGATTTGTGGCACAGCTAGTAGCCCACAGTGCTTAAGACAGAGAGTAACTCACCTGAAATCTGGTATGCCACTGGGCGTGCTGATTCCAGCACCAGCCACCACTACCACATTACGCAGACGGCCAATTTTAATGAGCCGGCCCACAGTCTCCAGAGCCCCTCGTGGGCCTGGTCGGCCTGGGGTTCTCATTGAAGAGCCAGAAGGGGAGGAAAGGCCATGCTTAATGCTGCCTGATGAGCTTTCACTGACTTCACTACTTGGCTTAGGTTGTTTCCCTTTCCTATATACAGAGGTAGGCAAATGAGGAAACAAAAGGGTCCCGCATAATTCATTAATCCTGTCTTGATTACAACGTTTGTACATAAGCGAGTCTCATTGTACTACTCATGGTAGTTAAGATCAAAATAGTTATGTCAAAACCTTATTTATTAATTATACCCTGCCTGAAAAGGCAATATCCCTTTAAACTGTGCTCCCTTCGTGATGTATGGACCAACAGAAACGATCCGTAAAATCTACGAACAATGAACTAAATTCAATTTAAGAGCTTTTTTCCCCTTCTACATTTCAAATATGTCATGGTAATGACTGACTGTAAACATGCAATAAAGGCAACATTCATAGCAACTGTATTATTCCTTGTATTTATAAGAGTAAAGTGTCAGAGCCAGTGGAGCAGCTCACCGTGCCAATGAAGCCTGCTGTTCACTGACCCTCATGAGACTGAGGTCATCGAGCAGGCCTGAGTCTGAGGGTCTTCCTTGCTGAGACGCCGCTGAGCCGGAGTCCTGTGAGCTGACACTGCGCGTCACTCTGGTAAAGCCAGGCTGGGCATTCCGTCTCTCCCTGCTCAGCCTCGCCTTGCTCATGCCTGCACCTGCAAAGTAACACCCTGTCAGTCTCACTAGAGTTAGCCACAATATAATTCAAATGTATATAGGGATAAACAGCCTGAATATTTGAATCTGAATATGTTTTAGGCCAGTCGTAGCCTTAATAGCCTCTAGGTATTTCAGATTTCTGAACCAAACGTACATTTTTTTACTTTCCATATTAACATTAGGCCACGATAGAATGTCCAATTCATAGTTAATCACAATGCAGCAATCTGATATTTAGTATTTGTAGAATTTCATTCTTTCAAAATAACAGCGGCAGTTTTGCCATAATGTAGCACATATGTAAACATGTGACTGTACTTTTAAAAATGCTTCATATTAAAAGATGACCTTACACAACCTTAACACACCAGTAGTTACTGGTGGCCTTAAAAAACAGTCTCATCAAGGAGACCCTCTTTTCTACAAAATCCTAACAAACAAGTTGGCACAGTTTGATATCTAACAAAAGTTCATTTTTATTCCTTTTAATGTATGTTTTTATTAAATACTGAATTCCAATGCCTTTTTTAAAAAATTCCATTCTTGATTTGGGCAACAGGTTCTTTGTTTTTGCTCTGCCAGATCCAGGAGCTTTCATTGCCATATTTAAATGGCAGTTAAAATGAAAATCACAGAGCAGTTCTTTTGTCTCTTTATGCTTTGGTTGGTGAAAAGCTTCAATGTTTTAAAACTGTCACCTCTCAAACAAAAGCTAATGGTTGTAATATATTTAGTGCTCCCCCTCTTTTCGGCAGCTATGCTAATACAACCCACAGCTGTGGCAGCTTTACTGCCCAGAGAAGGGGGGGGGGGGGTTAAAAGAGAAATGGGGGAGTGGGGGGTCCAGGATTGACTGTGTGTCAACAAACCCAGCTGGAACAGAAAGGAGGAAGACCCTTAAAAGGCCCCTCAACACCCCCCCTGGAAAAGGAGGGAGAGTGAACAGAGATAGATGATTTTGGGGTAAATTTCAATAACGTGAATACACAGGAGACAAGGAGTGTGGAAGGACTGCCAAAAGTCTTCTAGACTGTTATCTAGAACCTCTGATATGACACTATGGATGAATGACAGCCACTGACCAAAGAAGGAGAAGGGCTTAAAGGGAGGCGTGCCAGGTGTGGGCAGAAAAAGAGAAGAGCGGTGAGAGAGGAGAACAGACAAAGAGATACATCTAATAAAACAAAGCCTGCGTCATGGCATACAACCGTGATAAGGCAGCCTTTTCACTGAGACACCTTATCACAGGCTGGAGAGGCACCATAATCACATTCAGAAGGACAATGAGCCCCGTTCCACTGAGGCGATAAACCCATGTACTACTGGTTGAAAGCAGCTGAGCAAGACTGTGACAAAATTTGCAAACCTATACAACAGTCATTCTTTAAAAAGCACCTCATGCTCCATTCACAAACAAGGTTGTTCCAAGACTGAATCAGAAATCAGGAGATCAGGAGAACTCCTTTTTGGCATCTAGGCTTACTCCCTGCGAGATTAAACCTCCTCATCACCATTACTTTAATGTGCATTTCTGGTGAGCTATTAAAAATGGCAGGGGGTGGGAGTTCACAGCCTTTGTCTCCAGTCCACCTACAGAGATACTGCTGAGTAGGGCCAATATATCACAGCAGAGCTTAATAAGACTCCACGCAGATGGCACAGAGCACACTCTATCACAGCTCTCCCAAAATAGGGGACTGGAAAGCATAAAAACACTGGCATAAAGTAAAAAACTAGAGCTCTTACAAGACCCAGAGTCTGGTGAGAATGCTATTTACACTTTTCAAACTTAATCAACTGTCATGACATGCCATACAAACCTGTAGTTTAAGGGCAATGAGTCAAGTAATGAATAATAAATCTTACACCTCTGTCACACATTTGAAACTGAGGTTTGGCCTA
The DNA here is from genome assembly GCA_037974445.1 of Brycinus macrolepidotus. Taxonomy (NCBI): domain Eukaryota; kingdom Metazoa; phylum Chordata; class Actinopteri; order Characiformes; family Alestidae; genus Brycinus; species Brycinus macrolepidotus. The sequence continues at coordinate 13,162,764 of JBBPCZ010000019.1, read as the reverse complement.
GCAGCAAAACTCAGTACAACAAATGTAACGAAGCAGAATCTTTGTATTGAAGCCAAGCTGCAAAAATGTTCCCTTCTGAATAGTTTGTAATGCCACAACAACCAGTGCACATATTACATACACCAACCAACCAACTACTGCCTGCAGCAGTTCAGCCCCACCCATTCATAAGTTATACGGAGTTTATCAGACTGCTTCTAAATAAGGCACAACACAGCCAATCTGTACAGAGGTCATTTACATATTGGTCTTAACGAGTAACAGAAGAAATAAAATGCAACAAATACTTGCATACAGGCCAATTAACCATGAAGGGAGTAATGGTTGACTTACACCTGCTTTGCTATGGTGGAGCCAGCAGTGTAGGGAGCTGAGACCGAGCTGTCTGCAGCTTAAGAGAGACTTTACTAACCACAGGCACATGAAAGCTTCACTCCAAAGACGAGCAGAAAACCAACATGGCCAGCAGTGTGACCGAAACCATGGTGAGAGGCTAGCAACAGGCAGACATGAAAGGAATGAGCTGCCAGTCACACTCAGAGTCAGTAAAACAGCAAAGAGGCACGGCGTGTATATTAGCACACATCTCCGACTACAGGCCGCACATATCCACTTCAATTAGTCAAAATGTTTCCTGACCAGCACAGAAACGTCTCAAATCATCATATTTTAGAAAACTGACCATTTGAGGGTTCTTAATACTTCCTGCAAATTTCTGTCATTGTGCCTGAAATTGTGCAAACCTTTCTAGTTTGTATCTTCACTAGCTTCTGATATACAAAGGTGATTTTAACAGAGATTTTTAAAGGCAGCCACAAACTGTAATTTCTTTTAAATGAGTGCCACGGAATGGGGATGAGTTTTTGTATATTTCAGCAACTTTGGTCGTTCAGATCTTTCAAACCTTTATATCTTTTATTCACATTACAGTACACATTTTCTGATTAATAAGGACCCTCATTCACAACAGTAACTTAATACTGTAATCCAGTTAGTGCAGGACCACAATGCCCTGCATTGCCTCAGTGCTCATGTGTCCGTCTAAAAGGTAGAGATCTTTGTTAGATTCTTTTTGACATTCACACCACTAATCCAAACCCAGCCGACCCAAAACTAAAGTAAGAGGTCAGTAGGAGGACCAGCGTTTACTCCAAAGGCCCAGTCATGTTAGCAGCATGCGTTTGACATCTGCTGCCCCCTATGCAAGTTCTGGTCTCAGAGCTACAGTCACCATGGTGACCACTTCAGCTCCAAAAGGTCTCTTCTCCCCTTTATCCTGCCTTGGGCTAATGACATGTCACTTAGTGTTGGCTCTTTGTTGGATTCTCATATGATACAATGCCCACTAATTTGGGCTTAATGTATTGTTTGTTCAGGGGGTGTGCAAGTGTGTCTGCACAAGTGTGCGCAAGTGCAAGCACCTGACTAACACTTTCAATACACTGGACTAAGCCAAAGTCTTTGGAGAAGGACAGTCAATCGATACTGATTAACAATAAAACACAATGTTTGCCATTAGGTGCTTTGTTTTCATTTGGAAGCCTTTGATGTTACAGTATCAAAAACAACCAGCAGCTGCAGTGATTCAGAACGTAGACAATTCCACAAGTACTCAAACACGCAACAGCTGACTGGCATCTCAGATCTGACGTATATTCAACGTAATAGGAGCCTCAGGAGGTTGAAGTAACTAATCTAACTAAAGTTAAAAAAAATAGATCCTTAACCATCAGTTGACCAACATCCCAGCCTTAAAATAACCTACAAATTAACTCTTCTGATTAGTTAGTTCAGTTACTTGAAGGTGCACCAACTC
>JBBPCZ010000019.1:13144690-13156576 GCA_037974445.1 Brycinus macrolepidotus | reverse complement strand
CTCTCTCTCTCTCTCTCTCTCTCTCTCTCTCTCTCTCTCTCTCTCTCTCTCTCTGGGTCGACCAGAGGAGGATGGGTCCCCCTTTTGAGTCTCGGTTCCTCCCTAGGTTTCTTCTTCCAGCTTTTAGGGAGTTTTTCCTCGCCTCTGTCGCCCTTATCTTGCTCACTAGGGGCTCGGACCTGGATTCTGTAAAGCTGCTTTGTGACAATATTGGTTGCAAAAATTGGTTGTAAAAGGGCCAGTGGCACAATGGATAACACATCTCCATTGCCGGATCAGACAATTCTAGGTTCCACTCCAGGCTGGCTTGGTGTTCAGTTTGGGGGCAGCTGGTGGCCTAGTGGTTAGGGAGTTGTCCTTGCATTCAGAAGGTTGTGGGTTCAAATCCCAGAACTGCTAGTGGCACCACTGAGGTACCTTTGAGTGAGGTACTATTCAAATCAACATCTGCTTTTTAACTAAGTTAAATGCAGATAAGAATTTCACATTGTTGACATTGTGTGCTGTGGTTTGTACACATGTGACTATAAGGGGCCACTTTACTTATATAAACAAAATTGAACTGAACTTAAAGTAAATGAATTCATTGAAATTTTGCCTGGATACTTTTGGACATGTCTGCATGACCTCAGGCAGGATTTTGCAATGAGAACAATGGTAACCTCATGTTTGCCACAAGTATGCAAGATGGCAAAGGGGTGCACTTATGTAACTCCATCATGCAGCATTATGTTTAACACTTATTTTCATAAAATAACATCTACATGGCAGTACTTGAGGGTCCAAGTTTTGACAAAAAAACACATTTATAGAAGTGCACCATGTAGTAGTTTGAGGTAGTTACTACACGTCATTTCCTTTCTACTGGAAGCCAGTGGTAGTTGGTCTAAAGAGCAGAGCAGGGCGCCACGTACACATCATACAGATCATACAGACCCTCAACATGCTGTAGGAGAACTCCCTCACAAGCCACACAGAAGAGTTTCAGCAGTGTGGCTTTTAAACTCGCACTAGAACGCCGTCCTTGGTTTTAAAGTAAGTCGACAAGAGGTGGGAGGAGAAGTTCTCCACACAGGGACAAAACAGCTTCTGCTGAGACTAAAACAAACGTAAGTACAACTTCAGCTAGCTAACAGAGTTGTCTGTGGTTGTATGGGCGGTCAGAATTATAACTTAGTTACCTGTTTAGTTAGTTTAAATGCTATAATTGTTAACTTTGTCACTGTATCTGTGTTTTGTGCAGTAGGAAGAAGCCATGATCGATTTTTGCTCGATAGCTGTAACAGTGCTCCTCCTCCATCCAGCTGCTGCTAGCCCGTTTTTTCTCACTTCTTGTTGTTTTCAGAAAAGTAGTATGATGTATCCGTAATTTTGTCTTCTTTTATTTAAGACTATACTCTTGTGTAGCAAGAGTATTGTGTAGCAAATTCTAGTACCACCGAAGGTTCTGTAGGGACCTCTTTGAAGGACAAAATTAAAGTTAAAGTAACTTTACTGTACAATTAGCATTTTTGTTGTTGTTGGCTATGGTGGTTGCTATGTGCAAAACAGTCCAGGTGCCCTGCTGAGGTGTCAGTGTTCAAGACAACTGAGCGTTTTCACCCAGTTATGTTCGTTTATTAGATAAATGGCCTGTTTCTCAATGAGCACTGTATTGTGTAAGCATATTTAGCCCAACTAATGGAGGAAACCGACTTAAGTCATGAGGAATAGGAGACTGTCCTTAATGCCTACGTGTAACTTAGGCTGAGTTGTTGTTCTAAGGTGCATGGCTGTCACACCTATTTACCCCTTACTGTCACACACTGAAATAAGTCTGGCTTTAGAAACTGTTGAAAGAATATTCAATACTACATTCTTGATGCTTTATTTGTGCATGGTTTATTCTTTATTTATTGTGATTCACCTTGCAGATAGGTGAAACTATACCAGTTGCAAGGGTATTTGTTTTTTAGAGAGAGAGAGGGAGAGTAAAGGATCAGTCAATAATGTGAATGTCATAGTGTACTGACTGGTTGTAAACTGGTCTGCCTTGTTCTGTGTTGATATTTGCAGCACACCCTAATACCTAATGGATCTATTAACACATGACCTCTCACCAGTGCAAAGACTGTCAAGTTTTATTTTTTAAGTTTTAAAATGTTAAAAATTACTTTGTCATCTCCCCAAACAGATAAACAATGAGTGAAGTGGATGAAGTGCCTTCGAATTTAAAGGATGAACCCCCAGCAGGTAATTTAAGAGTGAGTTTGTTTGATTGGGAGGGACCTGGGCCTATTTCACGAAGCAGGATTTTTCACCCAGATGACACAAGTTGATGACTGTGTCTCAGCTGTTTTTTCTATTGGATAGGCTTGACAGGCTTTTATTTGGCTACACAGAAAAAATCCTGCTTTGTAAAAATCCCCCCCTGGTATATGTGGAAGCAGTTCCAGTATGAATTCACATGGTGGTGCTCTTGTGACATCAGGGCCTCTGCGGAACTGTCAACAAGCTCTTTCTGCTGCTCCATTTTCTCCTCTGTAATTGGGCTTGCAGATCAGGCACAAACTATTCCTTTGTTAGTTCCCAGTTTTGCCTTTTTAGTTTGATGCCACTGAGATGTGAGTGGCAAACCATGCAAAATATGAAGAACTAAAGTGGTTAAAACTGCTGTTTTTTTGTAAATCTGTCTTTCCTTCCTCTAGAATCCCTCCATTCATCTAGAGTTTGCTTTGAGACCACCCATGGCTCTATTTACAGTTACCTCTAATGTTTATTTAATATTTTTTCTCTTAAACTGATCATATTTGTTTACTAGTGCCATATGAAAATTTCAGAGTTAGTCAGAGTTGACTGCCTGTGGCAGTTGTTCATTAAAAATGGTAGCCATACTGTTGCCTTGATTACACCTTGCCCTTCGGTATAACAGTAACAAAATAACTTTCAAATTAGATAAGATTGTAATATTGTAAAATTGTGTTTTGTTTGTTAACGATAAGCGTATGTTCTTATGTTGTTGTCTGTCTTCCAGATACCAATAAGGATCACCCCCAGCCTCAGCCAGGCATGTTTTCCAGAGTAACCGGGGGGCTGTTCAGTGTCACCAAAGGGGCCATTGGGGCCACTGTTGGTGGGGTGACCTGGGTTGGAGGGAAAAGTTTGGATCTCACTAAAACTGCTGTAACATCTGTTGCTTCTGTTCCCGCCATGGGGGTAGGTTTAGTAAAAGGGGGTGTGTGTGCCGTGGCTGGTGGAGTTACTGCAGTTGGTTCAGCAGTTGCTAGTAAAGTTCCTGTTGGAGGAGCCAAGAAGAAGGACAAGTCTGATTGAAGTGTTTGAGTTATTGGGGAGGTGCTATCATGTGTGACTTTACTGCATGACTCCTTAGTGGGTTGATGGTTGGTTTCTTATTCTGCAACATGAGTGCTGGGACTAAATCCATTTGCTAGATCTGGTCTATAAGATGGTGACTTCAGTATGCTGGGAGCTTCCACCTGCTCTTCAGAAGAGGATCTCTGTTTTTGTGTGTCATAAGTGATATCTGGTGGTATGTGACAAGGAGTGTGAATACTGCGTTCTAAGTAATGCCAAAAATGTCTTTCATTTGTGAAGTTTTAGGTTTGGTTATCTGTGAGAGGGACCACGGTAACACTGGTGTCATGTTCCACCAGGCCGCAATTCACCGGGCTTTGTGTCTTTGACAGTAAACACAAGGAACTTCCATCCATTTGTACCAGAGCCTTACAGCCAAATTAACACAAGCCAACTGTTGGATTAAGACAAGACATCAGTTGGGTGCCCCTCAAGGTACTGTATGAGAAAATCTGAGACTCTGGGGGTCTGATGGCACCATTCCATCTGCTGGATTGATTTTGTTTGTGAGATTACCGCCTCTGGGGCCCAAGCTGAGCCATGCTGGCCTCTCACACAGCTTTGCTCATCGCTCTCTTACTCCGTTACCTGCAATACAAAAAAAAACAAAAAACTGAGCCTATACACACTCACACAGGCTACTGTGAATGTGTCTGCTATGTGACAAAAACAGCTACAAAGTTCAGTTTTCCCTAGAAAAATGAATACTGATAGCAGTCTTTCTTAGGAAAAATGGTTTAAGATGCTGGAATAGATGCCTGTAAAGGGAAGAGAGAACGTCAGAAAAACAGTGGTTTATTTGTGTATTCTACCCTTGGAGTGAAGGCTCTCTGTAAGGGCTAATTCATCCAAATATAGCAGTTTTTTTTTTTTTTTTGTTTGTTTGTTTTTTGTTTTTTTGTTTTTTGGCAAATATATTCCTGTTGGCCTTCCATGTTTTGTCATTCATTTCACAATTTGTACATTTTTACAAGGCAATATTGATTCACATCTTTGTTTTGATCAAGTATGAGCAGAGGCAGTATTTTTCTCCACTGTGTGTTAAATGTCTTTATTTTGCTACAGCCAAAGAGTGAAAAAACAGTAAAATCCTTTCTCAAATGCATTAATATTGACTCTTTTGCATAATAAACGATATATTCTCTCTTTGTTTTTTATCATTATAAGCTTATTCATTTTACACACGTATATATACACGTGTGTACTTGAACTTTTCGTGTGAAGTCAATAAATGAATAATATTCAATAGGGTTGCTTTTGGCCTCACTGTCAGATGGACTGTCATGTTAATAGTGGCTACCCCACCCACATTTAGAACACTGGGAGTAGGAATCCTTAAGAGTGATGTGGTGTAAATACATCATGATGGTTAAAAGATATTTTCATCGGAGATGGCACCAATACGATGCCAGGTGTCATTAACTGCCTGATAATGACTCAGCAGCAAATCCTGCATCAGATAATGGAAGGGAAAAACATGAGTCAGTCCTGTTACGTCCTGAAATAGCACACACTCAGACTGTGTAATGTCATGGTATTAGTTGTGTTTCTTCCTGTGGGGTAGTAAGGCGTTTCAGTTGTAGTTCGATGTCCTACTTTTAGATTCTCAAAGTAGCTTAAGTGAATATTTTAAGGAATGTGTCGAGGCTTTCTTGCAAAAACTAAAATGCTCAATTTTGGTCAAGACTTAAATGTTTCTAAAGAAAACGTGTGCATTTGCTGTTTCTCAAGGGTTTAGTGTTGGAAAAGAAAGCTATCATGCTGTCTAATTTTCACAATATGTGGTGTATATCAAGGTATTTTGTTATCATGAACAGTACTAAATTCCAAACCCTTGCAAGGATAAAAGAAAATCAGTCGAGTGTTACTATACTGTTTATGCTGTTCTTATACACTAGTTGTTCAAAGGCTTTCTGTAATTGTTCTAAACGGTTTTTTTTTAATGATATATACTGTTCAGCATTGATCATCAGTTCTCAAACCTTTTTATTCTAAGGTCATCATTAATATTAAACACCATCAAAACCCCTGATGTACAGTATTGGGTTAAAGGTATTGTATCCTAATTTGTAGTCTTATCATCTTGCCCACTCCTACCCTAAAGCAGAGTGTTAGCTTGTCAACAGTCTGCAGCCTCTTTTAACAGAGTCCCAGTTCCAAGGTCATGCCAGATGTGAACAGTGTGGTGCCAGATGCTTTGAGGGAATGGCTACAGGGGTCTCTCCCAGTCTGTCACCTCCAGAAACACATTCATTCCTCACATTCTTGGTTTCAGTGCTCAGTTGGCACCTCAAAATGCAGGCTGGAAGTGAGGGCTTCACCCTTAGGGCCTAGAAGTCTTCACTGCAGATTGTCGGGAACACAGAGTATGGAGTGGGGGGAGTCATGGTTATAAGTGAGTAGGGAGTAAGATATGCTGTATTCAGGTCAAGTGTTGAGGCTTTCTTGAGAAAGACATGTTGCTTCAGACACCACAGAGAGAACAGCATGTAAGGTCTTGCTCTTATGAAATGTAATATCGTGTAGATGTAGACAGTGATTTATGTTTACACAAGAACAAACGGGTCAAAGTGAACTGAAGACACTTTCTCTCCGGGTCGACCAGAGGAGGATGGGTTCCCCTTTTGAGTCTTGGTTCCTCCCGAGGTTTCTTCCTTCAGCTCAGGGAGTTTTTCCTTTGGCTCTGTCACCTTTGACCTGCTCACTAGGGGCTTGGATCTGAACTCTGTAAATCTGCTTTGTGACAACTTTGGTAGTAAAAAGCGCTGTATAAATAAAATTGAATTATTATGCCTAAATTGTAAAGTCAGAAGTTTGGTCTTCAGCATTGAAAAAACTAAACATTATATTTGGGGTATTCTTAAATGTATAGTCTGTTTATTCTTTTTATGTCTATTAGGGGTGTCACGATACTAAATTATACTATTCTGCCGAATAAGATGGATCAGCCCAGATTGCTTTTTGAATGAGACACAATACAGAACAGCCAATCAGAATGGAGCTCAGTTACACATATCGGTGTTAAAGATACAGTCAGAAAAAAGTCTGTTCTGTCTAATTCTAAAAGGAAATGAGAGGTTGGAAAGTTATACAAATGATCTATGACTCATAAAACCACACAAACTTCATAAGTAGGGGAAAAATAAAACACAAGAAAAATGTAGGATATGATATGTGCTCTTTAATGAAATAGTGCCTAAACCATTGAAGTAACTAAATGTTCCTTACTCTATGATTTTGTATAGTTTTTTGTTATTCTCAGTCCACATGGGTCTTCGGTTTAGGGACCGCTTATAAATAGCATGCGTCCGTTTCTAACCAGTAGCAAGAGGGACTGTAAGCTTGAGTCGCCAAGCTTGAATCTGTGGTGACAGTGTTCCTGGCAAAGAGAAGGAATTAAACGCCTTGCTCTCTTTTTTTCCCTCTTCTCACTCTGTCTCCACCTCCCCATCCACTCACAGGCTCATGATTCAGACAGCCATTCAGTGAATCAATAATGAGCCCAGTATGTAACTCACCGTGAGCCTAGGGCTTTACACTTCAAAGACCCAATATAAGTGGCTAGGTTGTTAAAGGGGTGGGAAGAGTGTTCTCCTGGGTTGTAAGAAAAATAAACCACTTACCTTGACCATTTTGGCCAATGTGCCGCTGTCAAAAAACAAAATAGCTTAGCTCAGGCAGGCGAGGTGTTTTAGTCATAAGTTTGCCAGTCCCTGCAATGATTAAATCTTCCTGTTATTGTCTCCATTTGGAATAATTTGCTGACAGTAATGCCTCTCCTGCGGCCTGCTGGTTGCAGCATTTGTATGACTTTGTAACCCCATTGAACTAAGCCACCTGCTAAGAAAATGAAATTGCATTCCCTTTATTCTCATATCAATCTGTGTGGAAAGTCAGGTTGTTTCACACAGTGGGATATCTGTTTTTCATGTTTGAAATTAGAAGGGCAAAGGTGCAGAACACCCACCACGGATAGGAGAGAAAAATGCATAGCAGAAGTCAGACATGTGAGTAATATTTCAAATGCACCCACCGTGGAGAAAACTACAGAAATACAAACGCAGCGGCAGTGCAAAACGGACGGGGGGTGGGGGGTAGGGGGTGGGGTAGGGGTAGTGGGCTGTTTATAACCAGCAAGAAAGTAACAGGAGCTTAGTTTCACCCCATATAAGTGACAAACCTCTTCTTTCTGCTGTGTGCCTCATGACTTTATTGTTCCACCACTGTGTAAGAAAGTATACCTGAGGTTCAGCAGCGCTCCGTTAAATCATCATAACCATCATGCTGATTAACACTCACGGCTCCTGTGATTGGCAGCTGTGTTTAGTTGAGGATCGACTACAGGTGTGCTTTGAATAACAAGAAAGACATGAAGCAGCTGTGCTCCTTTGCACAGGATGCTGCACCACAGCTTTCACTTTCAGCGCAAGAGGCTCTGTAAGATAAATTACACAGCAGGAGAGCAGAATACGATGCAGGAAATTGAGGAAAGTATAAATTATTTACGTGCTCCCACTTTGATTAATGTAGCCTTAAACAATAAACAGCAGCGAATTGATTTTTTTTGCTTTTTTAATTATTTCTGTTTATGACCCAGAGAGCAAGAAACAATCAAAGAGCCGGCTTGGCTTTGATCTCAGAAAGTCATATCATGATTCTCACTGGAGGATGTCTCTCTGTGAGTGATATGGTTAATTGCCCCAAAGAAAATAGACTGCAAATTTCAAATTGTGGCCCTGTTTAATTCTGACTGCAAATAATTTATAACTACACTTAATGAGGTGCCGGATTTACTGCTTATTCTCTGTGCAAACAAAACAATTAAAACGTACATCTGAGAGTTTCTGGCACAGAGTAAATCTTTTATGTGCTCAGCTGTAGACCTTGCCTTTGTCTTCAAAGTAGTAGGGCCTGGAAATCAAACCTTTCTCTCGCCATGTCTGAGCTTCCGAGAAAACTGTAATTATAGACATGCTGTAATGCATTTATACACATTGCAAATGACTGCTATGGAATAGCATATGCAGAAGAGCATTACTGGTCCACCAGATCAAAGAGACCAAAAAAAAAATTCAAATAACATGGAATATGATGCTCGTACTTAGTGAGTGATGCGGTTTACATGAACCTTCCGCTAAAGTGTTCACATGGAACGGACGCGTTCTTGTTTTGAATCCATTCCTGAAATGGATGTCTGAAAAGGCTGCATTTCAAAGAGATCCAAGAACTACCTAAACAACATGAGCTGGTTCAAATAAACCAGCACAGCAGTGGGTCCAGTCGTGCTTTTCCCTGCAAGTGTCCGTGCATGCGGAATTCTTGATAAAAGCACTTAAGAGCAAGACTCAGGACACTGGGTAAACAATTCTTAGAAGCATGATTATGGAGTCAGTCAATATCCTGCAGAATCAGGAACTGTCTATGGAGGCACATAGGTATCCGTCCATGGAAACGTGGCTACCAAAACTTATTTTATATATTATATTATATTATTTTATATTATATTATATTATATTATATTATATTATATTATATTATATTATATTTGTGTTTGTATGTCTCATTTTCTATGCAACATCTCCATAAACCATCTTTCTTTACACCAAAGATATAAAATGAAAATTTTCCAAAAGACGAAATAAGGCTTTCATTTGCTTAAATGGAGTTTGTGTTTTCTGTTTTTGTTGTCTGTTTTTCTCCTGGTCCGCCTTCTCTCTTTTCTTGTTAACAGCCTCATAATGAGGATCCTGAGCAGGTACTTCGAGTTTCTGTTCCCCAGACTCACTCAGCATTTGATTTCATTTTGATTAACACAGAGTCAGTACTTACTTGAGAAAGCACAGATGGAGATTAAGTTTTGTATTCCATCACATATGCGCGCAGGCAACAACACTCCTCGACGTCTGCAGTTCGCAAAGCACACTTTATCATCTTGTGGTACGCACAGCATGCTCCGAAGTGAGAACAAGAGAGATCTCAAGAAAATGGATAGATTCTTCTCCTTTATGCTTCAAGACAAAATACTGTAAGCTTCAACGCCTCCCCTGAGAAATTGTGTGTCATAAAATGTCGCTGCGGCCTACAACAAAGATTGAAGTTTCCTCTCTTAATGAGTCAGACTTCTGTGACAGAAAAAAGCATCAATACTCTCCAGTGACTAGCATTTCACTGACAGCGTGGAGGAGTGCTCTGTGCAGACTACTGACATTCTTTCTTAAATGTGGCCCCTGTCTTCAGCTTCTAACCGTCAGCAGATTTGAGTCACAAACAGATAAGTTTGTTTTAAGGCCTTAGGGATCTTTTTTTGGGTGCATTAGTATTATAGTGTAGTGTGCACACCAAAGAGGATTAATTCATTTACATTAGAAACTACAGCTAGTGAAGCTGAAAGCACTGAGTTAGATTAACTTAAGATCTAATTAAAAAAAAAAAAAAACTTTAAATAAGAATTTATTTTCCTCCTCTTACTGATTAAAATCCTATGTGATTCAGAGAATTTAGAATAAATAAACTTTGCCTGAAGCAATTTGCAAACCACATTATATGTCCCAAAATATCCAGGCATTCAATCACAAAAAACAAACCCGAACCAGCTCAAATCCAGTAATCCACAGAGTAACAAATCCAAATTGTAGGGCAAAAACAGGTAAAAAAAAAAAAAAAAGCAAACACCACTGGCAAAGCAAAAAAAAAAAAAAACAGGCACAGAAAAACATGGTCACAATCTGACAATGAACAGACAGACACAGAGGTTCTAAATATCCAGAACAATAACAACAGAGACACTATTGGAAATGCAAAAAGTATCAGTTAAGGTAAAACATAGTGATCAGGTGGGGGGTGGGGCAAGGAGCACACAGGAACAAACAGAAGCACATGGTGATGAGTGGTCATGAGGATGGTTCAGGCATGAGTGCTGACAGTACCCTTCCCCCTCAACGGTCGAGGTAGGATCTGGGTGACAGAGGTGAAAGTCACTGATGAGTGAGGGCTCCAAGATGTGCCTGGCTGGGGCTCAGCACATCTCCTCAGGACTCTAGCCCTCCCAGTCTATGAAGAATTGGAGACCACAGCCATAATGATGGACATCCAGCAACCAGCCATCAACAGAAGGCAGGGGTTTGGAAGCAGGACACAAGGTGCTACAGACAAAAGGGGTCTGATGTTTCCCATCCTAATAGTAAAGGCCTATATGCTATGAAAGGATTTTCCAGGTGACAGGAGGGAAAAGTGCCTGGTGCGTGTGTGTCTGTGTGTGTGTGTCTGTGTGTGTGTGTGTGTGTGTGTGTGGAGACTTCCACAATGCTGGTGGCTTTGTGAATGCAGCATATCTTGTAGATGTCTGTGACAAAGGCATTGCAATTCCCAAACCAGGCTGTGATGCAGTTTTCAGGATTCTCTCGTTAGTCCTTCTGTAGAACATGGTGAGGATGGGGGAAGCATTGGTGTTCAGTGGAGAGTAATCAAAGTCAACAACCATCTGTTTTGTTTTGTCCACATTAAGAGGTCAGTGTTGGTGCTGAACCAGTCTGTAATACAATGTACCACATGTTCATCTTGCAAGTATACAGAGCTGGGAACAAAAACCTGGTTAGCAGGTCTTTGTGGAGATGGCAGAAAAAAGGAAGACTGGTGTCCAGTTTTGGGGACTTTCTTAAGTAAAGTGGCCTCTTATAGTCACATGTGAACACACCACAGCAGAGCACACACTATGAACAATGTGAAATTCTTTCTCTGCATTTAACCCATTCACCAACTGAACCAGTGGGATGCCATCAACGAGGGGTGCCCGAGAAGCAGCGTGTGGGGACGGTACCTTACTCAAGGGTACCTCAGTGATGATACTAGCAGTGCTGGGATTTGAACCCACAACCTTCTGATTGCAGGGGAAATGCCCTAACCACTAGGCCACCAGCTGCCAAAAAGAGCTGATCTTTTGGGAAATAGTATTAGGCTTGATGTTTGTGGAGCCAGGGCGATATGACACAGTAAAATTGAAGTTATTGTGATCAGTTCAGAACAGGAATGGCACATGAGCCCCCTCCAGTCAACTCCCTTTTGCTGATATCGTAATTCTGCTCAATGGGAGTGGAAGGCACAAGAATGAACTTTATTGTCCTTGGGAAAGGATTGAGAAAGGACCACCTCAATATTGATGTTGAATGCATCCACTTCCACTATGAACTGAAAGGTCAGGGTTAGGCTGGATTAGGATTGGGGCAGCGGTAAAACACCTCTTTGGTCAAGGAAGGCTAAAAGCACACTTCCACAGCAGAGTCAGGAGAACAGGACAGCTGACAAGGTTTGGGCTGTAAGGTCATTATTAACATAATTAACCAGCTGTAACAATGATCAAATCTCAGAAGGCTCTGAATCTCTGGTAGGTGTAGGCCAATCAACCACAGCCCTAATCTTTTGCTGATCTATCTGGGTGGCACCAGCAGAGATGACATACAAGCAGTGGTGGAATGTAACAAAGTATTTGTACTTCGTTACTGTACTTAAGTACATTTTTACGTATCTGTACTTTAC
>JBBPCZ010000019.1:13129333-13144590 GCA_037974445.1 Brycinus macrolepidotus | reverse complement strand
TTCTACTTTTACTTGAGTACATATTTTGCAGGATACTTTTACTTAAGTACTAAGCTTCAGTACTTCCTCCACCACTGCATACAAGGAAAGAAACAGCATCTTCATGGAATGCACATTTCTCCAAACTAACAAAGAGGTGATCCTCCAGCAGGCATTTGAGGTCTATAAGAGATGAGGTCAGGGAGAGACTTAGAAAAGATTAAGATGTCATCCAAGTAAACAAAAAGGAACTGGTTTAGGATATCCCTGAGGAGGTCTTTGACCAGGGTCTGGAACACAGCAGGTGCATTGATCATGACCAGGTACTTGTAGTGGCAAGAAGTGGAGTTGAAGGCCATTTTCCATATAACCAGGTGTTAAGTATTCCAAAGAATCACCCTAGTGAACACAGATGACCTGGAAGTGGTTCAAAGGCACAGAACATAGGAAAGATTCTTGATGGCATTGGTGTTGAGACCCCTGTAGTCACTGCAAGGATAGGGGAAACCATCTTATTTCTCAAGAAAAAAGAGCCCAGAACCCATGGGTAACATGGAAGGGTAGATTACACCTGCAGCTGACCCAGGACAATGTGTAATCTCCATAGAAAAGCACTGCCAGTAGAATGGAAAGCTCTGAAGTAGCAGCACATAAACCTAAGGTCATCATATCCAATACCTCTCATTGGCTTAAAAGGTATGAAGCCCCCTCAGCACTGGGTGGCAAAGCAGTAGCATGAGCTCCACTCAGTACCTTTGGGATGAGATGGAGTGATGTCAGTGATCTAGAACTACTTATCCAGCATCGGTACCTGACCTCACTAATGCAATCAGATCCTCACAACAATGTTATATAGTGTAAAGCCTTCCCAGAAGAGCAAAACGTTTACTGCATTAAATAGGGAACAAACTCCCTATTAATACCCTTGATTTGAGAAGAGATGTGGAGGACTGCAGTCAGAACAACACTTTAAATCTCAAACAAAATAACTTGATGTCTCGTGTAATGCTTTTCACAAATATTCGTCTTTCCCTGAGCCCATAAAACATCCAGTCGGTTTAGCCACAGTAATATATTTGGATATGTAGTTTTCAGCCTCTATTTGAACTTTTCCACCAGATTTCTCTTACTCCTCCTGCATTTCTTTACTTATCACTGACTGCAACCTTGTCTATTCAGTCTGAGGCATGTGGTAAAACCTATATTGGTAGTGCATGATGTAATGCAGGCTTGATATCCTGGGGTTTGGACATGTGATCACTCGCCTCCATCAGCTGTGGAAGTGAATGACTCAGAGACCTTCTGAAAGTTCATCCTCCGCCAGAGGCTGTAGACAGGGTTCCACGCGCTAATTATCAGCAGAACTGGGTTAACCTTGTCCTGCTTGGATGTCACGCTGATGCAGATTTGCTTAAGCTGGCACAGCGGTCTGTTCTTCACATGCGCGTTTTCCAATCTGCGAGGCATCCTGCTTCATGAAACCTGAGTGTAAGCAGCAATATAAGGTGCATTCAAGATCAATTTGAGAATTTTGTGCTGTTAAATCTAGCAGGCACCTAAGAGCCCTTGTTGGTTTTAGGCAACACTTTCACTGCTTTTAGTCATCCTTCTTGTTATTCTACTTGTCAGTCCTGTTGTAAGCAGGGCACATTTGAAAACTGTTACAGCTTGAACAGTTTTATGTGCCACTCTCAGAGGTACAGATTGATGGTGTTAGTGGGTTTACTCGAGCTCTACACAGGTATATTTTATTTTTTACTCAGAGCTCTACTGGTAGTCTTTGTGGGGGAGAAATCTGATCCTTAATCAAGTACTTTACACAGTAATTATTCCTTATTTGTCTACTTCTGACTCATGTACACAATTAACCCATTACCTGTGATTTTAGTCAGGTTTTTAGAGACTGTTTCAGAGCAATTAGATTATTCCTCAGGTGGATTTAAAGGAATAGTTTGACAAAACAGTCAAGTTACACAAATTTTCACAAAACTCTAGAAGTCAATAGTCACCCAAATCTTTTCAATACATCCTCAAAATTTCTCTCAACCCACTCAAACTGCATCCAGCTCTTATTAAGGTGCAGCAGACTTGTGGATGTGGTTTATGACTCACTATGACTTACCGTGTGCTATAATATTGAACAAAATGTCAGCAAAAAGCTAAACACTGCAGAGAGCATTTATAGAAAACAAGTGTCTATATTTTATGTTAATCTGATCCAAGATCAGTCCTCTCCAACCCTGGTGTTGTCTGAAATGGCTGTCTGCAGCGGTGAAGTTTTGTTCATTTTATAGCTCACAGTAAGATTGCTTTCAGATGATAAGCAGCAAAATCGTTTGCTTATGTGCCTTTGGAGGGAACGGTGCCACTTTACCTATTGTGCATCACTCAGATTTTTTCCTTTGCCACTTTGCAGCTCTGTGTTTGATGCCTTGGTTAAGAAGCATGATTTGGACAAGTGGTAAATTGTTTACATATAATATTTTTTGCCAACAATTCCTTCAGTCAGTATTTATCGGTCGGGAAATCATAACTCATTGTGCTGTTGTACAATTATACATTTCCGAGTGAAACATGGTATTACGGAGGTATTATCCTTTCCTCTCAGTGACAGTCATGGATGACTCCAGTGTATGGTCATTACACTTTGATAGAATATTACAAAAAAACATGAAATTGGCCGTTTTAATGACATGGTACAATGAATTATTGCTTTATATTACCATGTTCGTGAACATACATGGCTTTAATTTGGCCTTGAGGGGCCATGTCAGGTCGAACAGATTGTTGTAGAACTTGGATTTGACCGACACAACACCATTTTCAGACTGGGAATCTAGTCTGGCTGGCATGATTAGCTAGTTCAGTGGCCATCAGTCCTGGTCCTGGAGATCTACCTTTCTGAGAAGCCTAGTTCCAGCCACAATCTGCAACACCTGCTCTGGCTAATGAACTTCTTCCAAAGTCCCTGATTGACTGGAGTGTTAGGTAAGTGGGGTGAGTGTGTGTATGTGTGGGATAGGGGGAGCATGTTAGATGCACAAGCTAAACATGGCTTGAAAGCAGGTCTCTAAGAGGAGTTCTGGTAATCACTGAGCAAGTTAATTACTTGCTAAAGTTAGACTGCATGGCACACAACCCACTCACAGAGCAGAAGGCTTCATAACATTAAGATAATCTTTATTTCTTTGTAACTCTTTTCATGTAATTTTTATTATACTATTATGCTATCCAGTAATTAGTTTAATTAATTTAGTACAATGAGCATAGAATAGAATCACCGCCTTTAGAATGTTCATATTTAATTGTTTTGCAGCCTGAAATGAAGACACGCATAAAAAAACCATTTTTTCCAGCTGTATTTGATCAGTGCAACCGATATCATCTAAGGAAAATAAATGATAGCAACAATTCAGAACAAATAAATAAACAAAGAAAGAAACAGAATCACTGAGATAGATAAAGGATCACCCCCAATTGCAGAACCATCTTTTGCTTTAATTACTGCCTTGAGTCTGTTAGAACACTTCTCTACCAACTTTGCATTTCTATCTGCTAACTCATTCAACAGATGCTGTGTGCTTTGGGTCATTGTTGTGTTGGAAGGAGAACCATCCTCCCATTAACAACTTTCTGGCAGAGGGCAGCAGGTTATGCTCAAGAATTTAATGGTATTTTGCCCCATCCAGTTTTCCTTCTATCCTGACATGTGTTCCATTCCATGAGGAGCACCCCCACAACAGGATGCTACCACCTCCATGCGTTACTGTAGGTATGGCGTTCTTTGTTCTTTGAATGGTGAGCTGTATTGTCTTTCCATCAGATGTACTGTTCGGTCATGAGGCCAAATACTTTGGCTTTTTTCTTGCAACCTTCCCATACAAGCCACATTTGGAGCACTAGCGATATTGTTGACACATGCACACAATGACCATTCTTTGCAATAAATCACTGTAACTGCTTCAAAGCTGCCATAGAACCAAACACTTTCCACTTCTTAATTATGGATTTTACTGTGCTCTTAGGGATTGATAAAGCTTTTGAGTTTTTTATATCCATCTCCTGACTTGTGCCTGTCTACAACTTTATCCCTGAGATCTTTTTGCTTTCACTTGCACTACCAAACACTGGAATGCTACAGGAATAGCTGTTTTTCATGCTGAACTAATCAAAATGATTACAGTTGATCACAGGTGGAAACCAATAGGCTTGGCATGCAATGAAGAAGGTGATTAATTACATCTGTTTAAGTTAACAAGTATTGTAGGAGAGGGGGATCCTTTATCCATCTAAGTGATTCTGTTTTTTTATTTATTTTTTCTCAACTGTTTCTATCATATCCTTTGCTTGAATGTTATAAGTTGCATTGAGTAAATAGAGCTGGAAAATTGTTTTTGTGTGTGTGGCTTCATTTCAGGCTGCAAAGTAACAAAATGTGAATATTTTGAAAGGGGTGTTTCCTTCCTGTATCATTCGTATACCCCATTAGATAAGCCACTTTGGTCAGGTTTTAGGTTTAATCTAGGCCTGAGAAACATCTTTTTACAACATCTCTGTGCTGAGAAGTGTCTTAAGTGTGTATGCATTGTGTTTTTGAAGTGACTGGAATTTAATGATGTGTTGCTGAGTGTCTGAAGGCAGAAGACAGGGAGGTCTGCTATAAGTGTCTCTGAGCTGAGGCTGTGCCTCCACACCTGGCTCCTATTGAGCAGTAGAGAATGAGTTATATCAGAAGGGTGTTGAATGGTGGGTGTTGAGGAGAGCATTGCGAATGGTAGATGTCGAAGCCGCTCTGGAGTCTTAATTGGAGGTACCAGCAGAGTCCTATTTAAGCAAAGTCATGACTGTCATTCTGCGGCCGTAAAGTGGCTCTTGCTCATCGCCATCAGAGAAAGACGAGGGGGCTTGAAAAAGTGATACAGTAACAGACAGGTCACTGCAGAATCTATTCATTACACCAGGTTAAACTCTGAAGGGAAGAAAAGTGGCACCTGGGTTATTTTCAGAACATCCAAGGTTATGAGAAGAGCAACGGAAATACTTGAGGAAGGGAGGTTTCATTTTTAAACCCGGTGATGGAATGGTACCAGTGGCAAGTGGGGAAAAGAATGACATCAGTGGGAATTTGTCACTGGCTTTTTATTTTAAGTCCCGAGAGCTAGAAGCTGAGCCAGGTGTAGCTGGAGAGTCTCACAAAGACCGTCTTGCCACCCTCCTCCATCCTTCATCACTGACTCCCTTCAAAGTGGAGTTAAATGTGAAAGAGATTTCACACTTACCATCACATGATTTAAGGATCTTTTTAAAAATATTGAAAGTACAGGCTTTTACACCCATCAGTTTGGCTTGGCTTCTGCTATTTATCTGAAAAATGGAAAGCCTTTCATGTTGGCCACGCCTGACAGAGTGTATATTCATCTTTGAAAGTTATTCAGAATATGACTGTACCCCCTCCCCCTTTTAAAAAGCATTTGAAGAATAGTCTCATTGAATTGGGGTGCACTCAGACACTCAGTTTTTTTCAAATGTGTCTGCACTTTACATGGGTTTTTTCATGTATATTTCTGTTGTTTTGCAAAATGCAAGCAGGTGTTTAGATGAGTTAATAGAGACAAGGTTTTGGTTTTTACACATTTTTCAACAGTGGTATTAAAATGATGTGGTTTCAAAGTTATTCTATGCTTTCCTTTTAGCAGAAGGCATGTTTGAAATCATTTTTCTGATCAATATCAGTGAGCTTCAGTTTTTGGGAAAACATGAGAAAAATGCTTTACTATTACACAGTCCTTTCATTGTCTTATCTTGCATCCAGAATGTGCAGTCAAGCCCTAAAGGAAATGCCATCCTGTAAATAGATTGAACTTAAATTCCACTGTTTTTTTAAACATTTTTGCATAATGAAACGGTCAAAATGCAGAGTGATTTGATGTTAAATGCGCTGTTGTAGAGAAACTTACCAAGGCAGCATTGTCCAAAGTGGTGTTAACAGAAACCAGACATCTGAAGCTTTTAATGCATCTAAAAGGAACTTCACAGAAAAGTATTACACAATAGACACTGTTTTACATTAGTTTGAAATAAAATTTTGCCCTAAAGCAGTTTTAACATACATGTCCCAATAGTTTCAATGAAAGTTTTTTTTTTTTTTGTAATTTTCCTTTATTTTATTAACATTTGTATTTATCAGCATTCATATAAAGACTCACGTTTAGGTTAACTGCACATTTTGGTAAGTACATGGCTAAATCTACCACTGTACAGAAATCAAAGTCTGTAAATTTCTCCACAGTGAACCATTTCGTGTCAAATCACTCTTAACTACTTTATTTACATCTTAATGATTGAAAAATTGTTATAAATATGTGTTATTTGATAAGAAAGACTAGTATGGTAGTGATTAATATGCAAATCTTTGTTTAGAATGTTTCATCTTGACACAGTTACAGCTTTGGAGAAGGATAGGCAGCTGTGAGGTAATTGCTTTTAAATGAGCTGGACCTGCCATGCAATAAATGTGAACTATGAATCATGCTGGCTGGGTAACTTTTATCTTTAATACAATTATAGGTTTTATGAGCACTAGAATCGGCAGTAATGCTTTATTTCAATTATGACTACAAAAGCACATATATGCCCAAGTAAAAGTTTGATTGAAAAGATATTTAAAAGTTAGGAAGAGACTGGTTTGCTTCCATTCATGCAGCCCGAACCATAGAGCAAAGCTAGGACGTTCCGTCAATCCCATTACTGATAAGAGCTCTGATTTGAAAAGCTCTCATACACACGCATGCATTTGGCTGTGGATCTGTCTAGATAAGCCAATAAACCGCCTATGATCTATTTTGTTCAAATCCATTAGAGTCGCACTCTTTACTGAGGAACTGCAAAAAGATGCTTTGTGGAAACAAGCATGAAGGGTTTCCATTAGGTAATGTGGATGGAGAGCGCTGTGTCTCTGCTGAAGATGAAAGCTCTCTTAGAGTCTAAAGGGTCCGCAAAGGAATCATATTCAAGTCTAACAAAACTAACATCTGTGCCTTGACATTACTGCCCTTGTATAGAATTACTGGATACAATGTTTGAATGCAGCTTATTTTACATTGGGACACACGCTGACTGTACTTCTTTAGTGCAAACACAGGTTACTGAGTTTTCTTATGCTCTTTATGTCAGAAATGGCTAAGTAGGTGTCAGGGTGCAGCTTGGTTTGCACTCATCCTGGTGTGGAGTGAATTCTTCTGACGTTTATACCTCTTGAACAGGCCTCAGGAACACGAGAACAAGGCTAATATGGACGAGCTTTGCAAGTCAAATCTAACCAACAGCTGCTGTTTGCAGAGTGATCCTCACTCGTGTGAACTGAAATTCCTTTGTGATGTTGGCTCAGGTGGCTCGAAAGCCCACTCATTAATGCAGTATGGTGAGCACAGCCCAGGTTAACTAGGCTGGAAACCCCACCGAACCTCAGTCTTACCAGGCCCCTGACAGAGAACAGGGTCTGCTGCATCCCACAGCCCTGTCAGGTGGGGATATGAAATGAGTTTACACTAATTAGACGTGCCATATGTCATCACTCTTCTCTCGCTCCCCTGACAGATGCTCTAGGAAACAATTGTCCACGGACTGAAACACGCATAAATATGCTCAGTGACGAGCCACTACAGACACTGCTGGGTGTTTAGTTCAGGTGACGCGTGTGCACTTGTAGCTGGATGCATAAGTGCTTAATAAAGGTTGAGTGAGGTGAGCAGGTGAGTGGGTTCTGTGAGGATTTAATGGAGTATGATGTAGTGCTTTTCATGGCTGTTGTGTGGAACACTTACTCACAAGTCTCCATTTTAAAGGGAAAATCCACCAGTTTTTTAAAATGAATCCAAAATTAGCTTGCTAAGATGCTTTTATGGAGAAACACTCATAGAGAGGTGTGTAATGCCTCTAAAAGCTTCAAAGAAAATAAGGTTTTGGTCTAAAACATATTTTTAAAACACATGCAGGGTGTTTGAAAGAAAAAAGGAGGTTTATGGGTTGTTAATTATAATAATAATAATAATAATAATAATAATAAGAAGAAGAAGAAGAAGAAGAAGAAGAATACAGAAATAATACGTAAAAAGGCCATATTTGCATTGTAGACATAGCAACCTCTGGGCCCTAACACCATCACTAAGTTTCTGAATAATTCACCGTTTCACATAACTTGACTTGGTTTGAATCCTCCTTAACTTTAATGTGCATTAATGTAAACAGACTTTATTCAAACTTATTTTGAACCATTTTTTTATTGGCCCATTCATCATGAAACCTTTATGCAATGTGAAGATCAGTTGCCACTGACGATAAGCTTTTGCCTTTGTGGTACTTATTGGATGAATAGTGATAATCAGCTAGGTAGTAATGGCATACATCTTTATTCTAACATTTGTTATGATTGTGCAGAAAGAAGCATATTTTTTAATCAAATGAAATATTGTTGGAAAAAAAACACTTGTTTTTCCTAGTTAGTTGTGAGAAAATATCCCGGCCAAAGACGAGGTCTCAGAGGTTTTCGCTGATCTTTTACTGGGGCTAATTAAACACCCATCCCTCAGTAGCTCCACAGAACATCAGTGGTGTCTTTCTTGTGATCATGCCCTCTCCCATCACAGTGCTGGCTTTAAACCCACTGAAGTTCTTGTTCCATTGAAGCCACAGTGCTGTGGTCGATTGTGTTCTCATGTACAAAAGCTGAGCTTCTCAGTCGATGACTCAGCCACCCCAGATGCATCAGCTGGGATTATCACTATAAGGAGTTTCAAGTCTGGGCCAGAGCACGGTCTAATTAGTCGCTGGTTTTTCTGTGTTTTTTGATGGACAAGGCAGGGTATTATGGTGTATACATTGTGTTACAGCCAGAGAAAGTACAAACTGAACTCAGATGCTCTCTCTGATTTACATACTTCTTTTAACAAGCCTTGGTTATGAAAAAAAATACATTCATGTAATTGGCTATATGCACCATTTGATAGGCTATTACAATTAGCTGTGATGTTTTCAACAGTGGGCCAAGATAAAGGTCTCATGCTGTGGAGAATGTTTTAGCATGTAAAGGAATCCTAATCAAACACTGTAGATACTTTCCGTAGAACGTGTATGAAAATGGCCAGTTCCACTACAAAGCTGGCTAATTAATAATTCACTAATATAGATAACTTTAATATAGATGCTAAATTATATCCCTTTATTCAGCAACCTAAAATATCCTAGGCCACTTCAAAAGAACATATCTGAAAAGAACAGCTTATATTGCGTCATGCCAGACCATGTCTGATATCAATGATCTGTCACTTTTTATTGCATTTAATGGAGCTGTAGCTGTATTGTTTGACAAATGGGCTCAGTAATCAGAATCCTGTTCATTATCAGGCAGCAACACAATGACGTTCACCGACAGGTTGACATCAATCGCCCACATTTGCCTCGTGGCTCTCCACTCTATCTGGATTTGACTGAATTGTCAGAGATGTAGGAGCCTATATGAAACCTTTTTTCCCAGAGGGGAAATCATTCAGAGTCCATCACAACAGACTGCTGTGATTATGTTTATAGAATTTGATTATTCTGACACTGACAGATGGACTGCTTGTTGTGGAGAAGGGTCACATGCTTGGACCAAAATCGTACAGCTGGATACACAAGTAAAACACACTGACCAAACAAACACACTGCTCTGGTTTAGCTTCTGGTTAGGATTCATGTGCCAAAATCTTTAACAATGTAATCCCATGTCTGTTTGAAATCCATGACCGAAACTGCTTTGAGCAGCCCTGGAAAATGAATGTGTTTGAAAACATTGGTGTAAGAAGTGCTGAGGTGTAAGTTGCTGAACATTCGAAACGGTGAATTTGGGCAAGCTCCTCTTGTGAGTTCATCCTTTCCTTCATCACGACTCATCTCAAATTCGTTTTGGTATTGATCACACCACTGGCAAAGCACCAAAATATGACCTGTCTCAGCATGTATGGTTGTTAAGGCAAGTTAAGCGCAACATTTTCACTTTTTTATTCGCTCTCTCGTTTTAACGCTCATATTCATTTAAAATCCAAATACACATTTCACTCAGAAGGGGTTTCTTTATCTTCTTCGTCTGCCTTGCCTGGAGGACAACTTCGACCAGTTTCAGATAAATGTGGCTAAAAGTCTCTTCTGAGTAAAGCTGGTCTGTGTTTAATCTGTGTACTAAATGTAGTTTTTGTATTACGCCACAGTCTCCTTAGAAGACAAGAGCTGTATGTAGTTCATTGTACAATTTTTGTGCAGGTTGACCTGGGGAGGAGTGAGTGGCAGCAGAAAGAAACCTTTTCTATTCTATTTACTCCACTTATGATGGTGGGAATCCTTCAGCAGTTCATATAGATACTTCATTAGTACTTGGTACTGGATGAGGTGGTACTGTTGGTTAAAGTAATCCTGCTACAGCAGTGCAATAAATAGGACAGGCTGTCTTGCTGCTGTCATTTCTACTGTCAAAAAAGCAGAAGGTACTAAATGTATGTATTGGACATGAGCACTTACTGGAGTCCTAGAGTGTGCAAGCATAACACATATGTAGCACATTGTAATTCAGTGCAATTCACTGCACATAATTGCCTGTTTTGACGGATTCTTTGTTGGAAATATGTACAATAACTTGTGGGAAGATTTAAAAAATGTAATATTAAAAAAAAAATTCATACCATATTGGTCCTGGAGGAAATTGCTTGAGTCCTCTGCATTTAACCAGTTCACCTGAGTGAAGCAGTGGGTTGCTGGCAATGGTGCTCAGGAAGCAGTGTGTGGGGGTGGTACCTTGCTCAAGGGTACCTCAGTGGTGCCACCGGCAGTCCTGGGATTCAAACCCACATCATCAAAGTGGGCGTGATAATGGGTGCAGCGACAGTTGTCGCCAGCATAACAGTAGTGAATGAAATGATATAACTATAACAATGTTTATTTCTGGAAGCTATAATAGTTTTGTAATGAAATAAAATTGTATGAAAATGTTAAAATAGGACACTGCTCATTTTAAAACACACACACAAAAAAAAATTAGGAATCATGAAATGCATGCTGTCTTGGAATTTTTTATAAAATATTCTTCTCAAATCTGCTATTAGCTAGCTTTCTGAAAATAAGCTAACAAAAGCTAGCTGTTTTTGCTAACAAATTTTGTTAGCTGTTTTTTTTTTTACCTCATGAAATGGGTCTACTAACAACATCCCCCCACCCACCATTTTTTAGGTCTACAAAGTTTTATTCCTTACTCATATTTGTATTTGTTTTAATAGTCGGTTTCTGTTTTATTTATTTATTTTTTAGATATTATTATTTAATAATGTTCTTATCAAAATGTTTTGAAAATATATGAAAGGAGTCATTTAATTATTAGCATTACATTTGTCCTGTTTGGATTTTTTAAACATGAAAATGGGAAAAAATAATATTTTAGAGTTTGCAAATATTTGTAATAATCAATAGAAATATATCAGGTATTTTATTCAATTTCATGCGTATTTAAAGACCACCACTGAAGTACTGAATTTACTTATTCTATGGTGTCCCATCTGCTAGTAGCCTCTGAAAAAATGTGAAGAAAGTGTCCCATTTTAATAATGTATACATTCTTAGAGCAAGCACATCCACCTCCTCAAAATTATTCTTTTTTTATATCAAATGTCTCTTAGTGAGGCATCGTGGAATAGTGGTTATGCTGCAGTTCATGCACATACCGGCTAGGCAAAGAAATGACACCTCTATAAATGATGCGCAGGTATAATCAGGACTATCCTGGCAGAAGTGCTCTGTATCCTTCCATATTTTCCCCTTTTCACTTCTCATCTTTGTTAGTGCTGAAGCACCCTGGTCTCTCCAGTGGCCCTGGGCCCATCGGGGTCTATAAAAAGCTTCCATCTCATGAAATATAGAAGGAGTTCAGGATTCAATTTTATGACGCCTATTACTTCCAATTGTAATATGGCTAATTACTCCTTGCGGTGTCAAAGTGCTTCAGCAATCATCACATGCCCTCACGAAGCACAGTTTTAGCCAAATGGGCACCTGAGGGGGGGCAATCAAGCATTTCATTATTCTAATTATGTAGACTTGTGATTTACCTTCGGAGGAGAGTGCTCTAACTGCTACAAAGCATTAGCCCCCTGGCAAAGAAAGGGTAAAGATTAAAAAATATACAAGATATACTGAACAATCATTACTAATTAACTTTAGGAGTGCGACAGTAGCAGGAAGTATGGGTGTTGTGAAACAGGATTTAATGTGTGCCCAAGGATTTTGCAGTGGTGTTGCATCGACACTTGGTCAAAGGATGAAGTCTATGCTATTTAAGGTGATATTGCTATTTCATTTCATAGACCGTGTCTATTCAGTTACCATCACTTTTTTGCAAACGTGACTCTTATTTTGATGGATATTGCAGACATGAGATACATTTCATTGTTGGTATTGGAAGTCTGTGAACTGAAAGTGAGATGGATTTGAATCTTTTATAAGGTTGGGGCAGAGAGAGACAGATTTGCATTGCTTATAGAATTTTAATTTTCTTCTTTACTATTGACTGCAGCATATTATCTGCAGGTCTATATGTGAATGTCAGAGAGCCTCTGTTGAGAAATCTGCGTTTATGTGTTTGTGTGGGTGTTGGTGTGTGTGTGTGTGTGCGTGTGTGTGTGTGTGTGACAGCATGTTGGTGATGGTAGGCGCTGACTGATGGATATGGCAGTAGCTTATGTGTGCTCAGGGACTCAGTGGCATTCATTATGGGAATACTGATGGCTCGTACACAGTCCGATGTTTTAAAAGCTCCACGAGCTGCTGCTAAATGACAAATCCAATATTAAGTGTAGTGGTCATAAAAATAAATTTCCATAATCTTCTCTATTCCCACAGCTGCCCATCTCCTGTGCCAAAATTGCCAAAGCTAGAAGATAATTGACCATTAATGCTCCAACTTTGAATTTTACCTTAGCGTCCTTTAATTAGTGGCTGCAGAATTCAGCTGTATTGACATTTCCTGTTATCTACTGCTTTAAGGATACTGTCACACTGGGTCCCATTGGCCACCACTTTAACAGGGATGTCAATACTTTTTCCTTTCACAACACCTCCTGCCTGACCTTTCTGTGATCAATTTTTTCCAAGGAAGGGGCAATTTGTTCTGTGGAGATGGCAAGGCAACTTTCTTTCTTTCGTTTTGGGATATCTACTGTTTTTGAAGATGTACCCCAACAATAAACAGGGATGTGATTTTTTTTTTGCTAGTACAAGTGTGAGGATAAAAAGGGGTCATTTTATATTCTTCCTGCATTATCTTTTCTCTCTCCATTTTCCAACCTCTTCTTATCCCTTAGACTTTGTTCCTGCCCCTGACAAAATAAGGCTGTAGAGCGTCGGTTAGTGAGTGTTGTAGGGTGTGTGCTGTGCCCTGAACTATTGGCACTATTGGCACATTTTGGCTGACTGAGCTTGCTGAATAGGTGTTGACAGTAAGAGAGAAGTGAGAATCAGTATATGAGGAGTGAATTGAAAGAGAGCACTCTCAAATGACACTCTCAAACGACACTTTCAAGAGGGTTCACACTTTGAGTAGTCTCATTTTCCAATCCAGTGTTTTGTCATCGGGTTAGAGCATATTAACAATTTTTGCTATTTGAATGTGGCCATTTTAAAATGGTCAGTAGTTGAGTATTATTTTCCCAAAAAGTTTTTTTTTAAATTTTTTAAAAAACATTATAAGTAAACCCTGACGGACAAATACTCTGAGGTGTTAGTGAACATAACATAAAATAAAGCCTAGCATACCTAGGAAAGTCATTTCATGGCCTTTTTTTTAATTTTTTACCTCAACTGTTAGTTTACTTAATGTACAAGCATTCACACTCAGAGTCAACCTGATTTTTTCCTGCCTTAGTATGATGCATTTCAGAGTGAAATGGGACATTTGGGTTGGAAATATTTATGGACGTGAGTTTATGCATTATAACCGTTCAGCAGAAATCCTTTACAAGTCACTGCAGTCTGTTTTGCCAAAAAGCCCAAAACAAAGCAAAACAACAAATAAATTCATGAATAAATGAAAAACAATACAAAATACGGTTTGAAACATTTTGGTTGCGTGTTTTCTGTGGTTTATGAAACATTCTTCCATTCAGTTTACTTCAATTTTAAAGCTTGATTAAATGTATATTTCTTTTTACTTCTTTAAGACATGGGCAGGACAAAGCATATTGTCTATTAGCACCTGCATTACTATTGCTATTCTTACTCTTTTCTTATTCTCTTATTCTTTTCTTTCACAGAAAAAGCAGAACAGTTAGCTTTCCATGATATGGGCCTTTTAAAATATAGTTAGTAAATATACATTTTCATTAACTAAGGGACTGGAATAAATGACAAAACAGCTTGCTATACATACACACACACTCATGACACCACACACAGTCACACTTACATAAACATGCACAACCACACATACACCTCCACACACACCCACACACACTCTGCGTTCTGAAAACTTGCTATCTCTGGGCTGCATCTGTTCCGAGCACTGTCCACTGCCGCCCTCCTCGGGTCTAAATTCGACAGCGGGGTTAAAAGGAACAAAGGGGGCTGATGCGGGGTGGGAAGAGATGGGCGATTAGTTGTGTGGCTGACTCAGGCAACTCAGGGCTTTGTGTGTCAGAGCAGGATGGAGAAGCCAATGAAACACATCTCCGAAGGTGTCATAAACTCCGCTTTATTGCCAGTTTGTGTTGCCTTGCAGATTAAGTTCAAAGAGAGATGGCTTCTCTTCTCCCACCATCTTAAATCCCGTTTCTATTGGGTTTCTTCTGTGGATATATTCTCGAGCCGCTGTGAAATATCCCCCGAGTCAGCAGCTGTAGGCGAAAGACTGATTGTATAGGGTGGAGGATTACTCCCCTAGGGCCTGCTTAACACCTTAGGCCCTGTGGAGAAACACCCAGAGCAAATGTTTGCTTTGTTTTTTCCTCAACTTGACCTATAATCAATCTATCTTTATAACTGTAGTAAGCTCGAGAAATTAATCAGCAAATGAAAAGTCATCAGCTGCTTATTTTGTTTGTTTGTTTATTTATTTGTTTGTTTATTTATTTCAACTCAAGTCAAGTAGAGCTTTATTGTCGTCCCAGCCATATACATTAAGCACACAGTGAGACACAATATCGTCCTCCTGAACCATCGGTGCAACACACAACACAACAGCAGCACAGTTCAACAATGAGGGTAAT
>JBBPCZ010000019.1:13110407-13120545 GCA_037974445.1 Brycinus macrolepidotus | reverse complement strand
CACACACACACAGAAACGTGTGTATGTGGATCTGTGTGTTGGTGTGTACACGCACATGTCTGAGTGTGTAAGCATATGCAGTAAGGATCAGCTGTTGAAGAGCTATTTCAGGGGTCATACTGGGCTCGTGACTGCGCTCATGCTCATGGTTGGTTAACTTTGTTAATGTGATTTTTTGATATACTGTGCTGCATGGCAAAGTCACATTGAATCATGACACATTTCAGAGTGATGAACATGTGTAGGATCTGATATTTCTTATACTTGAGATCTGTAGAAAGAACATAGATTCTTGATGTGGATTTCCCTGGCACATGAATACTGCCATATTCTACTTAATTAAGAACGAATTATGAAAGACAAATAGGAAGACAGCATCTCCATGACACATATATTTTGGTAGACCTCAAAGGCCTTGGTATTTTCTTCTCAAATGCATCATTCATGCTCTGAAGGACGGGTCATCCGTGATCTCCAGCTCTTTCTGCTGTCACAGTCGCTGAGATTCATTCACTGATGAAACCTGCTCATACAGTGGATGCCTCCTAGTGGATATGCATTTCATTACAAGAAAGTTCTGGTGAATGTGCGTCCCGGTTCGCTACATGGGTGCCAGTTTTCCTGCAGTTGTGATGTTAGATATCTGGAAATGTTTAATCCTCCCAGGTCCTCCCATTACATATATGCCATGCCTCTTCTTGCATTTATTTCATTCTCACTTGATAGCACATTTGTGTTTGCACATAGAGGAATACATTGTAGTATGATTGTAGTAGTTTTTGAAAAGCTGTTGTTGCACATATTTTAGAACGTGAATTGAAGCAAGATGACAACTTCTGAATTCTAAGTGTTGGTTGTCTGTAATGGCATTGTTTGTGAAAATGTGGTATATATGTATACAGAAATTAATGTGAAGCGTTTTATTCCATGCAATCTGGGAGTATTTCTATAGGTTCTTTCGTCGTGAAAGTTTTACACAATGTAAAGTCCAGCTGCTGCGTTCAAATGGTATAATAAAATAGTAGAATTGGAGAAAAATGGAGATACATTGTTTTCTTTGGACAGTGACGATATACTGTAGGCCCAGACTGTGAGCAGAGGAGACTGTGTTGGCTGTCATTGTTGTTGGCTGGAGTAATGACAAACTCCTCAGCCAGCAAGTTGAGGTGGTCTCACCAAAAGCTCCAAGCTGAGAATGATTCCAAGTTTTTGAGAAAAAAAATAAAACAAACATTATCTCTGCCTTGAGTTTTACAGATACAAGTGAACAGATCACAAACACATGCAGCATTAATACACTCATGCAAAAGTAGCCTTTTGAAGCTCTCATAACATAGCAATAATCATACCTACCCACAACATTTGAGCACATTCCTTGCTACTTCCAAGAGACTTTATGTTACATTTCTCTGTGCATTCGCGGATTTGGACGTCTGACTCTAACTCTGTCTGCCTCAGGATGACTTTCTCTGTGCTCTGCACATCATAGTAAAACTCAAAAGGTTTGTTTGAGTAATGCTGCATGGAATGGAGGAAATACAGACACTGACCTTCTTAAAGCCCCTGAGAGGCACCTCTGCTTTGATGAACTGTTTGATAAAGCTTGCCTCCCTTTGCTCTTGTGGCTGTCAGTATCTGGAGAACTAAGAAACATCTCCACAATGTTGTATACCTCATATAGTCCATCCACGTCAGTGTCCTTCAGAGAGTTATTCAAAAGGCACAGCACTCGTGAGGCTCAGGTTTGGCACTTGACTGTGAAAGCTCGTTCAAGAGAAGATATATCTGTTGTTACTTAAAAGGAATTCCACTGATTTCTCTAAATCATGTGGTTAAGACATGAAAGCCATTCTGAGTGGTTTATTGTGAAATGCTCCATTCTGGTGAGTCTTACTGCTCACAGTCTAGGAACCAGATGTCCAGATGTCAAGCTGCATCAAATTATTACACAAAATGCTTAATAGTATGTCGTTTGAGGCACTATTTTACTGTCAACATTACTCTCTGTTTGTTTTTACTTTGAAAATGTATGCTAACTCAAAATTTCGTGACGACCAGACCTATAGAAGTATTCCAAATGACTTACAATGTGACATTTTTTTTTTTCCTGTAAAGATACTTTTTTGGAGAATTTTGCTCTGACACTGACCCTATGAATTCAGAAGAGATGTGTAGGTTTACTGATTGCTTTGGATAGTAAATAAAATTATTATATTTGCATTGTGGACATCACAACCCCTGGTACCTGTCACCACCACTGAAAAGAACTTAGAGTCAGTAAGTTTTTCTACAATACACCATTTCCCAGAAAACCAAATTAGCTTATACTCTGATGTGACTGGTGTGGGACCAGCGGTAACCAGTCCACCTCAGTTTATTACTCTGTTTGCTGTTTTCTCTGTTTCCTTTTAGCCCTGTCTTATCAGCATCATTCATCTTGTCTTTGCTCTGTAGTTGCAGTAACAAACAGGAACAATACAAGACAGACTTATAAAATAATGTATGTTTGGGAGGAGAACTATGATCGAAGCTCCCCCTTTCAAAACCTGGTGTCTCTATTTTTCGCTTTTTAAATTCTTTTTTTCTTAATTCTAATTAAGAATATGCACGTTTCCCATAACAAAATTTTGCACCCCACCACCATCTTTTTTTTGACCCCCCCCCCCTCAAAATTGCTGCAAATATACATGTTTTTGACTTTTTGTGTTTTTATTTGTGGGAAACAGTGAGGGCAGGGTTAGCCCAAAAGATTACTGGCCCACTCGGCACGTTCCCAATCCTTCCAACTACCCCTCCCAACAAAAAGCATTTAAAGGATTAGCTAAAAAAAGTACTTTTCTACACTTACCCCAGTTGCAATCAATCGGCAAATACATTTTAGTCTCAAAATGTTGCTCCTTCAGGTTAGATTTGCAGTTGTAACACAAACATCAGCCAATACCCATGAACTTCTCTCAACCTGCCCAAATCTCATCTAGTTCTTCATTAAGGTGACACAGACTTGCAGTTGTGGTTTCAGCCACTGAATGTTAAAATGAACAAAACTTTACCACAGACAGCCATTTTAGAAAAAAAATTGAACAGGCATTCACAAAACACTCAGAATTTAGAAGACTGAGTACTAAAGTACACCCACAAGTCTGTGCCACATTAATGAAGATCTGGAAAGTGGTTTGAGAGGAATTCTAGTGATGATTTTTTATGGAAATAATTTGGACTATCCGGGTGACTACTGACTTCTACTGTTTGTTTACAACATTTTTTGTAGCTCCAGCGTTAAGCTAAAGAAGCACAATGTTGACTCCAAACCTGATCGAATACATTCAACAAACTATTCCTTTAAGTGCCTCTATACATTTATTTGACATTTATTTTACATGAATAAGGAAGGGAAATAAGTATACACCAACCACAAACACATTGCAGCCATTTCCCTCCCTTCCAAAGAATGTCCACAGATGAACTACATTCTTCATCTCCTGAACTCTCTGAATATATAGTATGGGCTATGCAGTACTTTATCCTGTCAACAGATACCAGTAATAAGAACCACCCCAAGAAAACATGATGCAAAAAATTGTCAGTTGTCACCAATACACTTGTCCATTTACTCACATATATTTAGATGCATTATACAATATCGGAGGCATATGGCAAGCAGAATATAGTTCTGAGCCCTCTTCTGTTTCCATGTAAATGACACTGTGTTCAGCTCATCTTAGAGAGTAGTAGTCGCTATATATCCACCGATCAGCCACAGTGTCACAGCCACTGACACATGAAGTAAATAACTTCGATTATCCTGTTACAACCAGACCTGTGAAGGGATATAATTGGCAGCAAGTCAACAGTCAGTTCCTGAAGATGTGTTGTGAAATTGTGAAATTGTGATGGCTACATGAGCAGAGCATTTTCAAAACAGCAGGTCCTGTGGGATGTTCCTGGTATGCAGTGGTTGGTATGTACCAAAAGTGCTCCAAGTAAGAACAACTAGTGAACCGACGGCTGGGTCATGGGTGCCTAAGGCTCACTGAGGCCTGTGGGGAGTGAAGACTGGCTTGTCTGGTCTGATTCCATAGAAGAGCGACTGTAGCACAAATTGTAAAAAATGTTCATTTGTGCTGTGATCGATGGTGGCAGAACAAACAGTGCATTGCAGTTTGCAATGCAAAGACCAGTCAGAGTGCCCACGACCATGTCCACCACCAAAAGCACCTACAATGAGCATGTGAGCATCAGAGCTGGACCATGGAGCAATGACAGGTTGGCCTGGTCTGAAGAACCATGTTTTCATTTACATCATGTGGAATAGCTGGTGCATGGGTGTCGGTTAACTGTGTAACAGATAACACCAGGATGCACTATGGAAAAAAGACAAGCTGGCAGAGGCAGTGTGATGCTCTGGGTACTATTGTGCTGGGAAACTTTGGGTTTTGGCATTTATGTGGATGTTACTTTGACACATACCACCTACCTAAACATTGTTGCAGGCTAAATACACTCCATCATTCCAATGCTATTTCTTAATGGCAGTGGCACTTTCAGCAGGATAATGTGTGCGGCCACACTGCAAAAACTGTTCAGGGATGATTTGAGAAACATGGCAAAGCTGACCTGGCCTTGATCTCAGTCTGATCAAGCATCTGCGGGATGTGCTGGAAAAACTATTCTGATCCATGGAGGCCCCACCTCACAATTTATAAGACTGCTACTGACGTCTAGGCAGCAGATACCACAGCACACCTTCAAAGGTTTTGTGGAGTTCATGCCTTGACGGGTCAGAGCTTTTGGCGGCATGTGGGGCCCCTACAAAATAACAGGCAAGTGGTTTTACGGCTGATCGGTGTGTATAGGGGAAACACTGCTCAAAAGCATTTACACCAAATGTAGCTTTATGCAGCTAGCACCTTCTCTTTTAAAATCCAGTCTTGAGGTTTTTTTTAATGTATGTTTGTGTTTGTTATCTTGTTGAAAAGTCCATCTTCTCCCCAGATTCAGTTCCTTGGCGGACAAGATTAAATTCTTATATCTCCTGGCACATCATTCCATTTGTGTAGTTTGTCTCCAGACATGACAAACTAAATGATGGCCAAAGAGGTCTATTTTTGTTCCATCTGACAAGAGTACATAGTTCCAAAAGAGAAAGAGTTGTGCAAATTTTAGACATGCATCCCTGTGCATCTTTTTTACAGCAGAGGAGTTTTGAGGCTTTTCAGTGGAGATGCTTGTGGTGCAGATCATTGCTTATTGATCTCTGTGTAACTGTTGTTCCGACTGCTTTCAGGTTGTCCTGCAACTCCTTCCAATGAGTGCTGTCTTACTTTCTCTATCATTAGTCTGAGAGACATATTGACATACTGCATTCCATGAATTTTCAACTTTTATGGCATCTAACAGTTGTGCTGACAGGCATAGATGGGCACAAATAAAATGTATCTTGTTACAAATTACAATTGCTTGCTGATCAACTGTATCAAAATAAAAATACTGGTGTGAAAAAATGTATTAAACATATAATTTGAAAATACAAAAACACATACGCATACAAAGTAATCTAAGACACTATTTTAGACATTTAACAGGAGTGATTACAATAAATGCAACAGTAGAATAAGCTCATTTTCTAGAACTTAACAAGCAGTCATTTGAAGAAGTGCAAGAAACAATGGACAGTGCCTTTACAGTAGAGAAAGATACACTTCTTTCTTTTATATTTAGTATATAAGAGAGATAAGTGCCCCCCCCCCCAAACAACTTGTAGAACATATTCTTCTTTTTGTACCCATCTCACTCTACAATCCAGTCTGCACCATTTGAGCATCAAAACGTCAATCAAATGTTCTTTCCTTCAGTTACTGGTCATTAGGAAAAGAAACAGTTCACAACGAACGCTCTGGACTCAACAGGACATGTCATGTGATTTACTTGTATCTAGCCAAAGACTGTGATGGGCTATATTTTGTGGAACTATAGAAAGTCTGGTGATGAAAGCTTGTCTTATTTGAGAATAAAATCAATAGTAATTAAATATATATTTTAAATAATCCAGTTTAAATCAAGATAGTGCCAGTCTCTACTGACAGGGACATTTAAGGTCTTCACTAGGGCTCTGCAGCATTTTCCATTTTAGTGTTTAGTGTTTTAGTGTTTAATACATTTGTCCTTAAGAACTTTAGGAAGCTCCTTCATCTTCACCATTGTTGTGACTTGCTGGGGGAAATCCTCCCAGTCAATGGTGACGTCTTTTATCAGGATAAGGAGTAATTTACAAAAAATTGTTATTTTTTGCATCTGGTTTATTTTTATGACTTTTTGATATAGAATACTTAAAATGTAAGTATACAGACTACTTTTCATAGTCTATTTTTAACATATCTTTGTTCATGCTTCTATAAACATACGTTTTGTTCATTTTTAGAAATACAAAAGTAAGAAGATTTTATGTGTTATGTGTTTTTAAGTGCATAAATACATCAAACGTATATTAAATAACAAAAAAAGTGTCTCAGCGCTTTCCTCCTGTCTACATGTACACACACACAAACACACACACATGCACGCAAACAAACAGTGCATAGGCATTCATGTTTATTATATTTTCACAGTGATAATTTGCAATAACGGACAGATAGATACAGATAGATAACCGTTGTAAAGGGAAAAACCATGCCCATGAAATGTTTTAGCCTTGCACTCATTCTTTTCTTGTTTTCCCACACTCCCACTCTTCTCTCCTCTGTCAGCTTAAACCTGGAGTTCAGAAAATGTACAGCAGAGGCCTGAACCAGGGACTGAAACATTTTAAGAGTAGAATGGGGCCACGGTATGGAAAACTGAAACCACATTAATAAGCATTCATAACTCTTCTAGCTGTGAGCCCCTGGAATCATCTTTTCACCACACCAGTGATGGAGCCATCTCTGTGTTAAAAAATCACTTCAATCAACTAGGGATTGAAGATCACGGCACATATTTACACTGGTCCACAGGTGTCAGTTATGAAATATGACTCTTACCTGCAGGCATAAATCAAAATGGCAGTTAGGGAGGATGATGGCCTTTTTGACGAGTGAAGAGAAAATGGGCCTTCCCAAAAACTTGCCTGTCTACCCGGTCTGCATTGCTTACTGTCTTATAATTAAGGACCTGGTCATGACTCATAAACCTCCATAAAAAGAAAAGAAAACATTCAGCTGTTAGGTAAGCTATAGGTAAGTGGTGTCACAATATGTGCAATCACGCAATGGGAGCTGAGGTGTAAATGATTATAATCTACAGAGTTTTCAAATGTAAACAGTATTATTGACTAGTTGTAACCATCGAGGAAAACAGAAGCCACTTTTGTGTTTCCCAACATGTGCCGTTGCTATGGCTGAGTACTGTCATGTTGAAGAATATGATATTTCTTCTGGCCTAAGAAGATAATCAGTCCATGGTGTACAGCGTTTATTAGATGAATGTATGTCTTTGTCTAAGCAAAGCAATTACAGCATGATTTATTTCCAGGGCAAGTATTTACAGACATGTTTAAAGATAGACATTAATGCTTTCAAAGCATCCCATCACTCAAATGTAAAATTCACTCAGAATAACTGTTTAACAGACATTTGGAAGACAGCAAGCCCAGCTTTAGGAGGATGCATAGCCACAGTCTGCTGCCCACATTAGCAGAGCTGTTTCCTTTACCTGAATTTCTCTCTTTTAAAGGAGCCTGCTGCTGCAGCTTTCTTCTGCATAATTGGGCCCATCAACACAGCACTCTGTTCTCCAGACATCATCAGCAGCCTCCATCTTCTCACCCACCGACTGCTGCTCACCCACCCGGCCGTTAGACTCAGGCTATTAGAGTCAAGGGAGTTATAGGCTCAAGTCTGCAATTTACAGAAACGTGCCATTGGCACACTGAAGGACACCAAAGACAAATCATAGCGGGGGAACTTGTACAGGCTTTTCATCAGGGAAGAGATCGTGAAAAAAAAAGCTTTTAAAACCAGAGTCACTGCATGTAATCTGTAGTTTATCTGTAGTGGTGATCGTTTCCTTTTTTGCTGACATATCGTTTTAAAAATAGCATTCCTACATTCCTACGTGTCAAACACAGCAAGGTTGAAAAAATGTTCAGACACTCTTGTTTTTGTTATATAATATACTTCAGGTGCATTGTATTCATTTTAAATTCACACACACATTATTTCTTTTGAATTTGTACTTATAAATATGAGCAAAAATATGCAATTCTCAGCATAAACAAACAAGGTTTAAAAATGTCATTGATAGAGGAAAACAACAGAAAGGTATTCAGATACTTTGGCAACCACACCTTACAGACATCTGCGGTAAGGAGTAATTAACTTTTCGCAGCATTGTGGTTCTAATTTGGTCCATTCCTTTTGGCAACTCATCTTCAGTTTTCCAAGGTTGCCAAGGTCCTTCTCTTGGACTTGAAATTTCAAAGTCCTCCATTTTTTTTGCATTCAAGCCAGAATATCCATTTTTCCCCTTTCAGTTTTTTCTTAAATCAGCATCTCAATGCATGGCAGCCTCTTTACTTCATGAGGCACTGATTAGATAATCACCTGAACCAAATCCTATTTAACAAGGATAAAGTACACAAACCATTGCTGTGGTCATTACTGTCCTCTTGCAGTAGGACCAGTTTGGATGGCAAAAACAGTGCTAGTTTTACCTTAAATTTAATTGAAATACAAAACATCTATTCTTCATGCCAAAAGATTAAAAAAAACATTCTGAGTGAGAAAAGGAAGAGTTCAATTCTGGCTTTCCTGGCAGAGGGGTACCGTGAGCATCGGGTTGCTTCCAGCCTCTAAGTTCCAGAGATGGTAGTTCAGGAGACACTGGGGACAACAAAGTTACAGACTGGCAGAGGCAAAAACAACTATGCACTGACCAGGATGATCATCAACTCCTTTGAATGCCACTCAAGTGCCCTACAAAAAGCATTCTTTGCAAAGGGCAGCTGGGGTTAAGTGCACAGCAAGGATGGTTTAAACCAGGCTTGTGCAGGCAGGGTTAAGTCATGCAAAGCTACAAAAAAGTCCTTCATCAAGGAGAAGCAAAGAAGAACCAGGCTGAGGTTTCCTAAAGCCCAAAAGGATTGGACCGTAGATTACTGGAGTAAGGTCATCTTCTCTGATGAGTTCAATTGTCAGCTTTTGGCATCACCTGGTTGTCTAACGGTTAGGCGGAGACCTAGATAGACTGATACAGTGTCTCGCACGTACCATGAAATTTTGTGGAGGATTGGTGATGATCTGGGGGTACTTCAGCAAGGCCCAATCTCCAGACCTGAACCCCACTGAAAACCTATGGAATGTAATGAAGGGTAAGATGTATGGTCACAAGCCACTAAACAAAGCCGAGCTGACTGAAATGTTTGTGCCAGCAGTGGCATAAAATCACCCAGGAGAAACATGAAAGACTAGTGGAGAGCATGCCAAGACACATGAAAGCTGTGATCTGTGATTAAATGTCAGGGTTATTCCACCAAATACTGATTTCTGAATTCTTTGTTAGTTCAAACAGTAGTATAGCATTGATTGTCTTGATTTCTATGCATTATTCAAGGTCCGAAAACACTGCATCTTTATATTTTGACCGTCTGTCATTTTTTGCAATTTAATGCTCTAAGTGCATTATTTGTATGTGGAATTCAGGAGAAATGTTGTCAGTAGTTTGCAGAATAAAACAAAAATGTTCCTCAAACACACACACACACACACACACACACACACACACACACACACACATATATATATATATATATATATATATATACAGGGGTTGACATAATTTTTTTGCTCTAGTACTCTAATGATTACCTACATGAATGAATTGGTACCAAAATTAAGAAACGAATTTTTTTTGCTTTTTTTGTGGCAATATATAATTGTTCATGCATTTTAATGCTAAATTATTCAGAAAAATATAATTTACTAATTTTGTAATGTAAATATTAACATAAATTCAGCTAAATTTCCTGTAAAACTATACATATTTTAGTACTGTCGAAAGAACACAAAGCAACCATGTACGAAAACGCATCTTGGGATGGTGAAATACCCCTGTACTCAGAGGCGGGAGGTTTGAAAGTAGCCAATCCGAGAGCGTTATTCATTTC
>JBBPCZ010000019.1:13081029-13091972 GCA_037974445.1 Brycinus macrolepidotus | reverse complement strand
TGATGTGAACAGTAGTGTATCTGTATGAACATGATGTGAACAGTAGTGTATCTGTATGAACATGATGTGAACAGTAGCATATCTTATGTTATGGAATGTGCTGACTGCATGGCTTCAGCCTCGTAATGCGAAACAGGGCAGTGTAATCCTTGTTTGTTTTATGTCTACACATTGTTCTGCCTTTACTGCCCTGTTCTTTTGAATTTGCTCACCTCAGCTTTTTGCTCAGAATCACATGGAGAGTATTGGCCAGGGGCAAAACACCCTCAGGGCAGGACAACCAGGTATATCTGCCCCACACCAGCAGGTTCTTCTTCCCTGAGTCAAGCAAGACAGCACATGCACTGATGTATGATCCTTGTAATGGTTCATTAAAGCTGTAAAAATTACAGCAGCAATATAGATTATAACTCTATGTTATATTTTCAGAGGGTGCGTGCTGGTGTGAGACCTCAAAAAGAACCTTCAGGAGTGTTTGTACTCGCACAAACACTTGTAAAGGTCTGCACACAGAGAGTGTGGTCCTATCAGTAACTTTGTAATTACTGACAGGAGTTATAACCAGAGGCGTGTAGAGAAGCCTAAACCCACATTCACAGAAAAATATTGATACTTTTGTAAAATAATGAAGTAAAAGCATCTTAAAAACAACCTTGAGGGGAACTATGATTTGAGTGCTGAATAACTTAAACTCAGTCAGACTTAGTAGTGTCAATCAGTGCAAGAACTGAAGTTGGTTAGGCTGTATACTCCTGATGAACTCTTAATCTAAAACAAAGTGATCCAAATAACAAAATGATCTTGATTATAAAACAAAACTCTAAAGTCAGAAAGCAGATTTTTCAGATGTTACTTTCATAACATAATATTAAAGTAAAAAAATGAATTAGTAATCAAATGACTACATGAGTAAAATGTAGTTTCCTTTTCCCATGTAACTGAGTAGATGAAACAGGTCACTACGCACCTCTGGTTCAAACTGTTGGCAGGATCTAATCTAATCACAGAGGCTGTTCTGGATGAAAGTTCAAAAGTGAAGAGAGTGTAAATGAGTGTCCAAGTTCCTGATTCACTGTTACAGCGTAGTGAACATGGGAGTGTTTTTTCAATGTGGGGAAATAAAGAAACGTGGATCTGTATGTGTGACCATCCATAGTGTGACTTAACACTGCCAGATGTGACAGCAGCCAGATGTGAGAAGGGACTGCTTACCTGGTTCACTGACGGCTGTGATCTTATCCAGAAAGAACTGAAACTCTGACCTGTTGGTTATGGAGAGAACTTGATATTACTATTCTTTGTCGTTTTTGACTGAGATATTACAATTTTTGTAGTTTTTGACTGAGATATTGCAATTTTTGTAGTTTTTGACTGAGATATTACCATTCTTTGTAGTTTTTGACTGAGATATTGCCATTCTTTGTAGTTCTTGACTGAGATATTACCATTTTTGTCACGTTTAAGTGTGCATCACACAGCTATGCCTGCATTGTCACAACCAACCCAGGGCATTAAAAAATCTTACGAAATTCCTACGATTACGAAATTCTGCACGTTTATTAATGGGACTTAAAGTCAATTGGCTGCTGGAAGGCACAGCCCTCCAATATGAAGGTTGCGTAATCCGCGATGCCACGTCTGCCCGAGGTTTTTAGTGTTAAAAAGATGGAAAGAAAGAAAAGAGGTGCATGTCTTACGGAATATTCCACGGAAGCCGTCCGTCCTTGCCTATGCCCCTGTTATTACAGGCAGCCGCGATGAGGCGGATGGGTTTCTCCTGAGCTCCATCGCCCGTGAAGTTCATGATCAGGCTGCTCTCCTCACGAGAGCCCCTCTGGGGGGCTGCAGAGGTGGGTGTTCTCTCACGGCTGGTTGGGGGAGGCGCCTGGACATTGAACCTATTGATCCACTACACTGATTTATGATTAAAGGGCACATACCTTCCCATTTCTCTCTCTTCACTTTCCCTCCTGAGCTGCACTCACAGCGCCTGTGTTGCTTTATATTTACACGCCCCCTTTTCCAGTCTTTCTTCAGACTTAAACAGGATAAACCAGTTACAGAAGAAGGCAAAATCCATTCTTTACTGTAAGTTAATGTAACGCCATTTTCATTTTTCCCCAAGTAATTTTTGGATCGTTGCTATTAGTTCGTATGGTTGCATTCGTTTTGCATTCAAATGGTGTAGAAAAATAAAAATAGGAAAAACATGAAGTTGCATGGTTTTCTTTGCACACTCATGCCAATGCAAAGTCAAAACAGGTTGTTTTTGCAGCCTAATTTACATATATGGACCGTATGAATAGGTAATAAGGCTTACATCCTACATCAACCCTATTTTAAAGCACAAAAGTAGCAAATAAAAACAGCTCAGCTTCTCATAAATTATTTAACAAAACAGGACTTCTCAGTAAACTGTATAACCTAAGCCAAGTCCCCCTTGCTGTAATGGTTCCAGCGCCCATGACCCAGCTGTAATTTTATTTATTTATTTATTTTAAAGGCTCAGATGTCAATTTAATTTATTATGCCCTGTGCTCCTTCTGGGGCATGAGCCATCAACAAGGGTCCGCTAGACATCTTGGTTCTGGGGTGCGTTTTCCAGCTGGTTCCAGGTGTGGCTCACCTTCTGTATTTCAGCTTCTACTTCTCTGTGCCAGGTGTTTTTGGTGACCTTTTTACATTTGGCTTGTGGGTTTTATGACAGGGCTTGTTTTGTAATGTTTAAAGGTGGCTTTCTAAGTATATGGCCGCCCCTTCCCTACATGGTTTGATGATTTCCATGTTGACATCTTGTTGGTTTGCCTGCAGCCAAAGATCAGTGTTGTTGATGGTGTTTGACCAGCAGATATTGAGAATTCTTTACAGACAAGTGCTGATGAAAGTCTGTATCATTTTGTGGCTGAAACAGTTGTTCATGTTTCAGAGCCATATAGAAGCACAGATTTCATGTTTGTGTTAAAAGGTTTGATGCTGGTGTTGAGTGATATTTCCTTTGAGCTCCAGATGTTTTTGAGCTTTATAAAAGCTGCCTTGATCTTGCCTGCATCTTTCCCACCAAATCTGTGAGCAGCATGACCAAGAGACTGTATGCAAAGGCTTCTGCTTCTTCCACCTGTACTTTTTGAGCATCACAAGCCCCCAAGTCCTTGTACAAGCCATGGTTATATCTCACCTCGATTGCTGCAGTGCCCTCCTTATGGTTCTCTCAGCTTGTACAAATAAGACCCTTATAGCTGGTTCAGAACGCAGCAGCTTGGCTGGTCTTCATCCAACCCAAAAGGTCGCATGTCACCCCACTGCTGACTGACCTACACTGGCTACCTATGGCTGCCCAAATTAAGTTTAAGTCACTAACTCTTGCCTACAGAGAGACATCTGAGTGAACATCCAGCCAGCTTAATCCTATAATTCCTACTTGCTCCTTCCGCTCCTCCAAGGAACATCGTCTGGCTCTGCCATCCCTGCACACAAGACAAACCCAGTCCAGACTCTTCCCATTCATGGTTCCCTGCTGGTGGAAAGAGCTGCCAAAGGCAACCAGAGCAGCAGAATCCGTCTCTATCTTCAAAAACCTCCTGAAGACTCATCTGTTCATAGAGCATCTCCTCTCCTGATGCTCTATCTGTCACTCACTCTTCTGATTAAGCTTCTGACTGTGCAAATCCTCTTGCACTACCGTCCTGAATCCTGAGTGTTTCCTCAAATTGTAAGTCGCTTTGGATAAAAGCGTCCACCAAAAGAATGTAATGTAGTGTAATGTACAGTGTATTGCAAACAGGAAGAGGAATGGAGATGGCAAACATCCCTGGTGAATGCTGCTTTTAATTTCAAATTGATTAGTAAGTTGTCCTCCATGTATTATCATGCATTGCGGTTCTTTATACAAGTTCTTGACGATATTCACCAGTTTTGTCAGTATTCTGTAATGGCAGAAAAGCTTCCAAAGTCTCTCTCTGTCTAACCTATTAAGTTCAATAATGTTTATGTATTGTTAATACACTCCTGAGACCAGTGATGATTCTCAGAGTTGCAATCTGGTCCATGCGAGATCTGTTTTTAGGGAATCCTGCTTGATGATCTGTTATCAAACAGGCTCCTCATTCTGTTCAGTATTATTCTGTTAAATATCTTCCTGTGGACAGGAACATGATTCCTCCATAGTTTCCACAAGTGCTGAGGTCACCTTTTTTCCATTTGAACTAAATATCTTTCTTTTTATTCTTTTGCTATTGGCTCCTCCTCTTATATATTTTGAAAGAGCAGTTATAGCATCCATACTGTTTCTGCTATGTCTGCCTTAAGAGTTTCTGCTGTAATCGTGTCTGGATCTGATACCTTTCTTACCTCTGCTGCTGAGTTTTCAAAATGTTTCCACTTATCCACTCTTAACCATTTTGTGTAATAGAACAATGACTGTGTTTTCAGTCATTGTTCTATTACAATTGACTGTCGCCTTCTTTTATTGTAGGTTTCCTTTATTGTATTTTCTTGATGGTTTCTTGGGCTATCCATTCTTTGTGCTGATACTATCTAGTAACAATACTTCCTGGCATCATATTGCAGTTGCCTCTTTGGTCTTCTTCAAGGCATTGTCTGGAAGTCATCTTCATCAATCAGTTCTTGGAGTGCCTTGTA
This sequence comes from Brycinus macrolepidotus, assembly GCA_037974445.1. NCBI lineage: Eukaryota > Metazoa > Chordata > Actinopteri > Characiformes > Alestidae > Brycinus > Brycinus macrolepidotus. The sequence continues at coordinate 13,087,334 of JBBPCZ010000019.1, read as the reverse complement.
TTTGTTGTGTAGGGTGATGCTGTATGTTTCCTGTGTCCCTCAGAAAACTTTCGTAGTGCCTAGCACGATGTTCTGTATTCCCTGCCAGTCCTTATTCAGTCTCAGCTTCAGTCTGCCTATCACTAGGTAATGGTCAGCTCTTTTAACCCCTAAATCCTATAGGGATCTTTAAAATGTCATGGTTTTGTATTTCGGGTTGTGTGGTCGGGTGACACCCACGTTGCCTTGTGTATGTTCTTGTGCGTGAATACACTGAATTTGATGACCAGGTTGGTAATAGCACACAGACCTGTAAGTGTCTCACCATTCTCATTTATGTCTCCCAGTCCATGAGCCCAACTCTTCCTCATATCCAATGTTGTCCTCCACGATCTTTACAATGGAATCTCCCATCAAGATCGGTAACACCTCTCTGTGGGCATTTTTCCAGGGCCAACTGCCGCCCTTCATTGAACTGGTCCTTGTTTTCTTCCTCACTATTGTTTTTTGATGCATAAGACTGAATGACATTCATGTTGATCTTATCCTTGGGTTGGGTAAGTTGATACTACAATTCCGGGGCCATTTGCTTCCCATCCTACAGGTGGAGCATGTGTTTTGGGCAGCTCGTGCCCTAGTGGTTAGGGAGTTGCCCCTGTGATCGGAAGGTCATGGGTTTGAATCGCAGGGCTGCTAGCAACACCACTGAGGTACCCTTGAGCAAGATACCGTCCCCACACACTGTTCACCGGGTGCTGCGATCTTGACTGCCCACTGCTTCACTCGGCGAATGGGTTAAATGCAGAGAAAGAATTTCACATTGTTCACGCTGTGTACTGTGCTGTTGTGTTATTTATGCATGACTATAAGGGCCACTTTACTTTACTACAAGTGCCCTCTGCACTGTATTAGACAGCAGCAGTGCAACTCCACATGTGGAGAGAGTTGTTCCTCGGTGAACAGCCCCCTTCCTGTTTCATACATTGTTCTCATGTTCCATATCCCTATGTTGGGTGCCCTGGTAGGTCGTTGGCTTTCTGGCTTTCACCACAAGGTGTCATGAAGTCCCACACCCTTCACAGAACTAATATGTCTTGCACTCGTGTTGATGTTTCTGTAGCTATGTTTTTGATGGGGTACAATAGTTCGCCCTATGCCCAACCCTCCTCCTTTTTCATCCTGGGCTTGGGAAAAGGCAACAGCGGTGTCTACTTTGTAAAAATTACTAAATGTCACCTCTTGCAGTTAGTGCATTTATCTGTTTAGGGAACCTATTGCCAACACAGTTCAATCTATAGAGAAAAGCCCTGGCAGTAGAATAGGCTGCTCTAGAGTAGATACACACAAGCCCAAAATCACAACATGCAGTGTCAAATATAGGTTATTAGACTCTGAAACAGTTATCTGTAGTGGAGAAGCAACACCGAACACTTTTGGGATTAATTGTAACACCAAATCAGTGTCTGACTTCACCAGAGCTGAACAGAATCAGCTACCCACAGCAGTGTGGTCTACCCAGAAGTAGATTCTGTTAATTGCAGACAACGGAGGACAAACACTCCTTTTAATACCCTTGATTTCAGAAGAAATATTGGAGTTCTGGGTGCTTTTGGACAGGAAACATATCTATGAGAAAGTCTGCCAATTTGTGATGTCCCATGCAGCTTTCAGAATGTTGACTCTCTGGTGAACACTCTGACCTTGTGACCTAAGTTAAGACCACACACTAAAAGATTTTTCCCATCAGAAAGCCATATTATAGCCAATGGTAGGAGAAAGTTGTATCTAATCATTGAAGTCATTCTGGTTTGTTCAAAGGTGACGCCAGTTTATGAATTTATGACCAGCTCTGTATATCTTATTATTAAAAACCTCTAAAGCAAGCAGACTGACTCATTTAAACAATTTTATAAATATGTAGACCACAGTACTAAACAAACAGCACCATAGCCATTAATCAAGTGTCTAACATTCATGATTTAATGGAGATTTATAAAGAGCACATACCAATATTTCAAAAACAAACTGGTATCGCTTTTCATGTAAAAAAATAACTAAGTCTGTAACTAAGCAAGAAAAAAGTTTTATATACAGAGGTATGCTGACTGTAGTAACTACAGTGCATGCATATATACATAGCAGGCTGTACTGTCCCTGTAGTTGTATAAAACCTCTAGAATAGGCTGATAAACTATGGGCTTTTTTGATAAACCTAATCTGTACTTCATACACAAATAAAGAGTGGGGTCACTTTAGTCATTTGTTCAAATCTGATTGTAATGAGTGCATGAAATATTGGTCAAAATTCAATTAGAATATATCAAACGGCCTGAAACATAGCTGCTTGTATAATGGCTTTGTATAGAATTGGTATATGAATGACATGCAGCCGACTTGGCACATTATCACGGTTTGCTTTTCTGGTTAAAATTTTGAGTTCTCATTGTGCTATATTTACAGTACTCACTGCAAAAACAACAATCTCATGAAAGATGTGGTATATCAACACGAAAGAAGACCATGTATGCAAAACACACTGATGTGAATATGAAAAAAGAGACAAATGTTTGAAATCTGGAGTGCATAAAAGTGGACATGAGTGGGTGAGCAAATGTTTTTGTTGACAACTTAATTCAAACACTGTACATACTTACAGTTCAGTAAATACAAACAGTATGTCACTGTGCACAGCTTATGAACTGGGTTTAGTTTACAGTCACCTGTCTCAAAGCATAACATAAGCATGAACATCACTATGGCCTAGCATAAAAGAGAGACCTTAAGGTGGTAGTGATGTGAGCAGGTGACTAACATCTAAAGCTTTTTTTTTTTTTTTTTTTTTTTTTTTAAACAAAAACAAAACCCCTCTTGTTTGGAACATGTCTCATCGCTGGCCTAAGGACAGATGTGTGTACTAACAAGGAAAGACAGCCCTGGCTAGTTGCTGTTCTGTCTCTGAATCTTGCACACATTGCTTGATGCTGGGTCTTCACTGTGTCGCTTCATAGGGCCCATTCCTCTTCCTGGGAAACAAAAACAAATATATACAAAGAAATGAAATGACAAAAATGCAATGTAGTAATTATGTCATTAAAACAGCAAACACAGCAACAAACAATAATGATCTGGTTAGCTACAGTTTACATTTTGCTTTCAAATATACAAGAAGACACTTAACTATATTTTGGAGTCAAAATATATAAAGTTTATGGAGCATGCAGTACTTAGTTCACCTCGCAGTGTGTGCTTTGAGTCTTGTCTGTGAGATCCAACTCTACCAGCTCCTGAGAAACCTTACGGAGGAGAGAAAATCACTCATTCAAACAGATGAAGACAGATCCCTATCTTTAAAAGGCTTTTTAACTAATCTAGATTAACTAGAATATAGTGTTCTAGGAATCTAGTTTTCTGCTGGTTAATACTGTTTCAGACTTAAATGGTAAAGAAAATTGAGAAAGAAAATACCACTATTAACCTTAATCTTTAACTATTTTGGTAAAGTACTATAAATAATTACTATTGGTTTATTTGTCATGAAATGTTCACACAATGTAAAGAGCAGCTAGTGTTTTTAAATTGCACAGAAAAAAACAATGAAAATGAAGTTAAGAAGTTAATAACTGTGGTAACAACTACAGTCATTTACTTGCTAGAAAACAGAACATCTTTTGCAGTGAAATGCAGATCAATATGAACTCAATGTTGGTTTAACACCATCTTGTGAATCAGTTCCTTGTCATACTGTTCAGTAACTGTAGGGAATATCAACCCACCTGTCTGTCCCTGGGCACTAATGCCAGGTTGTTGGTCACTATGGGAACAAGTCAAGGTGCTTGCTGATGAATCTTCTCGAGGGTTGGCTGGAGTTAAGTGCACTGGTAGACATAAAAAAAAAAAAAAAAATCCAAATTGTCATAGGAAGCTCCTTTCAGCGAAAAAAGCAACATATTCGGCTTGCTTATTCATACTACATCACTTCATGACCACAGGACAAAAAAAGTAGCCAAGAGCACCTGTGTAGCATTCAGATTTTCATTCATTTTTAATTTTGACAAAGAACTATGATGAACTGCGCTGATCACAAGTCAAGTACAATCAGAACCCAGGCCTAAGCTTCTTTCATTGCAAATGAACTCAACTTCTAACAGTCTCTTATTTTATAACTCTTATGTTAACCTCCCTGAATTATCAGTTGCTTTCACAGTAGAGCACAGTCATGACTGGTAAAATCCAGCTTTGTGCAGTGAACGATCAGTGAAAGTACCTGTAGCACTACTCTCCTGTGTGCCGTCTCCAGAGCCTGCTGCACCATCCCCACTGGAGTTAGATGGCACAGTGGCCAGAAGCCCTGAGATGTAGAAAGGTTAGTAATTAAAATAACATCAGTAATGAAAAATACAGATCTTAAGATTTTTCAACTATAGCATGCTTTCATGTGACATTTATGACAAACAGAGGTCCTAGATACTCCGTCTGTTTTTTAGTTATTTGTGTTTAGTTATTTGTATATGCCTGTTTTAGTGCTGATTTTTAACAAACTCTGGTTATTTTAAGTTGCAAAGTACTCCATAATGTAATATAACTGACTGCTGATAACAACGTCATTACTTTACTCTGCTAGTTTGTTAGTTAAAAGGCAAAAGGCTATGAGGCTACATGGCCAACAACAGAAACAGGTGATATAACAGCTTATAGCCAGATAAACTAAGTATACATATGTAGTGGTCAAGAGAAGAACATGGCCTGCAACCCTAAAATAAAGTTTTAGGATGATCCTTACCAAGACCCCTGTAACATGACAGCTGCTGGTAAATCTGTTTCATGCGTTCAATGTTTACTCTGCTGGCCTCAGCATGGTTGACCATGGGCTTGGGGTAGTGCACCCCTATGATGCATTTGGCAAGCTTCTGCACACCCTCTGGTGCATTCCAGGGATCGTAAATATATTTGGCAGGAAAACCCCTCAATATGGGTAAATAGCGACTGTAAACAAAATTGAAACTTTCATTAAGGTGTGAATTTCATGTTTTAGTCCAGCAAAATTAATTTTAAACAAATAATTTTAAACAAAGTAATAAGCATAAAATATAACCAAATAATGAAATATAGATGGAAATCCTGGGAAAGAGGTCTCACCGTATGTAGTCTCCATTGGGGTCGGTGCGGCGGCCAAAACCCACTGGGCAGTAGCAGTGGAAGAACTGCTGGAAAAATGAACTGCAGGACAGCCACATCCAGCTGCCTGCATTCACACTCCAGTCTGCGTCCAGCAACAACTCCTCAAACACCTAGAACACATGCACAACATTAGCCCTCAGAACTGAGGTCAGCAGTGCCAATGTAGATTTAACCCACAAATACTACTCAGTCACACAGACACTAGTCAGCTTTCAATATGTTACTGTAACTTTGCTTATGACTGAGGCCTTCATTCTGCCTCAGACTGTTTGGCACAGGCCTTTCAAGAAGCTTTTCAAATAATGTTTGCAGAAACTCTGATACACCATGAGGTAGTTGCACGGGAAAAATAATATACCTTCATGCCCTCCTCCCAGCTGATCCACAGATCTCCTCTGGTGAGGAAACAGGCGATGGCATGTCGAGCCAGGTGGTGTATCCAGCCCTCCTGCCTCAGCTGGGTCATGATTGCATCAATCCAGGGGAAGCCTGTCCTGCCCTCTGCCCATTTGGCCAATGCCTCTGGGTTTCGGTCCCAAGGAATCTGCACGCATACGGGGTTGCCTTCCATCTTGTCAAATCGTGGGTTATTTGTGGCAGCTGTGTAGAAAAACTCTCGCCACAGTAGCTGGCCATAGAGAGACAGTGGAGGAACACTGTTCTTCTTTACCTGATATTGACAGAAAATTGGAGAGATGCACGTTGTCAAAGTCTGAGAAGTTATTCACTAAAATTACACTCATGCTCTTGTGGTGCCTTGTTTCCTGGTATAATAACTGTATTTTGTCTACAATTTTTACACACATTAATACCCTTCAAAGGATAGAGTAACTTCATGTGCTCACCTTTCTGTAGAGGTCAGTGAGTTTGAAATAGAAGAGTCTACAAGACAGGCAACCGAAACGAAGGTAAGGGCTCAGACCTGTGGGGCTGGCTAATAAAGAGTTCGCATTCATCCTGGGACGTTCAAAGTTAGCCACCCATGCCTGCAGAAAGGCATCAAAATCATATAATATGAATTTAATATATATGTATGTGCGTGTGTGTGTGTGTGTGTGTGTGTGTGTATATATATATATATATATATATTTATATATATTTATATATTTATGTATATATTTATATGTTTATATACCCCCAACAAAGAT
>JBBPCZ010000019.1:13046554-13065123 GCA_037974445.1 Brycinus macrolepidotus | reverse complement strand
AACTTGACTGGCCCGCACAGAGCCCTGACCTCAACCCCATCCAACACCTTTGGGGTGAACTGGAACGGAGATTGCGATTCAGGCCTTCTCATTCAACATCAGTACCTGAGCTCATAAATGCTCTACAGATTGAATGGGCACAAATGCCCACAGAAACACTCCAAAATCTTGTGGAAAGCCTTTTAAGAAGAGTGGAAGCTGTTATAATCGCAAAGGGGGACCAACTCCATATTATCCATATAGTGTATGTTTTGCTTCTACAGCACAGGACGCATGTTTTGGTCCATAAATATATAACGACAGATCTTCCCGAGGTAGTAAGACTGAGTAAGAGGGGCGGTGTTTCCCAGCACTGTGGGAGGGCCTGTCTGAAAACGGGTGGGAAATAAACGCGCGGCCCCTCCTCCTTCAGCTTCTTTACTACAGCGCGTCTGCTGCGGTGCAGTGAGTGAGCCACACACACACACACACTCACACACACACAGCGAAACACACACATCCAGCCACACACACATACGCCGGTGCTCTGCTGAAGTTGCAGGCGACCAAGACTAAAACTTCGGATTTCACTTTTCCCACACACGCAGTCACACTGGTCCCGTCCAGGCTGGATTTATTCCTGTTTTTTCTGTACTCGGCTGAACTTTATTTCTCGCGGCGGATGAGCTCGCGGGCAGCATGAAGCCGCGCCATGGCGAAGAGGGGTAAATCCGTGGCGAGGACGCTGGAGGATCTCACGCTGGACTCAGGCTACGGCGGAGCTGCCGACTCGTTCCGCTCGTCCAACCTGTCCCTGTGCTGCTCCGAGGCGCACGCGTCCCACGCGCACGGCTGCAGCGGCGACTGCTGCTGGCACGTGCCCGGCGGCGCGCGCGGCAGCCTGGAGAACGGGGCGCGCGGCGCGCTGGCCGGGGCGGACGAGGACGCCGGAGCCGAGGCGCTGGAGTGCTGCGGCCACTGCGCGCGGCTTCCCGAGCTCGAGGACGTGCCCTGGAGCCTCGGCGACGTGGAGCGCGCGCTGCTGCGCGACGAGGCGTGGAGGCATGCGAGCGCGGGCGCGCCCCCGGCTCTCCTCGCGAGGCTCTCGGCGCTCGTCGGCCGCGCGCTGGCGCGGATTGCGCGGGAGGCGCGCCGCCTGAGCGCGCGCTACGCCAAGTGCACACGCTACGAGGTGCAGAGCGCCGCGCGCATCGTGCTCTCGTGGACGCTGGCGGCGCGGTGCGCGTCCGCGGCGCTCGGTGCGCTCTCGCTTTACAGCATGAGCACGGAGCACGGACACGGCCGCGGGAAGTCCGAGCGCTGCGGCCTCGCGCTCTCCGTGGGCCGCTTCTTCCGTTGGATGGTGGAGAGCAGCGTGGCCGTGAGGGTCCACGAGCACGCGGCCATCTACCTGACCGCGTGCATCGAGACACTCTTCTGCGAGGTGTTCAGCCGCGCGCTCCGAGACGTGGAGAAGGACAACGGCATGCCCACCTTCACCCTGGAGGCCTTCGAGCAGGCCATTAACAGTGACTCGGAGCTTTACGGGCTGCTTCAGCCGTACCAGCACCTCATCTGTGGGAAAAATTCCAGCGGTAAGTCTCCCGAGAGAAGGGGCTTCCTCACAGCAACAGGTCTCCCTGAGCACTCAGTGTGAACCCCCCAGTGAAGTACAGAGTAGTCAACAACCAGAGAGTAGAAATAAATAGTAACATCACAAAACAGTGCCAACACCATACATAAAGTGCCAGAAGGAAAGTTGTAGAGAAGCAGTGTAAACACACACATCCAAACACATTCACATCCTAGGAGAACATATCACTGTCCTAACAAAACTTTGCATCCCCAAAATACTGACTTTTGAGAAGGGAAAAACATTCTACACTTTACTGTAAGTTAATTTAGCAACAGTGTTTCCCAGATGGACAATTTCTTTTGGTCCATCCTATATACATATGCATACACATATACATATACAAATACACGTACACATACATATACATATGCATATGCATATACATACATGTGTATACATATAGGCCTACATATGTACACATTATTATAAGAGTATTTTTGTTTCTCACTTATTCACATGTGTAAGATCTCTGTCCCAAATAACATCAGCATGTCTTATTTAGACTGTGCCCCTCTTGTGTTTTACAAAAAACAGTCTGCATCACCCATATAAACCTTCGTACACATTAAGAAAAGATTTAGCTGGCAGAGAGTGTTTTGTTTTGTCATTTTTCAAGTCTTCAGACTAAATTGAAGTGGAGTTGTCCTCTCTGCGTGTTGATGGACCTTGCAAGTAGCCCTACTATTATGTTTATCCAGCTAAATGATCTTTTGGGCCACTCGCCCAGGCTCTGACATCATCTGTGTATATTACTTTAGCCCACATGAGGATGTTTGGGCCAAAATCCAAGAGTGCAGAGTCTCAGATACAGGGAGAACAGACTTGGTTTTGCAGTCACTATTGGGACTTGTGTTTGAGTGCTGTAGTTTGAATACAGTATGAGAACTGAAGAGGCTTCATGACTATTGTTTGTCTTAGGGTTTGGGTGGTGACCGCAAGCATTGTTCGTGGAGCCTTTGCTCTCATCAAGTGCCTTTGCTGTGTTTATGAATGTGACTTGGGGTTTTTAGAATACATCTCAAGCAGACCTCAATCTTTCATTTGGGTCTTGGTTTGACAGTGCAATGAAATTCCAGTGACTCAGTGTCCGTAAGGTTTGTGGCTCATGTCTCTGTGTCAAGAGGCCTGTGGTTTTCCCTCTGTGGAGGATGACATAATCGAATGATGCTCCCTCCAGTCAAGCACCCATTCTTGGCTAACCTTCCTTTAAGTCTTGTTTGACGACCATAATGTGATCTTAGGGAGGCAGATGATGCCACAGCAGCCTTTATATATCATCAGATTAGAGTGACTGCTCATGAGTCTTATTTTATTTTTGGCATCTGATTTCCACACTTGACACAGCTGTTGCTCTACCCTTGTGTTTGCATCTGTGCTACATACACAAAAAATGTAGCTGTCATATCAAAACCTCCTAACTTCTGTTTTTATCTTTTTACGCTGTTTGAAAATGCCAGCTGCCTTGCATATTGTTTTAACTTTTCATGATGACCTATAGGAATGGTCTAAAGTTGCATGGAATAAAAAATTAACCTTTTTTCCCCCTTCTACAAGCTTTTGTTCATACAGGATAAGGATAAGTGTATTTTTAAAAGATTATTTATTAAACATTTTTAAAGATAAAGACAAAGGAAGCAGCTGCCCTGTGATGGTCTGGCGACCTGTCCAGAGTGTTTTTCTGCTTTTTGTCCTGTGAGCACTGGGACAGGCTCCAGCACCCCCACGACCCTGGTTAGGATAAACGGTTCAGATAATAGGTCACACTTTCTTTGCATAGTTTCCAATAGAAGCAGTGAAACTGGATTAGTGTTGAGAGAAATTTAAGCTGAACTGAGTAGAAATTTGGATGAATGTCACTGTATAATAAGGCAAGAATCTTCAAGGCATTTAGAATGGACCATCTAATTAGTTAAAGAAAAAAATCGTACCACAGAGTTACAGTGAATTCCTTGCTGAGGAAGGGCCTTCTTATTGGGTGAATAAGTACAGTACAGCAGTAGATTAACCCAGCTTGTTTAAATTGATTCTGACGTTCCTCCAAGAAGTTAAACTGATTACACTTTCAGCCACTCATTACTGGGGTGATAGATTGTACCACTGCTGCATACTTTCAGAGGCCAGTGATTTACATTCTGTAATAAACATGCAGAGATTGCATCTTCCAGCATGCAATCTTTATCTTTTCCTCATTGTCGCTGGAAGATGGTGGCTTTAAGGCCCCACACCTTCTATTACTGAAGGCAAATTTAATTGCAAAATTCTTGTGGTTGTTGGGTGATGGTAAATAAACACAGCGTAGTGAACGTGTGTTACTGTGTTGGTGACTGTTTTCTTATATATGCAGTTTTTACACAGCAGCTCAGATGAACATGTTTGGTGTTTAAAATGTGGCCTGTAATGGAACACGTGGGCTTCCTCCACCTCGCTGCAGTATATGTGGGGGCTGAGGTGCAGCTGCAGAGGTAGGCAGCTTCGTGTAACAGGTCTGTTGTGGAGCTACGTCCGCTCTGTGCCAGGCACTAGTGTGTGTGTGTGTGTGTGTGTGAAAGACTGTCCAGGCATGACACAGCTCGTGGCTGTACCACTCTGTCCCAACACACTACAGGGTCTGTAAGGGCTGTTCATGTAAGTGTATGAATGTAGGCACCAGGGCTGCTATTATTGGTGACATATCCAGTAGCAATTTGTAGAAAACTCATTACTCATTTTGCAGTGTGCAGCTGAGAGCAGTGTGCATGAGACCATGAATTTTCCAAGTACAGGCTTGCAGTCATGTCCTGTACTTAATTACTATTTTTGCAAGTTGGGCTCCTTTGTGGACTTTGTAAAGCACATCACTAGCACATCACTGACAGAAGAATCCATAGGACTCTATATTGTAGGATTATGTAACAGAAAAACTTAAGGTCCCAAAAGTATCCTTTTTCCTCAAGAACCTTTCTGTGGATAGTTCTTTAAAGAACCTGTTTTTGGAAACGAGGTACTTGACTGCAAACAATCTTTTTGAGGTCTGAACGACCTCCACAACAGTTCTACGGCAATTACAGGGCTTTTCACAGGCCTTTGTTACAGGGGTTTTAAGAGCCTATTATAGATTTCTAGAAGGCAGACTGAATCATGCTTGATTAGTATCTTAATCATTTAAAAATCATTTTATTAAACATGCAGATTTTTCTAATTAATTTTGAAAGTTGTTTAATTACACATGCAGATTTTTTTTTAGATGTTATCAGGAGAATTTGGTTGTTCTTCTAAAAATCTTGGTATCCTACATTCTCTTGTAGTTTATATTTCCTGATGTCAATTTGTAATGTTTGTGCTATAAGTTATTTTTATGCAATTATTGTCTAACCTCCCTTTATCCATTAGAATTAAACAGACTGATCTTCTTAATCTGACTCTAAAGACTGAGATCTATAAATGACCTCTCTCTAAACAGTCCAGACTGAAACACTCCTTATAACTTCAGCGCTAATGGGCAGGGCTAAACTGTTGTCGGGGGAATAGGCAAATATATAGAAATGCATTCATTTTTGTTATATCATGAAATCTGTGAATTCAAAATGGGCTGTTTTGCCTGTTTCTACATATAGATCGTATGAACTGTGAAGTCAATGGTACTTTCAGACGCTTTAAATGCCTCATGAAACTCTTTAATAAAAAAAAAACAAAACAAGAAAAATAGTTTTTTTTCATGTGCCCTTTTAATCAGAATGTCAGAGCTCTGCTATGCTCTTGTCCTTCTGGAGTTTTCAGCAAATTTCATGAAACAAAAACAAGAGGTAACATCTCTTTGAAGCTAGGAAAGAAACTGTATAGTGATAAGACAAATAGTCAACAAAATGAGATTACAGTGAAAGAAAGAGAGTGATGGCTTTGTAGCTTCACCCTTTCTTGTGGAGAATCCTGCCAGACCTGACTGACTGTGAGCACCGTTTTTTCACTCTTCACTAGGAAGTATCGGTTGACCAACATGTGGAAACATGTGAATTTCCTCAGCCAACATGATATCATCCTCCAGGGACATTCCAGTATTAGCTGTGGCTGACAACTGTCAGTATCAGAGGAAATAAGTATTACCTGGACAAGGATTTCACAAAATACACCCGTTTTGTACAGTTTGCGCCCCATGCAGACAGTGCGTAGCCTTGTTATTGCATGGTCACAAGACTTGGCACTGCAACATGTGAACAATACAGTAGGTTCTCCCCTGCAGACATCTGGTGTCATTTGTGAGAAAGTGCTGGAGCCGAGCAGCAGAAGGTTCCCAGCGTGAAGTGGCAGGTCCTGACAGAGGGGAATGCATTATTATTGTACTGTGAAAAACAATGAGCCATGCATTACACCCTGTCTCCCTCTCACTCTTTCAGAGTAAACAGACCTATGGGCTTTCTCATGCATGTTTGTGAATGCACACGCTACAGAGCTTACATACACTTTACACAATATGGGTAAGGTACTAGTGTTATGATTGTATTTCAGTATATTTTGAATGGTGGGAATCAGTCAATGATACACACTGGTGAATCAGTCAGTGTGACATGGTTTTAGGAGTGCTTTACTGAAAAATCAGTTTTACACTGACATACTTGATGATACTTGATTAGCTCTAGAGCTACAAGGCTAATGTAGCTAAAAGCAATGAAAGTCTATCTCACATAAAGTCTTTTTTTTGTGACAGAATTCTGTTATATTAGACTTATAGCTTCAGTGCAAAGCCAAACCAGTGAACCTCAGACACCAAACATGTCTTGGCTGATCGACTACATCTGCAGTAAGAAGACATTTATGTAAATGTGATTATTGGTGAACCGTTCTTTTAAAGACTGGACTTTCTAATTTTGACCAAAATAATTGAATTGTGTTTCTTGACTCATCAAAACGGCCTCCAAAACACTCACTTGGATTCACAAGTGGTCATGATACTGTAAAATTGGGATTGGTACAAACATTGCACAATTTGCATGTTGCAGGCAGATCATGATAGCGATTCTCAAACGCTACAATGTGTATCCCTACAATACGCACAGTAAGCAGTTTTATGAGGGTTTGCTATAAGCCTGTTTGCATTCACTCACTTCAAACAGAATACATTTGCAAGCTGCTTTGCTATCAGCAGTCATAAAATCTCCCTTGTGTTTGGCCACAGGCTGCAGGGAGATTACCAGCAATTTTCACTGCAGCAAATCCACCGCACGGGCCATGACATGTCACATAAATCACAACACTGACAAGCAAGTTTGAGCGGGAATAGCGAGCACGTTTTCTCACAACAAGGGCTTAGGCTCAGAGGTTATCATGGGTCATCAGTGATAACAGATCAATGGAGAACGAGTCTATTGTAGAGATTCAGTGGCAGTGCTGTGAGTGATAGTGTCAGCAGTGGTAACTGTGCCAGCCAATGACAAAGATTACATCAGCATGTTAATTCTCCAACATAGAGAATTACAGGCTGACCAACTGAGGTCAACAAGAGGTCAAATGACAAGATTCAACACTCAGCATCCCCATGCAAGCTACAGTTTCAGCTCATCAGTCTGTAGTCGTTTTAAATGCAGTACTAAAGGAATAAGCCACAAGATGCTGTGCATTACAGCGATTTCACCATGATTAAGGGGTGTAAACATGGCACATAGCGAAGTAAACAAATAAAACAGGTTTCCTGTGTTACAGCTTATTAACAGTAGGTTATGGTAGCCAAGCAACATAACAATCAAAGATTAGGCTTAAGAATGACTCGGCCAATCAGATATTACAGCTGTTGGCATCTATTTTATAATACTGTTTATAGAAAAGTTTTTCTATTTTCTGTGGCACAACCAGCATTGCAAAGGTTAACTCCAAATGTCATCATGAGAACTCATTCATTTATTTCACTCAAAAAAGACGAACCGCCCCTTATATAGGAGTAGGAAGTGAGCTGCTGGATGGACAGAATGTGAGTTATATATACAAAAGCTGAACATCCAGACAAGCAGACAAGGTGAAGTAGACATTTCCATAATTACACCTGGACTTCTGTCTGTGGCCTGTATATCTCTGGCTTTTATACACAGGATATAATTACTGCTTTGATGCTGTTGGTATTGCCTTCCCCCCTGAGAGGAATTCACAGAGGTGACCCAGAGACAGAGTGAGAGAGATCAAAAAAGAATACTCTATATTTCAGTACTGTTTCATCGTACACTTTGCCAGCTTCGCCTTAAGATTCTGAAGTGCATAAAACCTGCATTAGTAGTCACTCAGCAGGACAGGGGCAGTAAGGAATAACCAGGGGAGGGTTTTTCAAATGTGAGTGCTCTGACCCATTCCTAGGCTGGCCACGCTGACTTAATTACCTAGTGAAGCAAATCTTGTAATGCATTCTGTTGAGTCAAAACATAGCATTGTGTATACAAAGTGTATACTTTGTGTATACTCTTCTGGCTTCAGCCTCAGGTTTGAAATAGGAACCCTTATATATTATCATTCTGCTGTTTCAAGCTGTGCAGCACAATAAAGTGAAATAAAGTTACATCAGCCCTCATGTATAACAGATGGAGAAGCTTTCTACGTAAAGCCTAATTTAAGCACAGAAAATCAAATGGTATAGTTCTTAAATATTAAGTTCTACTTATTGCTTTGGCTTATAAAGAGCCTTCTCTGGTATTTTTTCATGTTGAAAAAGGAATGGTTTCTCAATGGTTTCTGTGCACACTCTACTACTGAAGTTTGCAATTTGACTTGATCCTTCAGCCCTGTAAGGAATCATCTTACTTCACATGAGCTTGTACAGTCATGGAATGACCCTTAAGATGCCGTCAGGAATTCCCCCAAGGGGAAACGGTGGGGCTGAGTCAGTGAGGGCATGTTGAAAACAGTATGGAAACAGATGGAGAGACTTTTGACCTTTTATACAGTTCTTATGCAGCATTATACAGCTGTGACCAGTGAGGAGCATGCGTGTGGATGTGTGTATCATTAAGGTGCATGTGGTGGGATCAAGATGTCTGTCACTGCTGGCTGTTTGGCTTACTAACCCTGTTTTCTTTTCTCTGGCTGTGCTGAAATAGTGCTATCAACAAAGACATGTTGGCGCATACTGCAGTACAGTGTTCGCTTTGAATGCATATGTACGAATTTCACTCTTCAAGCCAGCATGTAAATGTGTGTGTGCATGCTGTCGTGAGTGATTTGTGTAAGAAAGCAGCGTAATGGTGTGATGAAAAACATGCACACAAAATGAACATCTCAGACACCATGTTCCACATTACCATATTCCTTTCAGTGTTGAAAAGCAAGCTAAGCTTGGGCCCTGCAATATGTGTTTTAGTCTTTTCCCTGCTGTAACGCTCATTGTAAAATCAGTAAGGCCTTTTTAATTAGCTGATGAGTTGAGTCAGATGTGTTGAGAGCACGGGAAACTCAAAAATGTGCAGAGTAGCAGTATTCCAGGGCCGAGAAACACTGTTTTACTTTCGTTGCCACAACTTCATCTTACACAGCTGGCATATGGGGTGTATTATTTCAAGGTGTGTGCCTGTCTTTTTTTTCTTTTTTTCATGACATTCTTATTACAAACACA
This sequence comes from Brycinus macrolepidotus, assembly GCA_037974445.1. NCBI lineage: Eukaryota > Metazoa > Chordata > Actinopteri > Characiformes > Alestidae > Brycinus > Brycinus macrolepidotus. The sequence continues at coordinate 13,055,944 of JBBPCZ010000019.1, read as the reverse complement.
TGCACTTTCCTGTTTAGATCTTATTTCATGCGAGACGTTCAGTTTTTTTTTAATGTACAAGAAGTGGACCACTGTTAGGAAAAGAAAAAATACACGATAAGTTGAAAGCCAAATATACACAGCAGTATTTCTCAGGTTGAAATCTGAAAAAATGATCGATCATTAAAGGGCTCATATCATGGAAAAACTGAAATTGGCATGCTTTTTTGAAATAAAAAAATGTACCATCACTCCCCAGTCCATAGGCTTCAGTCATTCAGTCTTTAGGATGTCAAGAAAACATCATGTTTTGGGCCAGGCTTCTTTTTGAGAGACACAGTACAGGGCATGGAATCAGAGCAGATGTTATTTCAGTCCAGCCTCTTTCTTTGATAAAATATAATATCATTCATTATAATATCATTCATAAATGAATGATAACAGTTTTGCTACATAAAATATTGGGGTTTATTAAAAAAGAACACAGAGACATGACAGCATCTTATCTTTCTGTACTTTCATCACATAAGAGTTAGGCTGCTTCTCTGGGGTGCAGCGTACAATTCTAAAATGTAGCGATTTGTCTCCGTAAACTCTTTCTTTTTTTCTCCTGCGGAGATCATTATTTGGCAACATTTTCCCATAAGTTCTCTGCTTCTCCCTAATCAGTGGTGGCACTGAATAGAAATTCACCTGTTTAAATGCTACAGCACCATATTCCCCATGTACTTTCACTGTGTGTGTGTGTGGAATTTAGCCATGGGGAGTGTTCTGTAACTGAATAATCAGAATATTCATATTGTGTCCCATGGCGCCAGAGGTGGAAGTGTGCCTGGCTGGGTGTCTATGATTAAGCTGATGGATGGTCGACTACGAGACGTATGCAAGCGGTGAATTCATTAGAGCCTAAGATGCTAATGAGCTGCCGTTTTTGAAGCTCGACCCAAGAGAGCACACCTGGATCCTGGTTTTGTGTTTTGGAAGGTGCTTACGCTGGGTGGTTTCACCCCATCCAGGGGAAACAGTGAGCTTGCCAGAATGAGGCTGCACTTTCTCTTCCCTTTTTACCCTGCCATTTTCTGAGGAGATTATAAAGACAGCACGAGAGGAAGAGATGAAATATGACTAATACTGTTCCAGTCATTTCTTTGTAGTCATTACAAAAGGACAGGATGCTTTTAATTCCTTACTGTGCCTAAGAGAGTTTCCCCTTCCATTTCCAGTGTAACTTTAATGCTACGTTTAGTGCAGGCTCTTGGTTTTGCACAATGTGACCGTTCCCAAAGTCTGAGTTAAAATGGCTTATGTAATTTGAGTGGTTCAGGTGCCTTGGACTAATAAGGGAATTAGGGGAAGTGACCTACAGGCAGATGGGCAGAAATCATATTGTGGCCATTAATAATGTGCATGTTTGACCACCTATGAGCTAATGCGGTTTCAGCCTCACTGTGCAGATTTTAATAACAGCGTCGCTTTTGTGTGCATGCTTTCTTCTGCTTGATGTGACTACACCTAAGGTTGTTCCGATGTTTACCAATAACATGCAGGATTTAAATGGAGAGCAGCTCAAGTGTCTGAACTCAGTAGATAAGAGGAGCAGGGTGGTCCTTCACGCTCAGACATCTTGGCTGCTGAGGGCCTCCTGTATCTCAGCTTATTAATGAGGGTCTTGTGTTGACATTGCCCCTCAGGGACACGTATGAAATGCACTCTTATCATTATGTTAATCTCATTTACAGCTACACTAAGTCAGTAAGATGTTGGGTACTGTCTCAGATGACTGCCTCTGTCATCACTCTCCAGCTCTATAAATAGGCTTCCTGCTCTGGTCAATACAGCAGCAGTGACCAGCCACTTTGGAAATGCTTTTGTCTACTTTGCCCCCCTAACTGTGTCCACTTGTGCTTCCCCAGGAGGATACTGTAGTAGGAGGTTAGCAGGCAAAAGCATCCAGCGCTGGCCAGCCTGACTTACCAAGAAAGCTTGAGGACATGCGGTGAACTCTTGGAAAAGTCTGCCTTCACAGGCGGATGAATGTGTTTCCATCCAATTGAGTCCATTTGTACTTGTAGCTGAAGCTGAAAGTAGGCCAGCCAATATCTAAACACAGAGCCGCCAAACCGCCTGCACGAGCCTAAGTTTGACAGTAAGGTTGAAGCTGGCAGACACTTAGGCCTGGTCAGGACAGAGACACAGTGACAGATAAAACAGTGAATCACAGGAAGCCCATTTACTCTGGTTTCGCAATCTAGCTGACCACATTCTTAACACGGCTGTCAACTAAAGAGGTCCCGACCTGCTGAAGAGTGAAGTCCTGAACTGTACAGAATATGTCATAAAACGTTTAAACTTTCACTTTTCCACCACAATTTAACAGCCTGCTTTCCAGTTGTGTTTGTTCTCAAAGGCGGAAGTTGATGGACGTCATCCCAGATGAATTAAATGGTACGTTAAGATTTTCAACTACTAAGTTGAATTCCTACGAGTAAGCTCTGAGGAAAATCTAACTATGAAAGAGGCACACAGAGCACCTGCTGGTGATTGTACAGTTGTATTTCATCAATGCCTCAGACACTGTCCTCCCACACAACACTCAAGAGTTAGCATGAATATCAGCCACTCCAGGGAAGTGACAAATTTGCTTGTTTTGGTTTTTCCTGCACTTTCATTGCCATTGTAACTCTCTTCATTGTAAAACACCATCATTGCACAAAGTCTATCATCAGCATATGACATCTTTTCTGTTGGCCTGCTGTTAAAGAGCACCCAGTGATGGGTTGTTCTTTGCCGTGTAATTATGGGATTGAGAATGGTGCAGAACACTTTCAAAATGAAAACGTATATGCTATCAAAATATACTGACTGGCCTTTTGACGCAAATTTGGGTAAACCCCATTTGATGTGGAAATCAGCATATGCTGATAAATGTTGAGCACATCGGTCGTGGGTGTACAAACTTTGTCAAAAGGGCAGTTCTGTCATCCATTAGACCATTAGCCTGCAGTCTCCATTTCAAGGAAAAAGGATCTATTTTAAAAGCATTACAGTAAGGAGGAAGCACCAATGATTCTCCTTTTATGGGCTGGAAAAGACAGTTTAGGGGTTCCCCTCTGAAGCCGAAATGAATGTGAAACAGCAGGGGGGTTTTGTGAAGTAATGCCATGGCTGTTCAAATGAGTCAGATCAGAAGTGCGTGGAGTGTGGGCTGAGTATGTGTGACTTGACCTGACCATTGAGACACATCGAGATTTAGAGCCAAGTTCTCCATCCTGTCAAAAGAGAATAAATCAGTTCACCAGTACTGATGTGGTTCATTTGGAAATAATTATGGAGGGCTGAACCTTGGCAGTGTTAGTGTTTGTCTCTTTACTGTCTTAATCTGTGTAATATTATAGTAGAAAGATTCATTAAGAAGATTTATTTTAATAAAGATTTATTTAAGGAGCTATGAAGATGTCTTCCCATGCTATTCAAGCGTCAAGATAGTGGTATCTTGAGGCCTTAACATCATGGGAAAACTTGGCCACATGTGAAACAATATGAATACGATACTCCAATGTATGCTGTTGCTTCTTTCAAATAACTGTTTGGAAAATAAATGAATGAATGAATGAATGAATGAATGAATCAAACAAAATGAGAAAAGTATTCAAACAAATTAACAAAATTAGCAAAATGATAAGAAAATGGAAAGCAGTGTAGGTATGGATTTTAAACAAAACAACTGGTCTAAGAATTACAATGTATCAACACTCCAGTGAATTTTAAGCACATGCACAGTGAAAGCTTTGATTTCAGATGAAAATCAACCCTAAACGCTATTGGACAGGGTTTGCTTGAATGAGTGCTTTAGTCATTTGAATCATTTAGATTGTGCCAGTGGCAAAATGCTTCATTATTAACCTAGTTCCAACATGAGCCGAGCTGTCAGGTTTTAAAAGGAAGATTATAAAAGGTCATTGCTTCGGGATATGGCTGTCACCTCCATACCATCCTGTGGTACAGTCCTTTCTCCTCCCAAATGCTTTGCTCTGTCTGTATTGTGAGAATTGCAAAACGTGTTTACATGTAGAATAGCAGGCCATGCTAAGGGCCTTGTGTCAAAAGACATCAGTGAACAATAAGCCAGTGCCCCCTGCCAATCCCTCTGGCTTTTATTCAGAACTCATGCAACCATCCCATCTGTCCTGAGATGCTCCATCAGAAGCGCTCCTGTATGGCTGCCTTTACATTCATCTCCCTGCCAACACCACATTCCCCCACGGTCAAGCTGTACTGCAGATGGGAAAAATGTGTTGTGCCTGTGATTATGATAGATGGCACGCAGACTTCTGTTGTGTATCCTCCCTATCTCTGGAGGGAAGAATTAAATCATTCACTTATTTTCCAGCAATTCTGACTGATTGAAGCCCATTTGCTTGAAGACTGTGCCAAGTTTTTAATGTGTATATTCCCTCTCGGATGTTGAATAGTTAGTGGTAAATTCAATTTTTTTTTACATTTTCCTTCACCTATGAGGTGGGTGATATGGTAAAATAAAATCTCAAGAAATTTCACAAATTCAAGACATTTTTTCATAATGTGCAATATATCACAATGTATATTTTATTCTGGCATTTGTTGGACAACACTGCCATTGGCACATTTAAAAATACTATCAAAACCATTAAATAATGAGAAGCCCTCTTTCCCCATCACTCAGTGCGATACCAGCCAGCACTGGCATCTGTTAGTAGAGCTAACAGAATTGGCGATTAGCATTCTCCTTCAAGCGTGTTGAACAGTCGAATGACATTGCATTAGTGGCAATTCAAATAAATATGGTGAGCAACTTCATGTGATTTGGAGGAAGCGTGTGTGGACTTTTACCCTCCCAGCATTGGTGGTGTTGTGTGACTGGGGGAGCTGGTAGAATTGAACATGACTACAATTGAGCAGATTTGTTGGAGTTTAGAGATTGTTTTGATTTTTTGGAGAAGAGTTCAAAGGTATAGTGTTCTTTGACACAATAGCTTTGTTTAGTTTTGGTCAGTATGTCGAAATATTTAAACAATGTTCCAGGTATTTTATTTGCTAAGCACTAGCTAATTCAACCTAATAACCCAGCTGGCAACACCATAACATGAGTGATGACACATCATGAAAATATCAAATATTACAGGTATATGACAGGTATATCTAAAACAGCAGACATATGACAGTTCTGTATTTGGATAAAATAAGCAGAATATTGTGTCACAGTAATCATGAGGATTAGTTATGAGCATTAATATATAGCATTCTTATTTTCTAATGCCATATAATTCCATCTTATACCATCTAGGTATGATGTAACCTCGATCATTTCAGCATTCATGTCATTAATCTCTCCTCCTATTCTGTCATTCCTGTCTCCAGTCTATTCAGACTAGGTGGGAGCCATCTCAGGGTATTGTGTAATTTATCACAGCTCAACTACATTTTAAAGGAAGAAGATTAAGATAAAAAAATGGAGGTGTATGAAAAACACCCCTATGTCATTCCTGTCATGGTGAAATGCACTAAAAAAGTAAAAAGACCATGAATCAGTTGAAAACTTCAGAATCCGAAAAAGGAAAATTAATCAAGAAAATTCATGAGTACCAGATAAAAGAAGGCTAGCAACGATAAAAATGCCTTTCCATTAATTAGCAAAAATAAAAGTGCAATATGTGCATAAACACATAACTAGAGGTTTAGGAAGAAGACCCCTGGGCTTCCAGTGCAGAGCTGGAAAAAAGACATTTTCACAGCCTCTATGCAAAGTTGATATAAATTACATAAGCTATGATTACAGTTGCTGATTCATCATCACAGAGTAAAAGTTGTAATAATAGAGGCTTGGACTAATTTGCAGACACAACAAACAACTTAACTAACAAGCAACTGTTGCACATCTAGTGGTGGTCACTTCAGGTCTCCTAGGATTTTATGGCAATGGGCCTAAGTATGTTCTTTTCTCAATCACAATGCCCTGGCTGTACTATCACATAGAGAGTGATATAATGTGGATGATCTGAAACCCTTCAGGAACTATTTTAACTCAGCTTTGACTAAAATACTGAGAAAGTGTGCTCTGGCCTTATAAACATCCAGTTGTTTACATATCCCAGTTTGTACCACATGGCAACAAAGCCCCAGTTTAGCAGCCGATATGAGGCAAGGAGGCAATACTTCCTGACCTGGGTCAGCATCCGCCGCACTGTAGATTGATCCCTGTTTATTTGCCTTTGCAGCTTTGGCCCGGTGCTCTAAAAATAAACTTCTGGCATGCCGCTTCCACCCAGTGGGTCGGCTTTGTGTGGCTGAGGCTCATGACACTGGCCTTCCCAGTACTCCAATGACACATTTTACACCTCATCTAATAAAGGAGTTACTGTTCAAACCATGGGCTAAAGCAGCGGTCCCCAACATTTTTTGCGCCACCTGACCGGTATCATGTAAAATATTATTTTCACGGGCCGGTATAGATACAACTAAAAACAAAGTCCGCGGCCCGGTGGTTGGGGACCTCTGGGCTAAAGGGCGTGGTCTTAGATCATGCGCTCCATCTAACAGGTGAGGTCTTTAGAATGTGAATAATTAAAATAGATATTTACAACATTAACAGGGTTTGATCTAATTGGCTGGAAAAGTATGACTCAGAATCAGGCTGGCCTCCGTTATTCGTTATGAGACACATGCTTGACCAGTTCATTTGTCTCATTTATTTCTCATTTGATACGCTAATGTTAGTCGTTCATTGCCAAAGGAGCGACTTAAATATTATTTAAGGGTCGTTTCAGCAGCTATGATGAAAACTTTCTTTTGATCATAATTATTTCATTTGGAGCCAAAGAAAAAAAAAGGCTGATTTACTTGGTGGTCAGATTCTGGATTTGGATGCCTGGCTCACCACACAAATTGATAGGTTTGTTTGAAGGCAGCAGATTTAAACATAGCCTTCCCATGTAAAGGTATTTTCTTTGATAGACCATCAGTGCTACGAGTGAGTAGAGCTTTATTCAATACTTTATGCTTTGACTTTGAACAGGCTCTTCCTGTGGAGTCAGCTCCATTTATACCTTCTGTTTGGAAACACTGCATGGAACATTCCACTTCTGTGGTCTCCAACACTGCATCCCTGGAAATCATTATAGGAATCTCTAGCTAACACCCAGCTGACTGACATCACCCTTCAAATATCTCAAGTAAACACTTCACTACAGCAGGCTGGTGCACACAGTGTGTTTGTTTTAATTACAGGGGTCATTTTTAACCTTTCACCGTAATTTAAGTTTTGCACTTTTATGATTTTGTTGCTGTTAATTACAAAGTGACCATCCACAAATATGAAGCCATAAAAGGATCATACATTTAAGCTTATTTTGGGGGTTTTCTAAGACCCTAGTGATGGCGATTAAGGACAAACCATAGACAAACATGTGTCAACACGTCTTAGCATGTTTTATTGATTAAGCTGGTAGAATGGATTGGAGTTTCTGCTGAGTTTGAAAAATAACTGGAATTAATTTACGTGGAAGCTATTGATCGGCATATTCCAGAAAAAGTCTCAGAAAGAGAAGCAGAATCAGAGGGAGAGCAGATGGGCAGACAGCAATGGCACAGAGGGGCTCACAGAGTCTGAATCACGTGGATCAACTGCATTTCTGGGTGGGAAAATAATCCGAACACATGGTCAGGCCCATAATATGGACCCGGTCCACAGTGAGGGGAAAGGAGAAATGTGGTTTACTGTCACTCCACAAACATCATCTAAAGTGTGGGGTTAAAGTGGAGCTAGATTAAATCTGTACCTCCATCAGAACTTCAAGCACCAGCCTGGTACATGCTACCTTCCTGAGAATTGTTGAGCCACGTCAGACTTGTTTTCATCAGAGCATCTGTTTTCTTCTCCCGGCGAAGAGGAAGCAAACAAATCAATAAAGCCTCTTGATCTTGGCCGATTTCATCAGCAGGCACACCTGCCAGGTTCACTTGATTCAACTTAGGAGCCAATGTAGTTAAGTCCCTGCAGCCAATTTTTTACAGGTATCTAACATTTTGTTAGCTCCTCTGTAGTGCTGTTTTCGAAGACTTTCTGTCTCTCTGTAGGTGTTACATAGCAAAGACTTTGGGTTTGTGATTTGGATCATTACGGATGGTGTTGTACTGTCATATGTAGCTGTATCGGTGACAGTTATACTTCTGGGAAAGCTGTGGGTTTTTAGTTAGCAGGAAATGCAAATACGTGTCTAGACATGACTTTTCCTTTTGCTTCTCAAAAACTGTTGCAAAAATGTTTTGTTACTTATTTTTGTCACGTGGATGGAACTGAAAGTCCCTGTTTATTCTGGGAACAGCCATTCACATGTTGCCTAAGGCTGTGTCACTCTGTACCAGTACATATCTTGATGAAATGGAATATATTAAAAACATTGTATCATAATAATGAAAATGTATATAAAAAGATACTACTATCAAAAACTCTTGCGCAAGGAGTTTTATGCAAACCTTTATTCAAATATCACTTTCCCGAGCTTCACTAAATCATAACAAGCATAACAAAATACGCATTTGGGCACACATTTATCACAATAAAATATTATTATATTGCCCACCTCCCTCCTTACCCAGCATTATTTTCAATGTGGGGGGGACACCGTCACCCCAATATAATGGATCTGGCAGTACATTGCACGGTACATTGCACTTTATTTAACATACAGGCTATCGTTGAAGGAAGAAATTATAATAACATATAATCTTAGAACAAGATAAGAAACTTTTGTCTTTGTAAAATGTGAAGGCACTGTTATAACATTGAGCTTCATAGTGTGAGAATGGGATGACTATTTTACACACACTCCATAAAAGATAAGAGCCTGAAGATGTCCCACGAACTGTAATTTTTAAATTTTTTAACTACATAGTGAGTAATGTGGCTTGAAATACAAAAAATATGTTCTTGAAAGTCAGTAATCAATATTTTGGTCAGTTTGTGAAGGTCGTGAAGAGCATTTTTGTATTTTCTGTCTGTGAAAGTGGCTGAGGGGGATGACTCCGGAGCTGACAAAAGAGTGATTATATTTCATACAGCCTGCAACAAATCTCTGTCTTTCCTGTGCAGGCTGGCCCATTTCATTCGTGGGATAGCCGATTTGCTAACTAGCCTTTTAGCTAAACTCTGCCCTTACAGAAATAAACCATGGTTTTACTATGATTAAATAACCATGGTTTACAATGGTTTGCCGTTTTTCATGGTTTTTTGGGTAAGTATGAAAACCATGGTTTATGACTATGATTTTATCATGGTTTCGCTACAGTTAAACCCTAATATAATCTTGGTCATAAACCATGGTCTTTGTTTTACCATTTAGGTTTGGTGTGGGCTGGCCCTAGTCCACACTTCCA
>JBBPCZ010000019.1:12983661-13005288 GCA_037974445.1 Brycinus macrolepidotus | reverse complement strand
GCGAGTTAACTATGGCAAACATGCGATTAATCGCGATTAAATATTTTAATCTACTGACAGCCCTAATAAAAATACATGCATGCACTTATTTATTTCTTCTTCTTATTATTATTATTATCATTATTATTATCATTATTTGACCCTGTGTTTGTGTGTGTGTGTGTGTGAAGGGTATGACTCCACTAATGTACGCATGCGCACGAGGGGACGAGGCCATGGTTCAGATGCTGCTGGACGCTGGAGCCGACATCAACAGTGAGGTCAGTGACAAAGACCACCCTGGTGCTCCAGTATTCTTCACAGCCGTACATTGACTGTGTTCCATGTGGTTTCATTTGTTGCGTTTGTGTGCTGTGTTGTGTGTGTGACAGGAGAAAACCCAGAATCTCTGCTCTGGTCTTGACTAGGTCATAGGCACCTATAGGTACATCACTCAGCCAGGAGTGTTTTCCTGGAAACCAAACACCTCTAAAGCAGGAGAGGATAAAGTAGGATGTAGCAATGACACTTACGTACTCATGTATTAGTCACTTTTTGATGGTGCATGACTTACTGGTGTGGCCTGAATAAGTCATGGCTTAAGTCGTTAATGGAAGGGAATATTTTTTTGAGAATAAAAGCTTGTCACTACACCCTTCTACTAAGCTAGTACTGAATCACTGTGAGAGGAGAGTGAAACTGTAACACAGTGTGATCACAGTAATGACATGTCAGTGACTCATATGGTGTTTGGTATATGGAAGGATTTTGCACAGGCTGATTTAAAGATACATCACAAATGTGCTCAGTTAGTTATGTGAGAGTTCAGAAACTAGACCATAATAACTCATAGCAGTGGTGTGGCTACTCCGGATGATTTATTTCCCCCTTTCATCAGAGTGTAGCACTAAAAGTGACAGAAGTCCTCTGTGAGAGCCAGGACCAAATTTTTTCGCTGAGTGCAGCGGCCGTATATTTTTACCCAGACCAGCACTTTTCCCAAATGTGTGTGTGTGTGTATGTGTGTTGTGCCCTGACTGTCCCCTGTACCTCCCCCAGGTGCCCAACACAGTGCACCAGCACCCCTCAGTCTACCCCGAGACTCGGCAGGCCACAGCGCTCACTTTCGCCGTGCTGCACCAACACGTCCCCGTGCTGCAGGTTAGACCCCTGCCCTGACCACACACTGACCACACACAGCTGTCTCAGCGCTCTAGAGCACACCGTAGTTTAAATGCTATTATTGTTATTGTACTGGGGCTATTATGCATCATGCATAATAATCCCTCATGTGTTCTCTCCTGACACTGTGCTCCATGTGTGTGTATCTGGGTGTATAAAGCTCTTCTCAGAGCCTTTGCCAAGCGATCATGCTACACCCCATTTACCATGTTTCTCATTATCAGTCATTTTCGGTGTGTTTTGTGTAGTTACTGTGGATTCAGCTGCTGATGCTGGGCGTGTTATCTCGCTCAGCACAAATTGTGTCTGATAAGCAGTTTACTTTACAGTCTAGATCACATTTCATCAAGCTGTTGACGCTGGTCAAGGCTGAACTCTCTTTCTCTTGTCCCTCTCCTGCCCATATCGTTCCCTCTCTTTCTTTCTCCCTGCCTCTTTTTATCTCTTATGCTCTTTCACGCTCTCTCTTTTACTCTTTCATTACCCCATTTTTCTGTCTACCTTGCTCTTTCTCTTCTTCCCCCTTTTGTTTATCTATCTATCTATCTATCTATCTATCTATCTATCTATCTATCTATTTCTGCCTCTCTCTCTCTCTCTCTCTCTTCTTTTCTCCCAGTTGCTGCTGGATGCCAGAGCAAATGTAGAGGGCTCTCTGCAGGACGGCATGGAGAACTACACAGAGACTCCTCTGCAGTTAGCCGCTGCTGCCGGTAAGCTAAAACTGAGGCTCACTTCAGCAGCACTTCAGAGCTCTCGACAGAACCATAGAAGTAATGCGTATGTGTGTGTGTGTGTGTGTGTGTGTGTGTATATATATATATATATATATATATATATAAACATTACACCACCACAGTTATTGCCAAAATTGTGATAGCGTAATATATTTTATTTCTGTGGAAATGATGTACACATATGAGCATTTTTCAATTATATTAGTGTGTAGAGAGAGGATTGACAGCAGTGTGTGTGTGTGTGTTTGTGTGTGTACAGGGAACTTTGAGCTGGTTGGTTTGCTGCTGGAGAGAGGAGCTGACCCTATGGTGGGAACCATGTACCGCAATGGCATCTCCACAACACCGCATGGGGAAATGAATTCCTTTAGCCTGGCCGCAGCACATGGACACCGGTAATATGCACATGTGCACACAAACATAATCACATACACAAACATGCCATCTTATATGACACACAGTCACATGCTTCAGCTGGTGATACTGTTTTACTGCTGTTTTGTTTGGTTTTCTTTCAGCTAATTTTTTGCACCAACTGCTAACTGCCACTGTGTGCACTTTTTCTGATGAATGGACCAATACAGTGGCAAGAAAAAGTATGTGAATCTTTTGGAATCTAATGGTTTTCTGCATTAATGTGTCATAAAATGTGATCTGATCTTCATCTAAGTCAAGGGTATTGACAAATATAATGTGCCTAAAATAATAACACAAAAATTCTGATCTTTCATGTCACTGAGGACGACCATAAAAACCTCATAGTGCTAGTAGAAAAAGTATGTAAACCCTTGGAATTAATAACTACCCCACTCCGCCCCGGTGTTTTTGGGTCATTGTCCTGTTGCATCACCTTAAACTTCTACAGAGTTTCAGCTGACCAGACATTCTCACATTATCCTGAAGAATTTTTGATACACTTGGGAATTCATCTTCTCCTCAATGATTGCAAGCTGGCCAGGCCCTGATGCAGCAAAGCAGACCCAAACATGATGTTTCCTCCACCATACTTTACGGTTGGGATGATGTTTTCATGATGATTTGCGGGGCCCTTTTTATGCCAGATGTAGTGCTGCGTTTTCTTTCCAAATAGTTTAATCTTAGTTTCATCAGTCCATAAAACATTTTAGCAATACCGCTGTGGAGTGTCAGTGTGCTCTTTCGCAAACTTCAAGCGTGCAGCAATGTTCTTATGAGTAAGCAGCGGCTTCCTTCATGGTGTCCTGCCATAGATGCCCTGCTTGTTCAATGTTTTACGTACTGTACACTCATGAACACAGATGTTAGCCAGTTCCAATGATGCCTTCAAATCTTTGGCTGTCACTCTGGGTTGTTTCTTTACCTCACTGGTGAGTCTGCGTTGTGCTCTTGGGGTCATTTTGACTGGGTGCCCACTTCTTGGTAGAGTAGCCACAGTCCCAAAGTGTCTTTGAAATCACTTTGTAACCCTTTCCAGCTTTATGTAAAACAACAATTCTTGATCGTAGATCCTCTGAAAGCTCTTTTTGGTGAGGCATGGCTCACATAAGCATATTCTTCTTGTGTAGAGCAAACCCCAAACGTTTGAGTGATTTTCATTAGTCAGAGTAGCTCTAGTCCACACCTCCAAACTCATTTTCTTAACAAGACTCCAGGTACGCTAACACCTGACTCCAATTAGCTTTTATGAGGCCATTAACTCAAGGGTTCACATACTTTTTCCACTAGCACTGTGAGTTTTTTATGGTTGTTCTCAATAAAGACATAAAAGATCAGGATGTCCTCGTGTTATTATTTTAGGCACCTTATATTTGTCAATACTCTTGACTTGATGAAGATCAAATCACATTTTATGACAAATTAATGCAGAAAACCATGAAATTCCAAAAGGTTCACATACTTCTTCTTGCCACTGTACATTAACAGATGTTGTGTTGAAAGTATCTGTCTTTTTCCTGTAAAGTTACCATTTCAGACATAACAGGTTTTTATATGATGACAGATGGTATTCTTCTTTGTTCTGTGCAGGAATGTGTTTCACCAGCTGCTAACCCAGTCTGAGAAGGGGAAGGGCGATGTGTTGTCTCTGGAAGAGATCCTGGCTGAGGGCTCGGATGTGGGAGAGAGAAGCTCTTTGCAGTTGGAGGCCTCCCGTACCGGGAAGGCCAAACTCAAAGCCTTGAGAGAGGCCATGTACCACAGCTCAGAACATGGCTATGTGGACATCACACTGGATATACGTAGCCTAGGTTAGTACCATAACACTCCAAAATTATTACAGTGCTATTTCTCTGTGATCAGTGCTGGTCTAGGTTTGTGTCATAATGCTTTGTAAAGGCTACATTTATATTACAAGAATTACTGTTCCATTCCAATTTCTTGCTCAGATCGTTTTTTCTGCCCATAGACCCATAGCTGTCATTAGGGTAAACAGACCTCTTGTGCCACATTTAGCATAACCCTAACCTCTGCTGACATGCTGCCAAAGTTGAATGATGATGACAGTCATATGTGTATGTGCAGCAATGAGTGATGTGGGGATGCAAAAAGATCTGACCATTCTTATTGTGGTTGCATGGTCAGAAATTACATATATATATATCCAAACTAGGACCACATATGAAAGTGACTTAAATCAATTCTTAAAAGACCAGATTTATGCATTCACACACCCCTAAAAAAACAGGGTTCTTTTTAACACCTAAAGTAGGTGTGTACATTTCTGACCTTCTGGTTACATTTTTGATTCTTTAGGAGAAGATTCAGTGCACCATGAAATGTAATATTTCCCCACAATTCAATTTTGATATGATTTTGAATTATTTTATTAAATACACCGAATTCACAAATATAAGAGGTATTTACATAGAAGAGAAAGCTGAATAATCAATAAAACATGCACTAGTTTGTAGATTTTTATATTGGCCAAAGTATGAGCATAAGGTGATATTTTACAATTGATCATTTTATCCCCACCTTCATTTTTACCCATCTACCAAACACAACCTTACCATACAGTTATGCATTACAAGAGAGCATTATTTTAAATATTCTGACACTTGTCCCAAATATGGTTTATAAATAAAACCTGTCATTTTAATTGTGTGTGTCTGAGGCAGGAGTGCCATGGACGTTGCATACCTGGCTGGAGTCTTTGCGGACATGTTTCCTGCAGCACAGGCGGCCACTGATCCAGGGCCTGCTGAAGGAGTTCAGCTGCATAGACGAGGAGGAGTACACGGAGGAGCTCATCACACATGGTTTGCCCCTCATGTTCCAGATCCTCCGAGCCAGCAAGGTCCGCCCCAATCTGCACTATCCACACAAACAGACACACACACACACATTTCTAGCCCACACAGCCTACACAGCCCACACATAACACGCTGAAGCACATTTCTTATTACTTGGTGTTAGGGACAGTAGCGGTATGGGGAAGATTCCGTGCCAAATATTAATCATAACAGTGAACAAGAACTGCAATGTATAAATAACATTGCATGCCAACTAAAAAGCAACAACTTTATTACATTGTTTGAATGACACTTGATCACTTGAAAAACAGTGAGCAGGGATTTGCTTTTTTTTAAGAATGAAACAATGATTTCATATCTGAAGTGAATGAAATTCCAAAAGCACTCCATACACCTGTGCTGCAGGCCACTGCATGGTGCATTCAACGTGCAAAACTAAGAGCTACCACAGTATTGCTGTTACATAATATAATTATATCAATGCAATATATTATATAATGCTATTATTAGTGGTATAACTCATTGAATTTCTTAATATGATCCCTATTGCTGTCATAGCAATCTCTTGAAGCTTCTGGGCCTCTGAATCAGTTTAATGAAGATTTGAAAAATGAAAGAAATTCCATAGGCAATGTGCATTCTTCCTTAGGTAAACTGCAGCTCGGATCAAAATTAGGTATCTCAGGACCAGCTTTACCTTGTGACAGAAGTTCAATTATGCTCCATTTAATAGAAAAAGAGTGTATAAATCGCTGCAACCACAAAATCCATAGCAGAGAACAGAACTCTGAGGCTGTTTTTCTCAGTTTCACTTCTGATAGAGTGCTCTTTAGCTTTGGAGGACAGTTTTGCATAACACACATTTTTTTCACTGTTATGATCGCTTGAAGATCTGGCCCAGAGTCTTCTTCATCAGCCTGTAATACATTGGACTTCATAAGGGTGGGATTGCTGGGATGCAGCGCTGCATTATGTAACAGTGTGAGCTTTGCTTTGACACTGAGTGGATCTCTCTCTCACACACATGCACACGCTCTTCCACCTGTCTCACGGCCCATTCCTCCTGCCAGCTCTGGCTGTGTGTAGAGGAGATGAGATGCATGGCAGGCAGCAGAGACACATTCGCTTCTCTCTGTCCTCCAGCGGAGAAACTCTGTGAAACTTCTCATCAACCTGACGTTCCAATCACCCTGACCGCCAGCCTGAGTCTATACAAATCACCTGCTGTCAGAAACACCACTACTCTCCCTCTCTCTTTCTCTCCCCCCGTCTCTGTCTCCCTCTCTCACTCTCTCCTTCACACACACACACACACACACACACACACACACTCACACTCCACTGGCAACCTGGGCTGATGTGGTTGAGTGTGTGTATCTGTGTGCATGTGTGTGTATTGGTGTGTGTCAGAAGTGATCTATGGCACAGACACTGAACCTTATTCTCAGTTCAGCAGTGATGACTGATGGCGTCTGCACTTTGTCATACCTTCACTAATGATGTGTGTCGGGGAGCCCATTGGCGCCTGTTTCTAGAGAAATGTGCTAGGGACAATGACGGGTTAAACGTGTCCATAACTTTTTTCAGTGGGTCATATACTGCCGATAGGTGTCCCTTGAAGGATCGTCTTCAAAAGCTGCTGACGCTTTTTATGTGTGTTGCGATTCAGTGTTACGTGGATGACGTAATGCATCATGGTAAGGTATTTGTTTCTTTTATTCTAGTATTTTGAAAATCATTGTCATGTAAAACAACAAAAAATTATGAAAGCTACATAACCGACATATCTAAGTTATGTTTAACACACCTCCTGTGCATGTTTTCCCAAATACTAAGACGCATTAGACCTATGGATATCGCCACTCCAGGCCATATTGCAGCACATTAGAATCAAGTAATGTTGACATCAGTACTGAGATCAACAAGGCTGTCACTGTTAGAACCGACAACCATTGTCAGCCGCTAAACATGCTGATGTTAGACACGGATAGCCATGTGCAATACAGTCCCTAGAATATATGAAGGATATCTTAAAGGTGAATGCAAGTGAAGGACATTGTAAAGGTTCAGGTTACCAAAATTACTTACTCCATCCTATACCAGCTATATGCCAATATGGAAATCAGCTAGCCTTGTTAAATGCATGGACCTATGACTTTACACAAATTAGCCCAGTATTTATCTAATTGTTGCCTGTAACACACAACTAGTTTAGCTAATTTAGCACTAGCTACCTCCAGCTTGAAACCTCTACCTGTAGTAACCACGTTTAGCTAGGATAGATCGTTAGCATTAAAATAGCCCAAGCAATTGTGGTCAAATAGACATCAAACTTGGCCAACATCAGCAAAGGTTATTAATAGACCTGCATATGGTCCACCAAAATTGCCCATGTAGTACAGTGTTTTTGTGCCCGTCTTTTCATAGTTAGATTACTTTCTAAAAAAAGGGTATTTTCCAGTTGCAAATGGTAAATGGTTGGCTAATATGTGTGTCCATAGGACTATCACATCAAATATGGCAACATTAATTAATTTCAGTTATGGCAAATTAGAGAAGTAAGCTAATTTTCTAAGGAATTGCTAGTAAACATCTAACTGCTTATGCAGTAAAAGTCAGGAAAGTAACACAAAAGCTTACTATACCTGTGTCTGCTTTCCTTTGATTCATGTGGGTAAATAAACCACCACATCAGAATCAGAAGACTGCTGATCCCAGAGATGTTTTTTCCTGTTATGATTCAGTTGAATTTCAGTTTAAATTTTTATTGTATTTACAGGTCTCATGCACCTCAAATGGCCACGCAAAAACTCTTTCCCTTCCTTTTAATTTTGATTACAGCCTACAAACTTGAAAGACTAAAGAGAACCGCAGCTGAATTGCTGTAATGTTACCTCCTTTGGGGTATATTCATGGCTAAACTAAGACTATTTTGTTCTTTCATACATAAAAAAAAATGATTTAGATTTTCTGATCAGTAAGTATGCGGGGTCTCTCTTTTTGACATGTATCAACGTAATTTTATTCATATTTATTTTCGACTATGTTAAAACTTTAAAAAACGATCCATGACAAAAAGTGATAGGGACATATCCCCAGTGTCTCCAGCATATTTGATGCCTAAGGGAGAGCCACATCTACCAGCAGATAGAGGCATGACTATCTTTGTGTGTGTGTGTGTGTGTGTGTGTGTGCGTGTGTGTGTGTGTGTGTGTGTGTGTGTATGCATCTTTGTACATTTGTTTTTGTACATTTTCGAGGCAAAAATATGACCCATTGGAGAAAAATGTGAAACTTACAATGTCAGAACCAACAAAATGGTCCAGGCTTTATAAAGTGCTTATTTTGCACAAAAGCTGCTTTTCATTTTTTCAAAACCTAAAGGAAAAAACAAATACATTTTGCTACTGAGGGTAAGGTTAGGATTAGGCTTAGAAAATTCAGATAACAAACAGGTAGTAAAGAACATACACTCTTAAAACTAAAGGTGCCAAAAAGGGAACATTGAAGTGATGCCCTAAAAGAACCTTTTAATGGATAATTCTTTAAAATAGTTCCATTCAGGCATGATGACCTTAGGTTCATGGGCAGTCGCTCCAGAGCTGTAGTCAGTGCTTTTCTGTGGAGATTATATAAGCTGTGTGTGCGCAATTGAACACCTGTGTCTGAAACTGGTGCATCTTAAAGCAGATTAATTCACTAATTAGCCTCTGGATACTCACTATACACATGTAGTTTATGTATTTCCCCACATCCTGATGAACCAATTTTCTGTGCGTTTGGCAGTAGCGTTCTGACAGTAGGTGATTTCGCAGCTGTGCAGGAGAGGCACTCAGGGCAAGAGAAATGTCAAATTGATGAGGAGCCCCTCGCAGCTCCTCTGATGAGTCACACCACAGAATCACACTACAGAGAGGGAGAGAGTAATTCAGCAGAGGATTTGGTCTACCCATGTTCCACCCACCTGTACAAAAGAGAGCTGCTCCAGAAAGCACTTCATCAATCAAAATGACATTAAATTCCCCTCTCATCTACATTCTGGCTCTCCACTGAGATCACACACTCCCGCCCTGGCAGCACTTGTGTTTGCTGCAGCATCCGTGCAGCACTTATGGGCAATATTTGTGACGCGTTTGCATTGCCTGTTTGTTTGTTTTGTAGAATGAGGTGATCAGTCAGCAGCTGGCTGTGATCTTCACTCAGTGCTACGGACCCTACCCCATTCCTAAACTGACGGAGATCAAGAAGAAACAGACCTCAAGGCTGGGTGTGTAACACATTACACAACTTGCTAATATTTCTGTATTTATTAACTTCTTTATACTGATTTGCCTGAGTGTAGCCATGTTATCAGAAATGCCTACCATAGAGGGGCACTTTACGAGCACTTACTGACTGAGCAATTACTGACTGTAGCCCATGTGTCACCATGCACAATTTATCAGCCCACCTTAACAACATCCATCAGTGGACCAGTGTAGGATCACTGCAGATACCATTCTCAGCCCAGAAGTGACACTGACTGGCCCAGTAATTGCATGGTGATATTTGTTGTCCTGGTGCAGTTGTATCAGTTGCAGTAATGTTTAGGTTTTTAATAACACCTCAGTGTCACTGCTGGGATGAGTGCAGTCCAGAAACCAAAGATATCAAGCCAACAGTGATCTTGTGGTAAAAAACTGATCTGTAATTTGATGATGACCAACACAACACAAGTTGTGCATAGAAAGAAATGAGCTTATACTTTTATTTTTCATTTCCCACTGGATTTTTTGTTCCACAGCTTGCTTTTAGTTAAAACACCTGCTGTTGGTTTGTCTGTATGCAGAAACGCGATCAGATCTCTCAAACTAGACCTTCTCTGCCATCTAGTGTGTGATGGAAGTGCATGTTCAACACCGAATCACTGAGTTTATGCAGTTTGGACATTTATGGGATTAGTTGTTTATGAGTTTTTTCTGTGATGTGTTTATGTATTAGACCCCCACTTTCTGAACAATAAGGAGATGTCAGATGTGACATTCCTGGTGGAAGGAAAGCCGTTCTATGCTCATAAAGTTCTGCTCTTCACCGCCTCCAGCAGGTGAGACAGTGCATTGCACCCACAGTTTGGGTTACCATGCAATCAAGTGCAATCAAGTCTGCAGTGCTTACACACTAAATCAAGTCTATAATATTTACAGTGCAAATATTTCAAAAGCTACATTCAGAGTTATCCCTGTACTGTGATTGTTTGCAACATTGTTTTGAAATTATGTGATTTTGTTTGTAACATTGTTTAGAGATTACATAATTCTGTTTCTTTCTTTTTTTCTTTTCTTATAGGTTTAAATCCCTACTGGCAAACAGGCCTCCATCAGAGAACACCTGCATTGAAATCAGCAATGTAAAATATAATGTATTTCAGGTACGTAGTTGTTGTTCCCCACAGATCATTCATTACATCACTCCATAGTGTTTGTGTGTGTGTGTGTGTGTATGTATATTTATATATATGATGTACAATGAAAGCTTTTGCTGTTCACAGCTGGTGATGCAGTATCTGTACTATGGTGGAACAGATGCTCTACACATAAGGAACACTGAGATTATGGATGTAAGTCCTGTTAACCTCCTATCACTTTCTTACAATTATAATAAATAATTATCAGGAGAGAATAAAACGTGTGAGCTCATGCCCCAGTGTGTCCTCTTCTCTTTCAGTTATTGTCCGCTGCTAAGTTCTTCCAGCTGGAAGCGCTACAGAGGCACTGCGAGATCATTTGCTCTAAGAACATCAACACTGAAACCTGCGTGGAGATCTACAACCATGCTAAAGTAACAGCTCTTCTTGGAACATTACATAAAGTTACCAGGTTTACTATGTCTGCCTACTCAGTTACTGACCATAGGCCATCTGTTGATATGTATTGTCGGCCAACTTCTACAACATCCCTCAATGAAAGGAGACCACCACTGACCAGATGTTATTTGGGTGGTGGACCGTTCTCAGCACGCCAGTGACATTGATATTCTAGTGGCATAGCGGTGGGTGCTGCACTGGTATGAGTGTATCAGGCACATTGGTGTCATTGTTTGTTTAAATGAAGGATGGGCTAAAGGGGGGTGCATTGACCAATGGGCTACATTTAGTTATTTTAAATAAAGTGCAACTATATGGTAGGCGTTTCTGATAAAATGAGCAAGGAGTGAAGGGCAAGGTAGATACCTACTCCTTGCTCACCCAGGACTTGATTTGAGGGAGGATGCACGAGGAAAGCATCTCTCTATCCTTAACTGCCATCTTCCCTTTTTTACATCGTATAGATTAATAATAGCACAGCGCTTAAGTGTCACAGGTTACTCATGAGACTCATGCTTTTTACTCTTTGCTGTGTCCAGGATTATTGGCCAGTATGGCCAATTGGAGCTAACTATTAACTAATTAGACCGGTGGTTTTACTGGCAACTCAGTGTATATACTTACTTTGTTGCCTTTTCTCCTATGAATATTGTTTCAATGTATTTTCTGATTTGTCTTTTTAGTTCCTAGAGGCACCTGAACTCTCATCCTACATTGAGGGCTACTTCTTGAAGAACATGGTAGTGCTGATTGAGTTGGAGCCATTCAAGCAGCTGCTCTATGACACTCCAGTGGACAGCGCAGGCAGTGATGTTCTGCAGGACCTGGAAAAGACTCTGGGCACTCGCATTCACTCCATTCACTTGTCCTCTTCCAAGGGATCCATTGTCTGAGACTCTCATGTAGCCGCTTTAAAGCATCTGACGTCCGCGGCCTAAAGTACACATTTCGTCCAGTGCTAGTGAAGCACAGACTAAGTGTGCACTCCATCCAGTAGCGTAGCAGTACTTGCTAAGTGCACTTCATCTACGAGCGCAGCTGTGTTAGCCTTTCCAAGGGAGCACTGCAGCAGGAGGCCAACGTAAGTGCTGTGCAAGTCGTTCAGGAGACAGCACCATCGATTTTTGCCATTGTTTATTTCAGATCTATTCAAAATGAGCTATGCTTCTGTGAAAGCATGTCATCACTGTCGTTACAAAGTCTTGTTATCTCCATTTTTATTTATTTTTTGCCATTATTAGAACTTCCCAGTAACCCTTTCCACTGTATTAGATTTTCACTATGAATAGACTTTTATAAACTGTCCAAAATGATCTGGAATTTTTTTCCCGTTGACTACCAAAGTTAAGAAGGTTTTTTTCCTCTTCTGTAAAGTAATCATTCAAAGTTTTGTCCCCACAGTGATGATATAATAGATACAGTAAACTTACAAATGACCTAGGATTATATTAAATACAATACTTTGCAAGCAGTGTGTACAAAAAATCTTTGCCATGTATGCACAAACTAGTTTAAAAACTAGTGGCAGCTGATTGCGGCAAAAGAAGCCTCAGTGATTATCCTGAAAGTGCCACACACTGAAAAAAGTAATGCACTGAACTGACTTGAATTAAACATGTGCCTCATTTCCATATGAATACAATATATTACATCAACACAAATACTGCCAAAAGTAAGTAAACTCAAACACAAAGTTGTGTTGATGTAATGTGTCATTATAGTCTTATTAAAACGTTTTAACTCATTTGTTTCTGATTTTGCTCTTTATTTCACGCACGCTGTGTAAACACACTCGTGGGTCAATAGAAATGGTCCAGAACTTGGAATAGTACTTCATTATATTTAATATTTCATTAACATCTTTTTCTTCTCCCGTGAAGTTATTTTCTTTAGACATTATAGAGATGCAGTGATTTGTAAAAACAGCAACAGTATTTTACTGGTGAGGAAATGACGTACAAATTTAAATCAAGTAAACTCAGTTCATAGTTTTTTTCAGTGTGGTTCCATCTCTAAAACTGCAGCAATAGTAAATAGAGTTTTATCAAGTTACCAGCCTCTGATAGATTCAGTTATGGCCATTAAAGTGTATCATACAAGAGAAAAGCAGCTTCTCACCCTTGACAATCTATTACAGATGTTTTTTGTGGCATGCCGAGCTCACAATTGCTTCCACTAAGTCATAGGTTGTAAAAGTGGCACAGATACTGCCTTTATCATCACACACTGTACAGCAGAAAAAGGAATATTATACATGGCTACTTGTGTAAATATGCAGTGTAAATCTTTCATGGAGAGCAATCTCCACCTGTAAGTATATGTACATAACACAGATTTAAGGCCCCACTTATAGTGTGTGTAAAAATGTGTTCTTTAAATCGGCTAACAGTTGTAAATGTGCAGATGCATGTACTTATTTGTATGTTTCTTTTCCTTTTGTTGATCTCGAGTCCTTTTATGTGCATAGAAAAAGTAATGCATCAAACTGAATTGATATTCATTCGTGTACATCATAACACATGAATAAAATCACTAGTTGTTCAAACATTTGTAGACACTCCATCTAGTGACTTTGGCTAATTGAAGGTTGATGCATTCCTGACATGGGTGTACAAATGTCCACCCACAGTTTGTATATTCTGCATAGGAAAGCATTGCCAAATAGAATGGGATGCTCTGAAGCAGCAGCACATGGGCCTAAGGTCACTATGCTCAATGCCAAGTGCTGGCTACATTGGTATAAACCCCCCAGCATTGGGCTATGGGACAGTGGAACTTTGTTCTCTGGAATGATGGAGCTCTTCAGTACCTTTGGCATGAGATGGTCATCCAGAACTAACATCACCCAACATCACTGGCTGAATGCAAAGAAATCCTCACAGCAGTGTTCCAACATCTAGTCTAAAGCCTTCTAAAGAGAGCAGAGGTTGTTACTGCTGTGGACCCCATTAATATCCTTGAAATGGACTGTTTGGACATATAGTGTGTATTACATGAACACAAATCATTGAAAGTCTAGACTGTGTTGATGCTATATATTTTATTCATGTGAAAATGACACACATTTGAATCACATAAACTGAATGCATTGCCTTTTTTCAGACTGGAACTATATTTGTGTTAGAAAAAAAAGAAAGAATACTATTATCAGCATGGGGTTGAAGAGTTGCAGCTGTAAATGTCTTTGCTCCTGATGAGAGTTTATAAGGGTGACTGACTCAGTATGTGCCTGCAGTATGTTCTAATGAGTTCTGATGTGTCTCTTATCATGACATTCGTGCAACTATGTGTAAATCCCTCTGTGACCACATCTGTTTTCTTTATAAAGATTAATACAAAACACCTTGTCTTTTTTTAGTTATTTGGAACATGAACAGTTTACAGTATCTGAGCTGAACTTTTACTTTTTTTACTGAAAGATGTTTGCATGCAGAATGAAGTAAGCAGCCTCAATAGCTTTGCTGATTCTCTCGTTTTTTCTTTGCTGGTGGTGATAGTTGAGTGCACCTTGCCTGCAGCGCTGGCCAGGCTTAATCTCACCACACCAGACATTTACGGCAAGGACGTCTCCCAGTGCAGTGCCTGTTTTCTAACCCTGCTCTATTGTAGTATCTCGCTTATATTGCAGCAAATTCACTTAATCTGTTCTTTTGTGATCAGTGCCTTCAGCAGCAATTACAATGAAAGCAACACATTACAGATATCTTTACAGAAGACAAGTACAAATTAAGTTGACTTGCTGAGTGTGAGGGAGTGATACTCTGCCACAGTAACAGTCAAATGTTCCAATGTACACATTTTAAAGATTAAGACTCTTTGAAGTGATGCTAGAGAAGAACCACTTCAAAGAACTTCAGATGAATTATGTTTAAAAAATCCACTCAAAGGTAGAAAAGTGGCATCTCTCCAAAAAACCCTTTTAGGAATCTAAGCCTGTAGGCCTTCCCATTTCTCATTGTGGATACCAAGGGGAGCTCACGAGATAGGCTGCCAGTCAAAGTGAATGGAGTTGTTCATAGCTGTCTCAAGATATTTAGGTGAGTTCAAATGCATTTTAGAATCAGAATCAGAAATCTTTATTGATCTTGGAATAAATTGCTTATGTTATGAGTGCGAAGACACACAGAGACACAGAAACAGGAACATTACATCATATACAGTCTAAATAAATCCAATTTAAAAAATCTGTCAAAAAAACCCTGTATGAAATACACGATGATATATAGACAAATGCTGGGTATAAATACTATAGATAAGTAACTTACGGTTAAGTTAATTACTAATGACACAGATGGTGGTTAGGAGTATGTTATTGCACATAGTAGAGATGAGGAGTATATAAAAAATATTGGCATAAGTAGTGATATTCACATGGTAAGACTGTTGTACATAATGATACTGTTTTAGAACCCTTCTTCATGAATCACCTTATCATTCAGAAGCATGATGCTTGCAGTCTTATGTTTAAAAATAAAAGTTCAATCTATGGTGTAATTTTGTTAGGTTTGATACATTCATAGCCTTCAAAACCAATGCGCTTGAGGACTCTAGTCCTTCACGTCTGCACTTTTCTGAAGTAAACAAAGTGCTGACGTTGAGAAGGACCTCAGGATCTTAAGGTGCCATTTGGGACAGGCCCTACCGCAATGTGGAGTGAGCAAAGAGAGAGGTGAGGAGTCATGAAAGATGAAAGAGTCTGTATAGAGACGGGTATGAAGCAGAGAAACAGAGAGGATTTGTGGAGGAGAACAAAGAGACACACTGTTCTCTGCATTACTGGAACTGAGGATGCAGGGTTAATTCACTCCACATCAGTGAGTGCCACAACACTACAATACCCTCGTCTTACGTCACCTTTGTGTTGACAACTTCAAGAGGAACTGCAGCAGCACATAAAAGGCTGAAATGAACTTTGTTGTCCTTTTTAACTGAATAAAGAGAATTTATAGTGAACACAGTTTTTAAAATGACTGTTAAATAACAACATATTATGACTGTATAATTGGAACAACTGTCAGTGTAAAATGCCTGATCACACAGGTTGTATGAAGTAACACCGGTTGTGTTGAAAATAACATGAGAAAAATGAACAAATGTTTAATGCATCTCTTTTGAGAATGTATTTTCCCATTTTCTCTGACTTACATTGTATAGAGCACTGCAATGTAAAGTGTCTGACAGTAGGAAGGGCACTTATCATAACCATAGAACTTCAAATAAGTCTAAAAAACAAAGAAAGAAAGAAAGAAAGAAATTACAATGTGATTAGGGGCAATTCAGATTCTTTGCTGAGGCCCGTGTAGGCTAGCAAGGTTAGCTTCCTTTACCACTGTTAGTAAACTACCTAACTACCGCACTCTCACTCTCTTTGACATTTTTGTGTGAAAATACAGATATTACTGATGGAAACATTGCAAACGTGTGAGACTGAATTGAGGGGCTGTGTTCCTTCAAAACGTCTAGTACTCGGCTGCCTGTAAAGTCTAGCTAAAATATACTAAAGATGTAGTCACGAAGCCTTAAATACCAAGAAAAAACATCACTGCAGACATTTTCACCTATGAAAACTCTTCTAATGTAGAAAATACGTTTAATTTTTTGCTTTATAGAACTGCTGTATAACTGTTAAATGATTATTTAAGCTGCTCTAGACTAACTGTGTATAAGATTTTTTTCTAAGACCTTTTCTAAGAATTTAATTATTACTATAAGTCAAATTACATAATCAGACTCCTCTAGTAAACTCTAGTTAACTCGAGTAACTTGCTATTCCCACAGCAATCAGCTAAGCAGAAACATTAAATCTGTCTGTTTATCTATCTATCTATCTATCTATCTATCTATCTGTCACTTTCTCTAGATCTCTGTATTTCTCTCTCTGTGTGTGTGTGTGTGTGTGTGTGTGCACTGAATGTGGAGCAAACAGAGGAATGTCAAAGGGGGAGAGGGAGGGAGTTGTTCCAGAGGTAACCATGGTTACCGCCATTCAAGGACAATACTGGACTGGAACTGTACTGCGGCGTAAAGCTTGTGAGTGGAAAACACCCTCACTCAAAGACATCAAAACAGCACAAACTGACTGGTTCATGCAAACGACAGGCCATAGAACATCACTGAGCTCAATTTTCTCTCATCCAAACTTTGTTTACCCAAACTAAACCAATACAGCACCCTCCAAATGGACTCAGTACGATGTGGTTTAGATGAAGTCATGTGAAATGTGCTGTGACAGCAAGGAACATGTGAGTAAGCTTACTGCCAGAGCTCAGGACATTTCTAAAGCCTTGTCGGGCAGGCGGTTATACTGGGCTGTTTGTTCTCCGCTGGGTGGCAGGGGAAGTAGGGGGTGGTGGGGTGCAGAGGATAAGGAGGACACTGAAGGGAAACACCCCTTTTGAATGTTATTCAAAAGGTTACAATGTACTAATAATAACAATCTGGATTTATAACGCTTTGTAGTTCAATCTCGAAGTGCTTTACACTGGAACATATGCAATACATTAGAAAAATAAAATATTATTGCTCAAATATCTGCACACTTCCAATACAAAATAACAATACATGACGATGGGTGCTATTAGAACAATTGTTAGTGTTAAATGTATGATCACACGGGCTATATAAAATAACACTGGTTGAGTTGAAAACAACAAGGAAAAAGGACACGTTGAATGCATCCCTTTTGAGAATGTATCTTCCCATTGTCTCTGAATCACAGTGTATAGACCACTGCAATGTAAAGTGTGTGGCAGTAGGAAGAGCATTTATGTAGCATTATAGTTTATTCTTGAAGTGCTTTACACAGGAATATATGCAATACATTAGAAAAATACAATATTGTTGTTCAAAGTATCTGGACTTCCTAACTGTAGAAGGAAAAATGGAGACTCAGTACACTAGACAGTCAGAACAAGTATGTTTTTTATCTGGATGTTTTCTGTTTTCTGTTCCGACATGTACTCGCATGCATATGAGCGTGGGCTATGTTCGCTGTGAGTTTGGCAGCGCAGGGAGGGTGTTGATTTATGTATCTGTGAGTTGTACAGGACGGTCCAAGGCTCTGGGCCCCTGCTTTGAGCCCCATCCCTCACTTTGCTCTTCTATGGCAGTGGTTCCCTCTCTCCTCTTCTTTCTTCATTGACATTCACAGGCTGTCTCTCCTCTGGCATTCAAATTGCCTGGCACGCACTCAACTTTTTTTGTTCTTCTCTTTCAACTGCTCCAAAACTTTTCAGAGTGAGCGACGAAGGGGGGGGAGAGAGGGAGAGAGAAGGGGAGAGGGAGAGATTTTCTCTCTGACAAAGTAACAAGACTGACTGCCACGAGTGCTTCTGAATGCGAACTGGTGGGCTGTTATAAACTGTGAGGAAGAGCAACACAAAGCTGAACAGGTGAGTGGGGGAGAGGAAGAAAGACAGGAATAAATAGATCAGACAGGTGTGAGGTATGAGGGAAGTGGGGCACCCGATAAAAAAAGACAAGACATATGAGAACAGCAGGGAAGGAGGGAGGGCTTGTTGTTTTTGTGTGCTATAATGAGTCCGCGCCCTCGTGTGTGCCTTCAGTGTCTCACCCTATTTCTGTCACTTTTTTTTGAACAACATGCAAATCAGTGTATTTGTACTCTGGCATGGATCACAGTTTTTGCCATTCTGTATTACATTACATTTGTTTGTAAGCAAACAAGCAGAATGCAGGAATGTCAGACTGCTGATTGAAATAAGGTTTTTATTGTTAATGATAACCCGGCGTATTATTGTACAGTAAAACGGTGCTAGAATTGTGATTATTGTAATGACCAATACTGTTATTATGTAGATACAGAGAATAAAACTCGTATTAAAACTCTGCTAATAAAATATTCTAATTTGTTGTGCAATTTAACTGATTGAAAATTGATTGATTCTTTCTAAATTGTCCATTTTTAAAATATTTTTTTCCCCAAATACATTATGAATAATTTTGGTATATAATAATATTGTTGGTCAAGCCAAAACTTGTTCTTGATGTTTTCGGCCCAAAGATTTGCTTCATTGACCTGCATGTGTGTCATACCCACACTTGAAAAATCAGGTGTGCATAATCAGTATTGTTTGAGTAATGATTATTCAAATTTGAAAAATTTCCACACAAAATCCAGTGCATGTGGATTCATGTACTTTCTCATTTTTTCACAGCAGTACCCTCTCCTGCACACGTAGCTTAGACCTCCAGAGGGTCAAATTAGTGGATCATGATGCATAGGGAGGAGGTTATTTCAGCACGGGATGAGTTCAGCTACACCCATATCCCCACCCTGGAGCGAGTGAGTGGGGGTGGGACCCTGAGCCGGCGGATGGAGCGAGAGAGAGAGCGAGTGGAGAGGGACAGTTACACGGTGGACGTAAGGGCCAGTGATCTGGAGCTGGATCAGGCTGAGCCGCTGCATCCCTGCTTCAGCTACAGAGCCTGGCTTTACAGTGTCCTTATAGGGGTGAGAGCTCTTGGCCTTGTGCGGACCCCCAATCACTCTAGACTTTCTGTTTAGATGCCCTTAGACATAAAGACACCAAAAGGGTTATTTGGAGCGATCCGATAGAAAAAAGACTTTTAGTTCTTTAAAGAGGCATTTTTGCGTTTTAATGTTCAAAAGTCTCCAGATATAGTTGAATACTAGTTAACTTTTAATCACTATTTCTACTTATTTACTCTTCTCTTTTTAAAACAGGATTTCACAATGTGATGCTTATTCTGATATGTAAGGAACACGATCTAACAAAGCCAGAAAAAAGTAGATTTTTGTTTGTATTTTGATAAAGTGTACATATAAGTAGGAATATACTTAACAGTTCAGTCGCTTTTTATCATTACTCTGTTAAAACAAATCAAGTCCCTAGCAAGTTGAATTTTGTTCTGAATGTGTGAATATGCTCTCTCATAAATCACAGTGCAAACAACAATAAAGACAGTTAGATATAGTGATAGAAAAAAAGACAGCACATGGAAAGCTACAATTTCACATGCTGATCATGGACATACACATATTTTAACAAATTAAAGAAGACTGTTTCAAAATCTCCGAATTATATGCCTAAGCCAATAGAACATTTGTTTATGTTTAGGTTCTTCAAACTTCAAACTAATGTAAACATGTTTTTTTTAAACTTTTAATATTCTTTAGGAAATGAAAGGTGGTTCCTCTATGGCAGTGGTTCTTAAACTCTGTTCTTTTTTTAATTAGTTGAGGTACAATACAAAATTCTACAGTACTATGGACCTCCAAGAATACAGTCTGACACCCCTGCCATGAAGGAATAGTTTGGTGAAAAATCAAATTTACACAGTTTTCCCATTACCCCAGTCTATAATCCAAGACATGTTTTATGTCTTATGTTTGCTTTTTAGGTTGTTTAGCTGCCCTGGAATTGTGAAGCAAATTTCGCTAACTAGTATTAATTATCCTACACCTGCCTTGGACTGAGTTCAGTTGTTTGGTAGTGTAGAATGGACTTACTGCGATTTTTTACTATAAATGACACTGTTATTTATAAAAATCCGCAGAGATGTACTGAAAAGTTAAGGTTGCTTCTACTGTTTTAGATATGCAATGCATGTTGCCCATTTTTTTACATAACAGACTTTTCAGTCTGACAGAAGCCCATAACAGTTAATTACAGCAGCCCAATTTGAATAATTCATATGTTTTGACAGAGCTGAGCTGAGCACTACAATTTCTCATTAGGTTTACTGAGGTGTTTGCCAACATTATGTAAAGCTCCTCTGACCCTGTAATAGCTGCTAGAATTAACACATTTGTGGGCGAAGCATGGCTTGATTTTTTAACCTGACCACTCTTTTAAACACTCGTAGTCCTCTCCATAACGTACATAATAATTTCGTAGTAGTTACCAAATAAGCCTTAAGTTTAATAACTGAATAATAAGCCTAGGGTTAATACTTTCTCTCAATGTGTGTTTGTGTTTGTGTGCATGTGGGTGTAATTCTCAGTGTAGCCTCCTGATCACAGCTGGCTTCTCTCTTTACCTGGGCAATGTGTTTCCTGTTGCGATGGACTACCTGCGCTGTGCTGCTGGATCGGTGAGTGTATGTGTGTGTGTGTGTGTGTGTGTGTGTGTGTAATGAGCATCAGAACCAAACCAAATCTCCCCTGACTTCTCTTAACAACAAAGTCAGAACTGCTCAGCACCTTCTTCTGCTCTCTTAACTAATCCCTGCTTGTGCTGTGCTTGCTTTTTTGTTTTACAGAGTATCCCAGCTGCAGTAGTGAGTTTTGCCATTGCCACAAACTGGCGTGTTGCAGTAAGTGTATAAGCCTCTCGCTAATTGACGTGACTTGAATTTAGCCTGTAATCTTCCTTCAGGTGTTTGTTTTACACATGTAGACTTAATGACTTTCTGTTAATATTATACCCTCTAGGTGTCAGATTTTCAGCTGGTGTACGTTTCTACATTCGCTGTGACCACAACGTGCCTGGTGTGGTTCGGCTGCAAGCTGGTTCTCAGCCCCTCGGCCATCAATGTGAGCATACTGTAAAGTCATAGCCAACCAAATGATGATTATTTATACATACACCAAATGAACAAAAGTATTGGGACACACCTGTTTTTCAGGGTTTGGGCTAGGCCCCTTACTTCCAGTGAAGGCCAATCTTAATGC
>JBBPCZ010000019.1:12949428-12968809 GCA_037974445.1 Brycinus macrolepidotus | reverse complement strand
GGGCGGGGCGGTTTGGATCTCCTGACGGGTCGGGTTGGGGCGGGTGTTAAAAAAAGCCGACCCGCGCAACACTACTGCCCTTCACTGGAAGTAAGGGGCCTAGCCCAAACCCTGAAAAACAGGTCTGTCCCAATATTTTTGTCCATACAGTGTAAGTCTCTGTCTACGTTGCTGTTCTGTAACTTCACCACAAGCGGATAGTATGGAGTAGAGAACATGGTGCTCTGAACAGAGACTCCTTCACTTCGTCTGTCTCATACTAAACTGACGTGCATACATCATGCAGCATTGCCTATTGATATCATCATCATCTCTCATTTCTTCTGACATGAAAAGTCAGATGTTGTGGTTAATGGTTTTAAATTTTGGTAAATGTTCCTGAACTTGTGTCAGCACCTGTGAAAGGAGTGGGACCCCCGCATGTATAGGATAGGAAAGAACTTCATTTATCCTGAGGGAAATTCTTGTGTCATTAGCATGCTCAGTGCAACACAATGACAAGAACATTAGTGTTATAGTGTAACACTGACATCGCTGTTTGTAAAGATTAGTGTGCTGTACCAGCAGATCAGTAGTGCAAAGCCAGTAGTGGCTTATGAAAGTGGCTTAGTGTTAATGCAATAAAAATAAATGCAATAAAATAGCAGCAGATGAAAAGGTAATGAGATTAACATTCAGTAATATTCAGTCAATTTACAGATTAAACAGTTGAGTTTTATATTGCAGAAATCCGATTATAAAAGTGAGTTATCTGACGCAAAAACTAAAAATCTGCCTTTGGAGCAGCTGGTGGCCAAGTGGTTAGGGAGTTGCCCCTATGATCAGAAGGTTGTGGGTTCAAATCCCAGGATTTTTGGTGGCACCACTGAGGTACCCTTGAGTAAGGTACCGTCCCCACACACTGCTCCCCGGGCGCTGCGTCGCTGGCTTGGTGAATGTGTTAAATTCAAAGGAAAAAATGCACATTGTTCACACTGCGTGCAGTATTCACGCCTGACAAATTTACACTTCAAGCCTGTGGTAAATGAATATTATCTGGAGATTTTGACTACAATACCCAGAATACCTGGCCCTGGGCGGGCCCTCAGATTGCTCCCTCATGTCCGAGGTAAGTTTGCTCGTTTCTTCTTTCTCATGTGGGTTTATACTTACTTTTCTGGTTTTATGTCTTTCTTTAGTTTGCCAACTTTTGTAGTTACTGGCTGATACCATGTGTCACCAAGAAGAGCGACTTCGAGTGAAGTCTGGGAGCTGTCTGTGTGCTGTAGCTGAAGTCTCTCTGTGCTAACTTCAGCTGCGCTACCTGGCTGGCAGCAGTTTACCTTTTAAATCTGATAATGCTGACATAAACTCAGCAACAGTGCACCAGACCGATGAGAGTGGCATATTAGATATATGATAAGTAAAAATGACCGCTCTGGAGGGTTACTGAGATTGCATCTAGTGTGTCTGGCTAGTTAGCTTTCCGTCTTGATTTCACGGATCTGCTAGCTGGCTAAGGGAGCTAACGTTAGCCCACAGCAGGGTGACATGGCTGGATAAGATACGTAACCACAGCTGTCTGACTTCAACCAGGGGGGCAATTTCAAATCAGATCAAGTCAGATCACTTTTATTGTCACATCATGTGTCTCTGGTACTGGTACAGTACATGAATCAAATGCTTGTGTACAAAGCTTCACAGAGATACACAACATATATTGGGGGGAGAGGGAAAAAAGATTTTAAAATGTGCATATGTACAAAATATATACAATATAAAGTGTACAGTGAAGATGTGCCACAAAATATATACAGTATAAAATGTAAAGTGAAGATGTGGCATAAAATATATACTGTACAAAGTGTAGAGTGAAGATGTGGCACAAAATATTTACTGTACAAAGTGTAGAGTGAAGATGTGGCACAAAATATTTACTGTACAAAGTGTAGAGTGAAGATGTGGCACAAAATATATACAGTATAAAGTGTAGATGTGCCACAAAATATATACCGCAAGTGTAGATGTGCCAAGGGTACGTTGTGCATATGTACAGAATATATACAGTGTAAGTGAAGATTTCTACCTCTCTTTCCCATATGTTTCATGTGGGTTTTTGCATCATTTCGAAATGCTCAGACGTTGCTTGTTCATGGTTGCACTGTCATGCCAAGTAATTTTACACAGCTCACCAAAAGACCTGGTAATAGTTTGTCAGCTAATATTAGCCACATACAGAACTCCACATTCAAAAATTTATACCAGTCAGGAGTGTTGATGGGTTTGTAGACCAGTATGAGGAAGCATGTCGTCCTGTATTTTGACGGTTGTCTTGCAGTACTTTCATCTAACTTTTCTTCTTTTGCACTGCCTGCCTGTTTTCTTTGATTTTAATGTTAAGTAGGTTAAGTTTGTCTGATGCAGGGGTGCCTAATCTTGTCCACAAGAGGCCGGTATGGCTGCAGGTTAGAAAAATACAAAGTTTGCATTTGTAAGACAGGCAGGGTAAAATACATAGGTGATTCTGTGGTAGGTTAATCACAGAGTTTGCTAGGCAGACTGTTATGTTTTCCCGATTGCTCAACGTGTACATGGTTCAGATTCCATGTGATTTAACGTCTTACTGTCAGGCTGAAGAGTGTGTAAAGTTACTCACATATGGAACATATGGAAAGTGTCTGACACAGGATTTCACAGCTCTAATCTTAAGTAAACGTTTGACTTACATAAGCTTGTCTTTTGCTAGAAAACTGAAGATTAACTTTACTTGACGTTGCATCATGGACCAAGACAACAACTCAGAGGTAAGACTGAATCAGTGGTGTAGTTACAGGTTTCTACAGGTTTGTGCTTTCCTTACACTGCTTAACAAAATTTGGTCTGTTGACATTCTGTAGTACATATTCTGTACACCCTACGATGATTAATTTGGATGCACTGATTTGGGAACTGTGGGCTTTGTGGATATCTGATACACCATATGTACAAAAGTATTGGGACGCCTGACCATTACACCAACAGCGACTTTAATAATATAGCATTCAAACACATAGACTTTAATATGGAGTTGGCCCCCCCTTTGCAGCTATAGATTGCTTTGTGCACTGGGGCACAGTCATGCTGGAATAGAAAAAGTTCTTCCCCAAACTGTATCCACAAAGTTGGAAGCATGGCGTTGTCCAAAAGGTCTTGGTATGCTGAAGCATTAAGATTGCCCCTCACTTAAAGTAAGGGGCCTAGCCCAAACACTGAAAAACAGGTCTGTCCCAATACTTTTGTCCATACAGTGTATCTATGTTCATGTATGCGGATACATACACATTTATAACATTTTGAAACTGAAACATCTTCTTTTAATTAGCATTGCAGAGAAATAAAACATTTCTTGCTTTAAGGCTCAGTCACCCTTGTGTTTGCCAGTAAAACTGCATGCTTGAGATTACATTCAAGTCAATAGATTTTCCTGTGATGAGTGATGCTGCTTTACACTTCTGGGGCAAATATATTTTCTGTGGAGAGTTTCACGTTAAGTTTAACTTAACAGATCCAAAATGCTCGTTTAACCAGTGTCTAAGATCAAGATTTTAAACGGTTCACCCTGACCTACTATGAATCAGTGTAAAACAAGGAGACTTGAGACATGGTTGTAATATTTAGTTGTTTCTGACATTTGTGAAGTTGAGACAGTGAAAAACAGCAGTGCAGATTGAGGGATCATTCAGAAACAAGCAGTTTTTGTGGACCGTGCCTTTAACTCTTAATAAACACTTTTCAAACATTTGCACTGTAAGTGCATTAAGTGCTTTAACACTGAAAATAACTCAAAAGGTCTTGTTTTTTTGTGTATAGGATGAATCAGTTGGCCCATCAGAAGATGATGCACGATCTCGATTTCCTCTTGGACTCTGTGAGTGTTTGCTGTTTTACTGGTGAAGCCGCTAAATCTCCATTAGACTCACATGCATGACCTAAATAACTGGGCTTCATAAAGTTGTGTTGCGTTACTAAAGAACAGTTGACTGTTGCAAAACGTTTGTGGTTTCATAGAACTACTGATCTCATGCTCGTTCAACTCATTCATTACTTAGTAGCACCCGCATTTCTTTAAAAAAGATTATACAAGACACAAACACCCTTTAGCCCGCTTCTGCAATCACACTTTCCAAAACACACTTCACATTCTCGCAGTGTTCCCTTCCAGAGTGACAGTGAATCCCTCTTAGAGGTCTTACATGTACCTAGAACCTGTTTGCTTCTGACAGCAAAAAGTCTTCACCAGGGAATCAGTTGGAAGCTTATTAGTTTTACTGATAGGTTGTCATACCATACAGTTATGGCATATTTAATAACTTTGCTATCTAAGATAACGTGATTAAAATATTTTCATTATGTGCTTGCTAGATATTTATAAGAGTCGTCTTGAGTAATGGTGTCTCCATGGATCGTAACCAGTAACAACTACTCTGGGGTCAAGCAACATTTCCTGTGTCTTATGTTTAGCATTAGGTGGTTAGACTCACATGATTCCACAAAACTTTCAGTTTCAGTTAGATAGAAGAATAAGACAAGAATTGTCTTATTGTCTTAGAATTGCAACAACAGAACAGTTGACTGAAAACTTAACCTATCCAAATGGCGTATTCAAGCATTGATGCCTTCCTGCCTGTTAACTAAACATTTAATAACGAGGGATCTTAGTACTGTAAGTCTAAAATAGTTGTTAAATGTAGGACATGGCTTTTTAAGTATAGGAATAATAAATGTTTTTCATAACTTGGGAATTGTGTGTAAATCAGTTGCGTGCCAATTCCTATTAAAAAAGTGAGAAGTTGGTAGAAAGACTAATGTAGGAAGACAGCAGAAAGCTTCCAATCTGCAGTAAAACTCAATCAGTTTTAAAAGTCAGTTTTCCAGTTAATAAAGCAGTACAGTAGGACATTGATAAAATTAGAATAGAATAGATTAAATTAAGGGCTCTTTTGAGTGCAGTGAATTGAAAACGAGTATGTGATTCACGTCAGATCAGTGTCATTCGAGGCTTGCTGTCTGGAATCTTTCAGTGATGTCTTGTTTCTTTTTGTAGCGGACTCTGAGGCAGTGGAGGTGTTGTGGCAGGTGCGGGCTCAGCGTAGACAGGCCAATCCTGATCTGCCTGACACCGTGACTCAGCTCACCACACCAGAGGGTAGCGTGGTCTATCTGGTGGGCACAGCGCACTTCAGTGACAGCAGTAAGAAGGATGTAGCAACGGTAGGAATTTCAAGAGTCAAGGAACAAATACTAAGCAATATAACAATTTTGCAGGGCTATGTATATAAAAAAAAAAGTAAACCAGTTTATCAATATGTTTAATCAAATAAGAGGTGGAAATTGCTGCAGGCTCCACAGTATTATATTAATCATGGTATTTGAGCCAAAATACAATTCTGTTGCAATATGTAAATATTTTTCATATACTAAATATTAAAATATTATGATTTATTACTTTTTACTGCAAATTCTTTCTCTTGAAGAAAACTTTTGTTATTTTTTTACACTTTATCTCACCTTATTATTATTTTTTTTTCAAGCAAAACAAAAAATCGTGATGAATGGACTAATAAAAGTTCCTTCTTTGGGGTTGCTATTTTTCGAGATACAAGGTTTTGTTTTGACAGCGACAATACTTAGCAGGTTTCTTTTTAAATACAGACAGACATTTCAAATATTTGTGCTTACATAAACTTACAGGTTACTGTGGTGTGGCAGTTAAATGTAATGATGGGAGTCTGATTCAGTGACTCTTATTGGTACATTATAGTGGTTTCTGTTTCCTGCTTGCACCTGAAACCTTGATCTCACCAGAAGAAACAGCACCATCCTGTGGGTAAAGGCTGTAATACATGTTGGTAATCAATTCTCAAGTCCATAACTTAATAGATGTTAATTTTTTTTAATTAAATAAAGATAAAATATGGATGCCTATTTGACCAAATAATCTAAAAATCTACTGTCTGTTCACCCTCTGTTAATGGATCAGGTGATCTGGTTTTCAGTAATTCAGTAAATAATTTTCAAAAATGATCCCTAGTATCGACTGATTAGATCAGTGCCACAGCCATAATGTGATGTGCTGAACCTACTGTTTTAAAATGCAAATACTCCTTTGTAGTGCAGTCCTCTTTAATGTCTTAGTGTTGAGTCCCCAACAAAATTGCATGTATTACTGATTGAGTCCCCAAAAAAGTTTACTCCCTTTAATGGCTTTTATCTCTCATATCAAAGTAAATTGCATTTCTAAGCATAGTTTGTGTCCCAAAGCCTGTCAGGAAGAATGGCGACTCCCAGTGTGGCTGTTAGATGTTAGCTTATTGGTCGTTGTGGTAGTTTTTAATCCTTTTGTTCCCTCTTTTTCTTCTGTATTAGACGATCCGTGCAGTGCAGCCGGATGTGGTGGTGGTAGAGTTGTGCCAATACAGAGTATCCATGCTGAAGATGGATGAAAAAACATTGCTGAAAGAGGCCAAAGACATAAACCTGGAGAAGGTCCAGCAGGCCATCAAACAGGTGAGTCTTAGAGCAGACTGCTTTGACAGAAACTCTGAAATGGCCTCATCTCATGCATTCTCTCTCTCTCTGTCTGCTGCGTTGTTCTGTGGCAGAATGGTGTGATGTCAGGCCTCATGCAGATCCTGCTGCTCAAAGTCTCTGCACACATCACAGAGCAGCTGGGCATGGCTCCTGGAGGAGAGTTTAGAGAAGCCTTCAAAGAGGTAGGCATAGTTTTCACTCATCTACATGCAAATGCCTAATTTTAATTAACGAAAAGACAGGATTGCTTTTAATGTTGGGCTGTTGGTTCTTCTCGATTACTATTAGCAGTGGAAGCACACTTTATAAGCTCACTATCTGGCATGCAGTTACAGTGCAATCAGCAAAATCTCCTTCTGTCCCAAAGGCAGGTAAAGTGCCCTTCTGCAAGTTCCACCTTGGGGACAGGCCGATCCCAGTGACGTTTAAGCGTGCCATTGCTGCTCTGAGTCTGTGGCAGAAAGCTCGGCTAGCCTGGGGCTTGTGCTTCCTGTCTGACCCCATCAGGTACCTTCCGAAAACAAAATATATTTAGTGTTATGTACATGTCTAACAAATTAAAAATGAACTGCGACTCACTGTGTTGTGTGCTTATTTGTTTGTCAGCAAAGAGGATGTAGAGAAGTGTAAACAGAAGGATTTGCTGGAACAGACCATGTCAGAGATGATTGGCGAGTTTCCTGCTTTGCACCGTACCATTGTGGCAGAACGAGACATCTACCTCACGCACACACTCAGACAGGCTGCTCGCTGTGTGGAGGCTCCCCCTAATGCTCAGAGTAAGTAACACAAAGTTCCATGTAGTTTTAAAAGAACAACAGAAAATTTACACAATTTTCCCCTACTCCAAACACATTGGTAAACCATGCCAAAATGTGGTATTTTAGCTTTATGGTTGATTAGTGCAGTCTCACTCTGAAACAGATTTTTATCAAAACAAGAAAGTCAGGTAATAACACTCCTAGAACTTTTTGTGAACTAAACGTAACTGAAGCAGTTTTAGGAATTTAAAGTCAGTCTGAGTGTTCAGGAACATTTAAGTGGTTATCCATGACTTCCTCTCACTGAAGTATAAATATGAACTGCAACAAAGGATACATTTTCTCAGTTGTTCATCAGCATGAGAAAAAGTAAAGCATGTATAGGAAGGAAGTGAGACAAAAGTGTGTTGAACTTTAGGCAGTGACTAATAAAAAAGCATAAAAACACCCATGTGCAATAATTGGAAATAATTAGGATGTTTAAAACAGCCTGAGCTGTAGTAGATTTGCTTGGAAGAAGACAGTAGTTAGCGAGGCAGACAGTTCTCCAGGGACGAATGTTGGAGAATTTGGGGTCACAGAGACTTAACTTAAACATGAGCTTTCTAAAATATTTCAGAGGAGCTGCATCCCACGTGTTCTTCATTGCCATCCACAGATCATCCATACTATTTGATATTTCCCAGTGTGTCCCCACAAGATCTCAAAATTTTGTTTACCCTTCACAGAAGTACCTGCCGTGGTGGTTGGAGTGGTTGGGATGGGCCATGTTCCTGGTATTGAGAAGAACTGGGACAAAGAGCTCAATATTCACGAAATCATGAGGTTTGTGTTTTTGATTTTTGTGAATGATCACACTAGTATTACTCTTTCCCTCCTGTTTAATAATGTATCTCTTCCCTCAGTGTGGCACCGCCATCACGATTCAGCTGGGTGTTGCGGACTGTGTTGAAGGGCACAGTGCTAAGCGCTCTGGGATATGCCTGCTACCGTGCTGGAGGAGGTGTAGGGAGGGCCTTCCTCTCAATACCTGCTGTTCAGTCGCTGCTGGGGAATTTACGACCGCCCCCTGCTTGACCTCTACCTTTTCAGTAGACCTTCACAAGGAGGATGTTATGCTCAACACCAACGGCCTTAACAACAGAGGGGCCAGGGTAGATAAGAGGGTGGACACAGTTGGCACCCCACTAAAAACAACTGGAATTGGATGGTTGGCTTGGAGCAGCCCTCTGTCACCTACCCACTCTCTACTATGCTCTGTGTTCCTTTAAACATAGAGCTGTACTGCCAAAGAACTCGGACAGTACTTCTCTCTTTTTTTCTTTCTGTTTCCCGCTTTCTTACAGTTCAGTACATGATGATACTGTTTCAGTACTGTTGCAGTACAGCACATTTATATTTTG
Source organism: Brycinus macrolepidotus (assembly GCA_037974445.1). NCBI lineage: Eukaryota > Metazoa > Chordata > Actinopteri > Characiformes > Alestidae > Brycinus > Brycinus macrolepidotus. The sequence continues at coordinate 12,960,096 of JBBPCZ010000019.1, read as the reverse complement.
TCCCTACATTTTGAAAGGTGATGTGAGGGAGAATTCAGTATTCAGTTGTGCTGAATTGTTTTTGATATCTTGACTGTCTAAACATCATTTTAGTTAGCGGGACATCAAACTGAATATGCAACATAATAACCTGTTGATCTCCTGTTAATCAAGAATTTGTCTTGTAACGAAAGCTTGACAGTCCTTTAATAAGAACTTCTTACAAAATGCTACACCAAATTTTCCATTTCTACCATTAAGATATTTAACCTTTGAAAGAGTTATAGGTTATAATTTAATCTCAAATGATTATATTAAAATGGTCATGTAATGCACACTGCAAGATGATTTTGACCAAAGTAATTTTATGCTTTTCTGAAATGTGCAGAGAAATATGTTAAAGAAATGAGTGAACAGTCCACAAATTCCTTACGACTCTTTGAGATTGGGTCTATGTGAATGCAGTGCGTGTTCTGTTTGGAGGGGAACGGTTAATGATTTGTATTACAACCCCAGGCAGTATCCAAATCCCAGTTCAGAGAAATTCCCCTCTACTCACTTCACTTAGCCACATCTGCTTGGGAAAAACATTTTGCTGTGGCAAATGAACTTGGCAATATTCCTCAAGCACTACTTATATGTGTCTTGTACAAGTCCCATTTTTTGTGGGGGAGAAAAACAGACAATGCATTATTTTGGAAATGACACCTGAATGTCTCCACATTGTTGGCTTTCCAAATATAAAAGTCAGTGATGCAGTAGGAGAAGTGAATATGGTCTTACTTTTTCTGGATTGAGTTTGGGCCGTAAACTATGCCCATGACAACTGACAAGTGCCTCCCGTATTCTGTTACCTGGAAAAGGGCTAATAGACAAAAGCTGGCCAGATTCAGTTGATCTTTCACCATCTGATTATAATAAATGGGTACTATGTAAGCCACACTCTTCTGTTTAATGTATGCAGTTGAAATTCCAGTTTTTGAGATTCTCAATTTGGTATATTTTCACTATGCAATGGAGTGGATGGAGCAATGTGTGTTCCTATGATGTGTGCTGTTTATAACTAAGCAGTATATTTCGTCTTGACTATTTGGCAGAAAACTTGACTTATATTTGAGACATAATGCCCTGTCTGGGAATATGATGACTTGATTGCTGTTCAGTGGAGCAACAGCAAAAAGAGGCTACCTGTTTGCTGCCTGATTCTGATTTTCAAATGAAAAAAATACTTTTAATGTGTTTGTTAAAGTGTCCTCTCTCTTTGCATTTGTAATGCAAAGAACTATTCTTTTAACCTTACTCCGCTTAGCCGACTGCTTAAATAATTCCTATTTACCTGCTTACTTCATGAACATTTTCATTTAAGTATTAACACAAGAACATAATTGGGCAGTAATTCATATCTGAGGCATTTTACTTAACAAGGAATATACTTCAAGTTGACATCTGATTGCAACCATGATCATAAATTATTTTGAGTTGAGATTTATTTACGGTTACCTCTAGCTGTCCGTAACATTGGAACATATGGAGGGCAGATGCTATGTAAAGACTCATTTGGTGCATGAAGCACCTTGTAAGAGACGTTCTAACATATCTGAGCAGATTGACAGTGCACGGACCACTAACTAGTCGTCTAATCAGGATCGTATAGAAGTAGAGCAAACTGCTGCTAAAACTGGTCTGGGTTGTGCTATCCTGAGTTGTTAGCCTTACTCCTTTTTTTGCTGCTGCCATTTAACTCTCACTCTTAACCATACTTTATTATTATTATTATTATTTGTATTATTACTATTATAGGCTTTTTGTCAGATTAAGGTCAACAGCAATTCCTCACATGATTAGACTTGGTCTCCCACAGGTTTGAGAAACAGTTTTTGTCTTTTTTATGAGATGCATTGAGACAGATGCCTCCATGTGTGTGCCTTCTACAGTAAATTTCTTGCTTTTGAATACGAGTTAGGCTGGAGAGTGGTTTAGCTGTCTGGGTTCCCGTAGCTTGTGTGTTTGTCCTAGTTTATAATTGTAAAGCAATAATCCCTGCAGGTGCTACCAAAATGTTTCATGACGTTTTTTATTGGCATAAATAGGCCATAATCAACCTTACACACACCCTAATTAACTAACTGCAGTGTTTTTTCCTGAAAGGCCATGAATCAAAAGTAGACAGTTTTTGTCATTACTAACAAGCCTAATGTATTACTCTATTGCGACATCACAATAGAAGTAAAATTGAAACATTTCAATTAATAAATTTTAATAAATGCACTAGATCATGGTTTGTGGAATTTACACACACAAATATATATATATATATATATATTTTTTATAGGGTTTCAATCTTAGTTGTATTGTGGTGTTGCAATAGAGTAATACATTGTATATTTATTTACTTTCTTTCCTGTTTACTTATTTTGGAGTTATGTGTTTAAACATTGGTTCCGGGGTGTGTGTGTAGGGGGAACAAAAACAAAGGAGCACCGTGTTTCAGTTGGCACGGTAAAAAGAGTTATGTAAAGATGATGGCAGCTCTTTTTCCCTCATGAGGATTATCTGGACTCAGGCGGTGGGTGAATGGCTGTCAGTGTGCTCCGTGTGACCCAGGCTCATCTGTTGTGTCCCAGAGTTATTTTGTGCAAGTTGTCTTCCTCGAGAATGGACGCTATGGGAGCCGGACCGAGCCGGTCTCCTCTAGAGGGGCTGCAGTTTGATAACGTGGTTCTGAGGAGGCTCCCTCTGGACCCGTCCGAGGATCCGGGAGTCAGGACAGTCCGGGGCGCCTGTTTCTCCAGAGTGCAGCCGCAGCCCCTGCAGAACCCGCGGTTCGTGGCCGTGTCCGGTCCGGCGTTAGCCCTGCTGGGTCTGAGGGCGGAGGAGGTGGAGGAGGAGCCGCTGGGTCCGGAGTATCTGAGCGGATCCAGACTGATCCCGGGCTCCCAGCCCGCCGCACACTGCTACTGCGGACACCAGTTCGGCCAGTTCGCCGGGCAACTGGGAGACGGGGCTGCCTGCTATTTAGGAGAGGTGAAGGCTCCAGCTGACCAAAGCCCTGACCTGCTGAAAGAAAACCCCAGCAGACGCTGGGAAATCCAGGTGAAGGGAGCCGGACTAACCCCTTACTCCAGGTGTGTTTCCCAGACAGGTAAAACACCCTTTGCAGGCAAAAGATCAAGAAGACAGGTCAGGTCAGTGAGACAAAGTAGCCTTAAGCGTGTTTGATCTTGTTGGTCAGGTAAAAAAAAAACATCTTAAGCTTTTTTCCCATGTCTAATGAAGAATCGCAAAATTATTCAAGAGCTGTTGCAGCTGGTGGTCTAGTGGCTAGTGAATTAGGGAGTTGCACCTGCCATCAGAAAGTCGTGGGTTTGAATCCCAGGACTGCTAGTAGCACCACAGAGGTACCCTTTAGGAACCGTCCCCACACACTGCTCTCTGGGTGCTGTGTTCCTGGCTGCCTGCTGCTTCACTTGGTGAATGGGTTAAATGCAGAGAAGAATTTCGTGCTGTTCACACTTTCTGCTGTGGTGTGTTCACGTATGACACAATGTACACCTCGTTTAATGGTAAACCTTGATAAATAAAAGAATGTATCAGAAATCAGTAATAATAATAATAATAATAATCTTTATTTATATAGCACTTTTCAAAAACAAAGTTACAAAGTGCTGTACAAAATCAAAGAAAATGAACAAAATTAAGATGTAAAGATCATTAAGTAATACACCAGGTTATACAAGGTAATTAAAGAGAGAATATTAAACTTTATTGATCCCAGAAGAGTCACAGAGACAAGAACAATATAAAATATAAAGTCTAAATAAAATACAACTCTATATGAAATACACTATGATATATACACAAATGCTGGGTATTAATACTACAGATAAGTAACTTACAGTTAAGTGAATTACCAATAACACAAATGGTGGTTAGGAGTGCTATTGCATGTAGTAGAGATCAGTAGTATATAAGTACAGTGGTACCCCGCTTAACAAACGCCTCACAGAACGAATGTTCCTCATAATGAATGCGCGTGAGTCGCAGAACGAACGCATTTCACACAACGAACCGCATATCGCACATGAAAATCGAGTTTTACGTAAAAAAAAATGGCTGAATCCGGCCAGATGTGTCTCAGATGAAGACAAAGCATCATGTTGTGTTGTTTCTCCCCATTGGTGTCATTTTTTTCCTGTTTTGATGTGTTTTTGGTGTCTGTGTGTTTGCTGGTGGTTAAAATTGAAGTTATTCTCGTTGCTGGAAAACATTTTCACGAGTGAAACTGCAAATGTTTCCTTGTTTCTGTGAAGTGTGAACCCCAACAAAAAAAACCTAACATCATTCCCTGCATTGCTGAACGTTTTACTAGTTTTCCCCTCCATTAACAGTGCTATGTCTTCATTTTTAGTATTTTTTTTCGATTTTTCGCGGCAACCTGGAACAGATTACACGATTTCCCATAGAAGTCTACGGGAAATTGTGTTTCGCACAACGAACTCCCCGCATAAAGAATGCGCCGCTGGAACGGATTGCGTTCATTATGCGGGGTACCACTGTAATATTGTCATGAGTAGTGATATTCACGTGGTCAGACTATTGAACTTAATGAAATGATTTAGCACCCATTTAGAAAACATCACATGATACTGCAGATGGTAAGACTACTGCACATTATGATAAGGTTTTAGCACCGGATAAGAACATTGCACTATATTGCACATGGTGAACTATTGCACATCATAGCAAGATAATAATGCACATAGTGATACACATATTGAAAGTGATTTAAACCCAGTAAGAAAATGCACAACAAAGTAGCATCAGGCTTTTGCACAGATTATTGTGTTGATGTTTGTCAGAGGGAGGAGTTGTAGAGTCTGATGGCAGTGGATTTCCTGTGGCGTTTGGTATAACTCAAATGGGAGTAGTAAGCAGCTCAGTGCTGGTTTGAACATGCCAGAAGTTTAAAAAACTGGAAAAAAAAAAATTAATTCAACAAAACGTGTCAGGCAGTAGCAAATTAGGAAGTCTGCTGTGTTGTGCCCTCTTCATGCTTCTGTCCACAGTGTTAGTGCAGGCCTCCTGGTTTCAGTTTATCTGTCCAGAACAAGCATGTTCCTCACTCTCCTTCTTCAGGCAAGCAGATGGACGCAAGGTTTTGCGCTCCAGCATCCGCGAGTTTTTGTGCAGTGAAGCAGTCTATGCCCTTGGGGTGCCCACCACACGGGCTGGTTCCATAGTGACCTCCGACTCACGGATCATGAGAGATGTGTATTACAATGGCAATCCACGCATGGAGAGATGCTCTGTAGTGTTGCGAATTGCTCCCACCTTTATCAGGTAAACACCACCATCACCTACAGTTCTTATGTCAGTTTTTCAGACATTTGCAGTTCAATACGAAAATAATCCAGTCAAACTCATTCTTGGACACATTTAGCACTAGTAAGTGGTAAATTAAAAAATGATTGCTCTAAATAATGAGAATATGATCACATTATTTTGGCTTTCTGCAGGTTTGGTTCTTTTGAGATCTTTAAAGAGGCTGATGAGTTTACAGGCCGACAAGGCCCCAGCTATGGACATGATGAGATCAGAACTCAGATGCTGGATTATGTTATTGAAACCTTCTACCCAGAGATTCAACAAAGCTATTCAGACCCTGTGGAGAGAAACACTGCTTTCTTTAGAGAGGTAGGCTGTACCCAGCAAACATTCATATTCAGTGAAATTGAAAATTGAATTCATCATTTTTTAAATGAGCTTTATGCACAAGCTATGATGCTGTGCTTTTAAGGATTATTGCATTGTTGTTGCATGTTGTACTTATCTTAAGGGTTTGAATTATCATTATCACCTTATGCTCCCGTTAATCTTATTTACAACCCCATTTCCAAAATGCTGGGATTTTATATAAAATCTAAATAGAAACATGTGAGATGTTCTACCATATGTTTTTTAAAATAACTTTTCCAGTCTTTTATTGCCCTGTCCCACCACATGTTTGACAATAAATCTCATGAAATAATGCTGTTTTTCAGTTTTAACATTTATTGTCCTGTTTTCAATTAAATATGGCTTTACATGGTTTGCAAATCATCAAATTCTGTTTTTGTTTATATCTTACACAGCATCCCACCATGGTTGGAAACTGGGTTGTATTATTTGGGATTGGAACGTATACATTTTAGAGTCCCTTTTACACTCAAAAGTGAAAGCTTCTCATTAGCAGAGCCACAGCACTGGACAGATCTAATTTAGTTCATCAGATGAGTCATGAATTAAACTGCTATGTGGGCTTTCCAGGACTGCTTGTAAATAACAATGTACAGTGAGTCACTGTAAAACACCATTCTGGTTTCACAGTGGTTTAGCAGTGGCTTGCATTACATAGTTTGTCTGTAATTGGTGTACATTGTATATAAAAATCCTTTTGATCAAAGACCAAGAAGGTTTTCAAGAAAGTTTAATTGCTTGTTCATGTCCCTGTTTTAAATGAAGGTGACGCTGAGAACAGCTAGACTGGTGGCCCTGTGGCAGTGTGTGGGTTTCTGTCATGGAGTTCTTAATACTGATAATATGAGTATTCTGGGGCTCACACTGGATTATGGACCCTTTGGCTTCATGGACCGGTATGGCGTTGCACACAGTCATTGCTATTTTTTTCAGTAACTGAAACTAGCTGTGCTGATGTCTTGCCTGTTTCAGAAATGACTGTTGTTTGTGTGTGTGTGTGTGTATATGTGTATTAGCTAAATGGCTAAATGGTTTTTCAATTTAAGTGTGCATGTTTTTGCATGATTTTTAATAGGTGAGTCACAACATTTAACTTTTGACCTCTCTGCGGGGCGTAATTGGAAAGTATTTGGAAAATAATCCATCTCAAGGTGTAACCATAAAGAATGTACACACTGTGAATTTGTTGTAAGCACAAAGTTTATTTATGAAGCTTCACAGTCTTATCATTCAAAGGAGTGCTCATTGCTATTATCTTGCACAGAACAGATACAAACTGTTAATTTCTCAGATTTAAGCTGAGCTACAAATAGTAAATGACTGATGTTCTGTCCAGGCCTTGAATCCATCAGCAATCTTGAGATCTTGGAGCTTATCTGTTGCTTGTCCTGACCCAAGTGTATATCTTGAAATGAAAATGACCTTATTTTAACTTAGTCTCATGTATACTCAAGGTTGTTGTCTATGCAACCTACTATCATATATCAATTTTAGGCTCTTTCTTCCCCTGAAGCTTTGACCCGGACTTCATCTGTAATGCCTCTGATAATTCTGGCCGTTATTCATACAAAGCCCAGCCAGCCATCTGCCGCTGGAACCTCGCTCGCCTGGCTGAGGCCTTGGACCCGGACTTACCCTCAGAACGTGCTCAGGCTGTGCTGGACGAGTTCCTGCCCCTCTTCAACACTTTCTACTTGCAGAACATGAGGAAAAAGCTAGGCCTGCTCAGGAAGGAAGAACCGGAGGATGAGACCCTTATCACAGATCTTATGCAGACAATGCACAACACAGGTAAGGAATGGCTGGGCTTTAACTCATTTTTTAGAGCACAGTATAGTGTAGCTGTATGTCCTATAATTAAATCTTCCTCCTCTACCTTTTCTGTCTCTGCGTCTTCAGGTGCTGACTTCACCAACACTTTCCGTAGTTTGAGTCAGATCTCCTGTCCTGCAGAGGGAGAAGCAGTGGATGATGCTGAGGTCATCAAGCAGGCTGCTGAGCTGCTCTTGCAGCAGTGTGCCTCTCTACAGGAGCTGAAAGCTGCCAACAGACCAACTATGGACCCTCGGTAACCCCCCATTAAATTCCCTCACATATTTCCTGGTGGGTGTAGAATGGTTTTGCAAATTTCCACACCAAGGAAACCGTTGTATTGTGACACATCCTGTAGCTGGTTATGAGTTTACCAGTTTTGAAACCCTCTGATAGAATGGTTGCTAATCTTTTGAATGGGGTATAATAAAAATATCTTGAATTTGAAAGGTTTTGTTTGTTTTAATCTGCATTAGATCTGCCAAGAGGAAATGCCTTTGTTTCAAGTCAAGTCAAGTAGAGTTTTATTGTCATCCCAGCCATGTACATTTAGTACACAGTGAGACGAAATATCGTCCTCCAATATCGTTCGGAAACATCCTCTGTGACTTTACAAGCCCAACAAGCAGATCTTTATTTTTCATTTATTTATTTATTTATTTTTAAAACCAATTCCCTTTGCACACTCTTACTCTCCCACAGTGAGTTAGCAATGCTGCTGTCCATGGCTCAGAGTAACCCTGCACTCTTTAACATTTTATCGAATCGGAATATGGTGGCCCGGCAGCTGGAGAAGCTGTCTAGGCTGAAAGAGCTGCTGGAAACCACAGAGGAGACACTGAAGGCCAAGCAGACAGAAGACTGGACCTGCTGGATCAAACAGTACAGGTGAGGGCAGGGAGGGAACAATTAACCTGTGATCATCTAGAGAAACGTTGCTGCTAGGCAACCACCAATTTGTTTTAAATGCCAAGGGATAAAAAAAAAAAAAACTGCTTCATTTATTGTAACAGATGGTATATTGCCAGAATAAACTTGTTAAAGAGCTTGTGGTCCCTTGAAAATGTTTGAAAGTACTGTCTCACAGGTCTTCTTCGTTTTTGCCGAAGAGAAGTGTGTGTTTGTGTGTATTTGTGTTTGTGTTTGTGTTTGTGTTTGTGTTTGTGTGTGTGTTTGTGTGTGTGTTTGTGTTTGTGTTTGTGTTTGTGTCTGTGTGTCTGTCTGTGTGTGTGTCTGTGTGTGTGTCTGTGTGTGTGTCTGTAACATGCGTTTTCCATGCTTGTCTCCAGGCAGCGTCTTGCTCGTGAATGTGAGGGAGCAAGTGACGTGAAGGAGGTGCAGAAAGAGAGAGTGCGTACAATGGATAACACCAATCCACGTGTGGTGCTCCGGAACTACATCGCCCAGAATGCAATAGAAGCAGCAGAGAATGGGGACTTCTCTGAGGTTAAACTTCCGCTATGTTTGATTTTTACCAACCAGTACTTAAAGAGCAAAATCCACTGATTTTTCCAAATGTCTGTGTAATTCAATTGTTGATATGTGTAACCGGGGATGAACTTCTGCGTTGTGGTGTTGTGATGAGAGATGACCCAAAACAAGTAAACTGCTGCGTTGAAGTTTTATTTTCTGCACAAAGCATATCAAAACGAAAACGTTGGTCCTCCATACATTTACACCTCCAACTCCTCTATCCAAAAGGATATCAAACAGGCAAAAGTATGCATTTAATAGGAATAATGAAACATGACACACCTGCACAAAGCACATCAAAACGAAAACATTGGTCCTCCATACGTTTACGCCTCCAACTTCTAAAACAGCCCACAAACATAGTGTCACAGCTAGTTAAGCTAGCCTATGTAAACATAGCTGGAATCCACTGTGAGGCTAGCCCCCCACATGTGGTGGGACAGAAAAACATAAGTACATTTACAAAATTCATATCACAAAAATAACCAAAAAATACTGTACATAAAATAAATATAAATAAGATGAGGGCGAATAAACTTATAGATGACACTTTTGAATATTAATATTGATTTTTAGCTATTATCACCCATCCTACCTCTATCCAAAAGGATATCAAACAGGAAAAAGGAAAGGCGGGGATACAGACAGATAAGGGAGGAGGAGCTACCAGGACCCTCACAAGCAGTGTGCCAAGTGAAATTATATTCACTTATCTCTCTGCCATGTATAGATTTTAAAATTGTTTTAGGCTAAAACCTTATCTCAAACTATCGTAAAACAATGTCAGACAACACATTTGTAGTGTTTTCAAGTAATGACTTTCCCTACGATAGCTTTTAGAGCCATTAAACATTTAAGATGTTTGATTCCTTTTACCACCATTTCTAAAAAAAAAATTGACTCTGCATGTTTCTAGAATGTAATTTTGACTGTTTCTTGAATGATTTATTTTATATCAAATAACTTTGAAATACTTTTAAACTTTTCATCTTTATTCTGTTATTTATTCATTAATGCTAATATTCTTCTGAAAAGTAAACAGAAACGTTCATTGATTCCATCAGGTTCAGAGAGTTCTGAAAGTACTGGAGAAGCCATTCTGTACACAGGAAGGTCTGGAGCAGCCAGGCTGGGTGGGGAGAGGAGGATCAGAGGAGCCGGGCGAGCGAGATGAAGGAGAGCAGGAAGAGGAGGATAGAGGAGCAGGAAACCGAGTGTTTGTCCCATATGACAGCAAACCCCCAGCCTGGGCCAATGAAATCTGCGTTACCTGATCATCGTAGAGCCTTCAGGACATGCTACTTACCCGTTTATACAGGGGACAGAGGGGGATTCTCTTCTCTGTGGGCTGGGTAGGTGTTGCTGAAGGCTAGTGAGGTACTAAACTCCTGTCAACCAGTTTAAAAGTATACAGAAGGGTAGTTTTTTGCCATTTTATGCTATGAGGACCTGTATCATGAAAATGGACAGGGTTTGAAGTAATCACAGTGATGTTATCTGTGTATATTTGACTGGTTATAAATGATGGCTTAGACCACCAGTCTTAAAAGACAAGTCTGAGTCTGAAAGACAGGGTGTGTAGTACAGTACAAACCAAATGTGTGTGTGTGTGTGTGTGTGTGTGTGTGTGTGTGTGTGTGTGTGTGTGTGTGTGTGTGTGTGTGTGTG
>JBBPCZ010000019.1:12918842-12942437 GCA_037974445.1 Brycinus macrolepidotus | reverse complement strand
ACACGACGCTCTTCTGGTCTTCGCTCACACACACGCTCTCTCTCTCACTCTCTCTCTCTCTCTCATCCACTCTCTCTCTCATTTACAATATTTCTTTTTTTCCCCAGTATATCCACGCAGCTGGTGTCATTCACAGGGTAAGCTGCATGTATTTACCTGGTCTACTAAATATCACTGAATTGAATATGCATTTTTGCTCATTGCTCACAGTTTTAACTTACAGGACCTCAAACCAGGCAATCTAGCCATCAACGAAGAATGCGAGCTCAAGGTAAAAGTTCATGTGTCATGTAGAAATCATGTCTGTTTTATGAATGCCCTGCATTAAAGCATTAAAACTAACTCATTCATTATTTATTCTGATACAACAATATTGAGAAGTGGCTGAAAAAGTGACTTTCAGTAAAATGCTAAAGTTTTCATTAGACATTAGCAACAAGGTGATATGCTAATCCCAAGCGAACCCGCATGCTAGTCACCATACAAAGATATGATATGGTAGATTATGCAGTTACAGTATGATACATTGTGATATGTTGTGTTGTAACATTCTTAGTAATTACATGTGCTGTCTCCTAGATCCTGGATTTTGGTCTGGCCCGGCAAGCAGATGCTGAGATGACTGGGTATGTGGTCACACGCTGGTACAGAGCCCCTGAGGTCATCCTCAGCTGGATGCACTACACACAAACTGGTGAGTGACATAGTTGCAAAGATAATGTTTCCCCTTTGGACTTCCCAGAATGCTGTGGCTGTAATGTGTGAGACAGCTTTGCTCAATACCTTTACAGTTATGTCAAGGCTACTAGATGTGAATCACTGTGGTCTGTTTGATCTCCTCTGATGAGTTCAAACATTTGATGAGTTCAAAATCATAGTCTTATTAGATTTCTGATTTTGTTTATTACCTCCTTAATGTGCTAACTTTAGACACATGTTTTTGTGTCCTGAACGTCCCAAATATTGTTAAGAGATTGCATTGTTTCTAAGAATCTCTCTTTCTTCACAGTGGACATTTGGTCTGTTGGTTGTATCATGGCAGAGATGCTGATGGGGAAACCTCTGTTCAAGGGGAATGACCGTATCCTATCATTTAACAAATTCAAGTTTGTTTTTGCACCACTGTGTGACAACACTGTTGAAGACTTATTCATTTGTGATGTGCTCCGTTTTCCTCTACAGTCACACTTTGCTGTTTCACATGATTGTTTCTTTTATCTTTTGACCCTTGACCTGGTTGCTTCAGACCTAGATCAGCTGACAGAAATCATGAAGGTCACAGGAACACCTACACAGGAGTTTATCTCCAAACTGCAGTCTCAGGATGTGAGACAATATGTACTCTATTTACTAGTCCCATGCATGGCTACCAAAAAAGGGTGCCCAAAAGGGTTCTTTGAAGTGATACCATAGAGGAACCACTTTTGGTTCCCTTTAAGAACCTTTCAATGGATGGTTTTTTATAGAACCGTGTGTGTGTGTGTGTGTGCGCGCGCGCGTGTGTGTGTGTGCGTTTGTGCGTGTGACCTCAAAGTTAAAGAAACTCCACTAATGTATTTTTTTTTTTTTTTTTTTTTTTTGGATAATTGAGATTATGGCCCATTCTCTTTGTAGACTTCACCGTTTACAAAGAGAAACTTCAATGGTATTTTAAAAACTAGCTCCTCTTTTTCCAGGCTAAAAATTATATTCAACGGATGCCCAAGCTTAAAAAGAAAGAACTTCAGGCTTTGATGCCAGACACCAATCCTCAAGGTAAAAGCACAAGATACCCTTGTTCAGCACACTTTACAGATCAATGCCCTGTGTAGTTCAAAAGCATAGTGAGTTGTAGTGTCAAAAAGGATGCTTCTGAAGTGTTTTGAGCCCTCGTTGCTGTTTTGAGTGAGCGAGAGTCAAATGTGTGTGCTGTGTTGTCTGCAGCCATCGCTGTGCTTGAATCCATGCTGCTGCTGGACCCAGACAGCAGGGTGACAGCGAGCGAGGGCCTGGCCATGCCCTACTTTGCAGAGTTCCGCGAGCCAGAGGAGGAAACTGAGGCCCCACCCTACGACCACTCACTGGATGATGCTGAGCAGACTCTGGAACAATGGAAAAGTATGAGACGTTGTAGTAGACATAGATTAAGTATAAAACAATAATATGAAAATTTACCCTTTCTTCTTACCCTAAAATGACGATCAGCCAAGACATATTTGGTGTCCAAAGTTTGCATCTTTGGGGTTTTGAAGCTAATGTGGCAATGTAAGGGAAGCTTACAGGCACCAATGAAAATCATCCAAATTGCATGTCCAAATAAACAAATACGTGCCTTAAAATGTGGCAAGTTAAGTCATCTCAGATAGATTTATTTGAGACTTATGTAATTCTCTGGGTACCCACGACCCTAGTAAGGATTAAGCGGTTACAGGAAATGAATGAATGAATGTTTGCTCATTTTGAATTTGATGCCAGCAAAAAATTTGATGTTTCAAAAAAAGTTGAGACGGGGCATGTCTACCACCTTATTGTATTACCTCTTCTTTTAACAACACTATAAACGTGACAAGACCAATTTCTGGACTCCTGGCACCATTTTTGCCTAATATCTCAGCAGTTCTGGGTCTCCTTTGTCATATTTTCCCTTTCAAGGTGTGCCAGATGTTTTCAGTGGGTGACGGGTCTGGACTGTAGGCAGTGTATGCAGAATGTGGTTTGGCATTGTCTTGTTGAAATAAGTTAGTCCTTAACTGAAAGATATGTCTGGATCTCAGCATATGTTGCTCCAAAACCTGTATATATCGTTCAGTATTCATGGTGCCATCTCAGACGTCCAACTAACCCAAGCCACATGCACTATCGCACCCCAATACCATCATGGATGCTGGCTTTTGAGCTGTGTCCTAGAAACAAGTCGGATAGTCCCTCTCCTCTTTAGTCCAGAGGATTCTGTAGAGATTTCCTCTACAGTGTCACGTCTGTTTTTAATGCAGTGCTGTCCGAGAGCCCGAAGTTCATTCAGTTTTGGTTTCTGACACTGAGATTCCTCTGAATTCACTAATTGTTTTAACAGTATTTTGTACTGTAGATGATGAAATCCCCAAATTTTATGCTGAGGAATGTAATTCTAGTTCCCCATTTCCCCTCACAGAGTGGGGCTTCCGAGAGACTCTGCCTTGCTGGCATGCTCTTTTTATACCCAGTCAGGTCATTGGCCTGATGCCAATTAGGCTAATTACTTATTTGTTGTTAGCATTACACAGCCTCTCTTCTTTTGTTGGTCCTATCTCAACTTTTTTTTTTTTTTTTTTTTTTTAAACATGTTGCTGGCACCAAATTCATAATAATCATACATTTTTCATAAAGCAATACAATTTTAACATTTGGTGTTTGTTTAATTTTCAATTAAATATGGGTTTGTGAGATTTGAAAAGTTTTGGAAATGGGGTCGTAATGTTTTAACGTACAGTGTTACATTTCACTTACCTTATCTGTGTCGCAGCTGAGAGAAATAATACTGTTGCAGCATTTACTCAGTCAGCATGTACTTAGTGATTACATCGTAATCCCCCCTCTCTCCCTTCCCCCTCTCTCTCTCCCTCTCTTTCTTTCTAGGGCGCACGTTCAATGATATTCTTACTTTCAAGCCTCCGCCCCTGGGGCCAGAACCAAAGGAGACCTCACTTTGAGCAGAACTGTTGCACCTTAAACTCCTCCACATCTGTGACCATCTGTGCCTTAGTGCTCCCTGTATGTCTCCCTGTATTTGTGCTGTGTTTCTTGTATATCTTGTTCAGCATTCTCTGCTTTTGTGGTGGACGTCATACATACTCAAGACCATCCACATGCTCTTATTCTCCAGGTAATAAGAGCACAAGCATCTCAGTGTATTGTTACTGCTGGTCTGTTGTGGAATAGCTAGAATTCCAGTAAAAAGCCATTCTACACATTATCCTAGACTCTACTGGGACACTGTGGCATAAGTGCATAGATTTCTTTGACCAAGTGTTTGTGTGTATGTTGTCATAGTCATCCTTTTAATGGGAGAATGGATCTAATGGGACTCCAAAGCTCAGTTCAGGTATTTTATACCTAAATGGGTACCTGTGATAAAGCAAATGTTTTTAATGATTTTCTTTGAACCAGATTTTCTATGTTATGTTTTCTGTGTTCTATGGCCAAATTCCTGCTTGTACTAGTCAAAATTAGTTTGGGTTATTAAGTGATATCATTTTATGCCTTTTTGATTGCTGTCCTGTTTTAGTGATGGGACATTGGAATGATGTCTATAGATGGCCAACAGAGGGCAGCACTTTCTCAGATAGGTTGATCAAGAAGTGAACTACTTACTAGCCAAACATTCTACATTTGAGCACCTTTACGTTTTATCCACAAGTATCCATTAGTGTAATGTAATTACGTGATCGAACAACTACACCAAATGCACATGGCTGTATGACAGTCTTTCTCAGTTAAAGTCCCAGACACAGTAAGGTCCTTTTGTTTTCTTGCTGTAACACATTTGATTTCTCACTTGATTATTAATGCTCCAACATTTTTCAATCTAATCTCTCTTCCAACCGTAATCTACCTGTAACATATTGTCATTGTACCATTAAAATAATTTTGAGGCATTCCCATGTGCTTAGTAAAAGAAATTAAAACCCTTTGAGTCTGAGCCTTTGGGCAGTTGCATACCCTAGTTAGTGGGTTTTCCTGAATATTGAAATGATTGTCTCTTAAGTAACTATGCCATGGATGCACAAGATATTATGTAGGGAACACTGTATTCCGGGATTCCTCAGTTCTCAAAGACTTGGACTAAAAACATTGTTTAGGATCCTGTGGCAATTAATAAATTCTTTGCTACACTATATGGACAAAAGTATTGGGACACCTGTTTTCGGGGTTTGGGCTAGGCCCCTTCTTTCCAATCAAGGGCAATCTTAATGCTTCAGCATACAGAGACATTTTGGACAACGCCATGTGTTCAAGTTTGTGGACACAGTTTGGGGAAGAACCTTTTCTATTCCAGCATGACTGTGCCGCAGTGCACAAAGCGAGGTCCACACTCCAAAGCCTTCCCGAAAAGAGTGGCATCTGTTATAGCTGCAAAGGCAGACCAACACCATATTAAAGTCTATGTATTTGAATGCAATCTCATTAAAGTCACTGTTGGTGTAATAGTCAGGTGTCCCAATACTTTTGTCCATATAGTGTATGTAGATTAAAGTGAACAGCTGGAGGATTGCATGGATGTTGCAGTAGAGTTAGGCAGGCTGGCCGCACCCCCCTTTTCTCTTCACTCCGTGGGTGTCCTTTCTTTAACCCCTGTTTGGGAGATCGGCGAAGTTCATATGCATGTCAGAGAGCGTTCTGTCCAGAGGGCTATATGGTGGGGAAAAACACATTTGTCATTTTGACAGCAGACAGGACTTACAGTGTTGCGCTCCTCATCCTCCCTCTCCAGCCTCCTGCCAGTTTGTTTTGCTATTGAAGTTTAACAGGGAAATAGTTGCCTGTGTTCACTGGAAGAGCTTAGACTAGCTTCTTAAGCTTCCCACTCACTAACAGTAAGAAGGCCGGAGATGATAATGTGCTTACAGCAACACAGATGTGGTAGAAGTACACACTTTACTCCCTCAAGTGCACGCTTTCTAATAAAATATACCTGGAGTGTAAATGTAAAAGAGCATTTTAATGCAGCTTATGTGGAATTTTCTCTTTAACGTTGAACATCACAAATTAGAAACAACTAAAGGCTATGGATAGAGAATGGCTTGCCAAACAGTGCCACCAATGAAGACAGATACTCTTCGTAATTCGTGTTTGGTCATGTTTGGTTCCCTAAAGCAGCAATTCACAAAAGTTTTCAGTCTAAGCCCACCTTCAAGCATATTAAGTGGTACTGTGCCTTCCTTACCTGCCCCCTCAAAATACCCCACCCAGAAAAACTTTCTTCTTATTCTGTTCTCTGACGTTGCAGAAAACTTGTCAAGTTGCTGCTGAAACTGCAAATCGTTATTGATGGACATGTATATTTGAATAGCGTTGCCATCTACCAATTTTTTTTACATATGGCCAAAGTAGAACTATGAAAAAACAAAGTAATAAATTTAAAAATGACTAAGTAGAGGTACAACTTCTGAAATCTTGCCGTGGCCCACACAACGTCGCCTTGTGCCCCCTAGTTTGAGAACCACGGCCCTATTGAACCTTTCAATGGATTCTTCTTTGGAGAATCACGTGAACCTTTTTGTACATTAAAGAACTTCCACCAAAATCAAAAGGTTCTTTACTGATTAGAACCAGACATCCAAGCCAAGAACCATTATTTTTAAAAGTAAATGTAAAGTGTCCATTTGTCATGCATGAATAAATCACAGCACAGCACATAGTGTGAACAGCACGAAATTCTTCTCTGTATTTAACCCATTCCCCAAGTGAAGCAGCGGGCAGACAGGAACACAGCACCCGGGGAGCAGTGTGTGGGGACGGTACCTTGCTCAAGGGTACCTCAGTGGTGCAACTGGTAGTCCTGGGATTCAAACCCACAACCTTCTGATTGCAGGGGCAGAACCCTAACCACCAGCTGCCCTTAGATATAAGGGAAGTGAGAGGAACTAAAAGTGGATCTGCGAACTGAAATTTCACCGCTCAATAACAGTTCTTCAACAGGTAATTCACTGTATATCTTCTATAACTTTACCCAAATCCCTGAGAGTGCCCTTTCTGGGTTTTACAATGATCCTATATATTTCATCTCTGTATAAATCATCATGAATTGTTTTGACTTTGTGTTGAAGTATTACTCAATCACAGGTCTGGATTAATATCTGGATTATGCATAAATGTAAACGATGATCAGAATGAATTTTCAAGAGTATATGATTTGTGTATTACTTACAAATAGACTACATTGTAAATGCTGAGTGAGCACTATCTGAAGTGTTAAATAAGCTACTGCAGTGTTCCAGATGTGTGGCTTTTATCACGACTCAGTCTTCACAGGGAACACTCTGTTCTGCGGTCAGACTGGTAAACTGCCCTTTTTTCAACATCTGTATGCTGTAGACTCGGGCTTGTGCAACAGTCATGAAAAGTGATAATAAATCATCTATTGTTTGCTTTTGTGTTTACATATTTTGAATAGTTCCAGTGGTTCACTCTAATGAAAGGATGTTTTTCTTTTTCTTTTTCCCTTTTTTTCATGGTATTCATGTACCCAACCACACTGTTAGAGTATCTTAGATGAGTTGTTCACAAACTGAGATCCAGGGACTCCCAGGGGTCCGTAATGTCTGTGATGTCCATTAGGAGGTGGAGAGGAACCCACCTTAAATGAAAAATTGCAGAAAATTGTATAACTGAAGTAATTTTGGAAATTTGTGTCCAAATAAACATATCACTTTAGTATTACTGCCTTGATTTGAAAGTGTCATGTCAGCTGGGATGAAAGTTTACTTTTTCCATAGCTCAAAAATTATGGAAGAACTTTACAAGATGTTTAATTGCATCCTTTAAAACATTCCTCAGGCAGGACATACCATGAAAATGTTTGGGAACATCCCATTTAAACTTCTTCTGTCCCCCCGCAGCATTGTCATTGACTGTAAACAAACAGTATTTGTAGTGTCTCTAGAGTTTTTGCCCAGTTGAACGCTGACCTGTACACTTTGTCTCTTTATGTTTTGCTTCATA
Organism: Brycinus macrolepidotus; assembly: GCA_037974445.1. Taxonomy (NCBI): domain Eukaryota; kingdom Metazoa; phylum Chordata; class Actinopteri; order Characiformes; family Alestidae; genus Brycinus; species Brycinus macrolepidotus. The sequence continues at coordinate 12,934,757 of JBBPCZ010000019.1, read as the reverse complement.
CTCCCATACTCCCTCTGCATGTCTCTTTCTCTGTTTACTTTCTCTTGTTCTCCCCTTCAGAAGCACAGGGAGCCACACGTGCCTGCAGACTGTTTAGTGGATCTGGAGGAGTCCCCAGACTTAGCAGACAGCTCTAGAGGAAATTCCACAGGCTCACATGTTCCTGGTAAAGGCCCCAGCGTGGATCAGGGAGCTGGGATCCCTCCAATCCCTTGGCGGGGGCAGTTGAAGGGGCTAGACGATAGTTCCAGGACCACAGAAGTCTCCTCTCCAAGCTGTAGGCAGACCCTGGTTAGAGAGGCATTTTAAGTACCATGGTTGGAAAAATAAATGTGTTCCAGAAAGTTACACACGTTTAAAAATACTTTGCAGTCGGCAAACACAAGATCGTTTGGCTGTTTTCCCTCCTTCCACAGTGTGTCATGTCAAAAGTATCTTTTTTTTTTTTAAACAATCAGAAAACAGTTAGAAAAGTTCTCTTTTTATGTCCTTGGGAGAATGTCATTCGCAGGAGTCATCTTGAATGTGTCATTTTCTGTCTACACTTATTTGTCGCTTTCATATTTAGAGGAACATTCATTTTATATGTGTTTCAAATGTGTTCAAAACTCTTTCCATATGCGAGAATGACAGTAGCTTTGAGATTAAATAGATTTGTGCAAAGTCATCTGCGCTTTGTTGACTCTGGAGGGCACTCTGGAGGAGACTCAGTACGGTGAGCCCTTGACAAACGCAGTCTGTACCTTACTGCCTGGGTTTATTTTCCCACCCTGGCCTGAGACAATACATGTGAAAGTTTAGGGAATTTCCACAACATTAAGCACCAAAGGTCCAGTGAATAGGTTTCCTAGCTAGCTTAATGATTTTAACAAAGGATCTTAACTGTGGTTTTATGAACAGAATGTTCTTTATGTAAGTGGTGTAATGTGAGCAAAACAACAGCTTGCTCCTCATGGAGTATCTTGAGAGCTCATAGCTTTCTTTAGCAATTCTCCAAGAAAATGTGGTCACTTCATAGTTTAGAGTGTGTTCATGAGCAGATCAGACCAGCCTTTTTATAGCCAGGCATTAGGCTCTTTTGACCAAAAAGATAATTCTAATGAACTTCAGAACAACAACAATAATGACAGTGATGATGGAGATGATAGTGGTGATGGTAATGATGATGCAGATGCAGATGATGGCGGTGGTGACGGTGGACATGATGGTGATGAGAATGAGAATGATGGAAGTGGTGATGATGGAGATTGTGCCGATGGTGGTGGTTGTGGTGATAATTATGTATATGAGGAAGGTGATGTAGAAGATGGAGATGGTCATGATGTTAATGGTGGTGGTGGTGAGGGTAATGATGGAGATAATGATGGGATGGTGGTGGTTATGGTGATAATTATGGATATGAGGATGGTGATGTAGAAGATGGAAATGGTCATGGTGTTAATGGTGGTCGTGGTGGTGGTGGTGGTGGTGGTGAGGGTACTGATGGAGATACTGATGGGATGGTGGTGGTTGTGGTGATAATTATGGATATGAGGATGGTGATATAGAAGATGGAGATGGTCATGATGTTAATGATGGTGGTGGTGGTGGTGAGGGTAATGATGGAGATAATGACGGGATGGTGGTGGTTGTGGTGATAATTATGGATATGAGGATGGTAATGGAGAGGATGGAGATGGTCATGATGTCAATGGTGGTGGTGGTGGTGGTGGTGAGGGTAATGATGGAGATCATGACGGTAGTGGTAATGGTGATATAGAAGATGGCGATGGTCATGGTGTTAATGGTGGTGGTGGTGATGAGGGTAATGATGGAGATAATGACGGGATGGTGGTGGTTATGGTGATGTAGAAGATGGAGATGGTCATGATGTTAATGGTGGTGGTGGTGGTGAGGGTAATGATGGAGATAATGACGGTGGTGGTTATGGTAATAATCATGGATATGAGGATGGTGATGAAGAAGATGGTGATGGTCATGGTGTTAATTGGAGTGGTGGTGGTGAGTGTGATGATGCAAATAATGGTGGTGGTGGTTGTGGTGATGGTGGAGGAGAAGAAGATGATGGTGAAGAAGTCCGACTATTTGAAATCTAAGAAATACTGATTACTGTTTTACATGTCATGACCCGGGCAGTAGTAACCCAAGGCAAAGACACACACACTGGGAAAAAAAAGTAAGGTGAGTAAAAGTCATAGCATTTAAGTTTTAAAGAGAGGAAGAGAGAGTGATTTATCAAAAAGAACAATAATATAAAAATCAGCTTCAAAATATGCAAAAAACGCAGTGTGACTGTCTAGTATTAGGGGCTGTTGAAAAAAAAAACCATGATGGAAAACAGCAGCTCAAACATGTTTATTTGATATGAAACTCTCTCCTTCTGTTTCTCCTCTTCATGATTACATAACTTGAACCCAGCTCCCTTACATAACGTTCTTCTCTGAATTTGAGGACGCAAGGTAAATCAGGAGTTTTTGGGAGCATAGTGCTGTGAGACCCCTAGCCCAGTGTATGTTTTACACCCTCTGGTATCTGTGTAGTGTTAGTCTCTGCAGATATCAAGCCAGAGGGGCCATATGGCTGGAATGCAGAGCAGGTGAGGGGGCAATAATGAATCACAATGAACACAGCTCTTCTTCAGCCCTGCAGCATGGTGTCCAATGGACAGGTCAAGGTTTAAAGCATTCTGCTCTGAAGTCTAATTATAAAACTTTCCATTTGGTTTGCTCAGAAAACTTTTCCGTTTTTAGAGGATTTGCACCAAACTTGCACTAAAATACACCACGATTTTTAGAGAAAACAGTTATTCTTGTTTTTATCTTGAAATCAAGTGACATCATTGTCCGCCCCCCTAATTTTAGTAGTGTAGTTAAAACGATTCGGCCTTATTTTTAAGTAGTTTTTTTTAAAACAAGTTTTATAGATGGATAGATAGATATTTGTGAATTTTGCATGTCTATTTTGACTAGTTTGTCTGGTCTAGTTTCGTAGATGGAGATAGATAGATAGCTAGATAGATAGACAGATAGATTGTCAGATTGATAGATAGATATTAGTATATGTGGCTTTCATCAGTATATGTTTATTCCCATTTTTTTATTTATGATACTTGGTATAATCTCTATATTTTGGTTTTAGGCGTCTTTTCTAGAGTGTTTTCCATTAGAGAAAAAGAACACGCAGTAGTCCCACCAACACACTTGATGCCAGCTGTGCTATTGACCTCGTCCTTAATAGCCCAAACAAAGGCACTTTTTTCTGGGAAGAATACTTGGGGAAAGAAGCCCATCGCTCAATTGTCCTCGTCCAAAACCGGGCTCCATATGTCCATATGTCTCTCTAGGCTCCGCCCCCTGTCCTGTCCCGCCCCTAGCCCCCCCAGTGTCGAATTACAGCTCGCCTGCTGCAGCGCTGGGATCTGTTTCAGTCCAGCCCTGTGAGATCGGCCCAGGACCGAGAGGGCCGCTCTGGAAGCTCCCTCTCCGTGCGCTGGGTATGAAAGAGCCCTGGTGTGCTGGACCGCTTCATCGAGCTTGAGCTGGGGGCTGGGAGGGAGAGCCAGATCTTTTGACCCCAGCCATCTTCTTCTGACGACCGAGCAGAGAGCAACACCCGACTCGCTCAATTGTTCCTCTTATTTTATCGCCATCCATCTCCAGCGCGTTTTTTCTTCTCACCCAAAGCAAGTTTTCCCTCTGAACGGGATGTGAGGGACAGGTCTCTCTTCTCCCTGCTCCTGGTTTGGAAATCGATCCTTTTCTGAGCACAACAGTGTAACGCTTTTTAAAATTTAGTTCATTCATTCAGCGAGGATCTGGCAACATGGAGAGCGTGGAGAAGGAGTGTGGAGCTCTGGGTGGATTATTCCAAGCGATTGTCAATGATATGAAGGTACCACGACCTTTAAACGCTGTATAGTGTGCAATGTGCTGAGCTATGGTGCATGTAAGGCTGTTTTTATTGCCTTTGTTCCCACTGGGCTCCAGCTGCCTGGACCATTGATGCTGGGATTGATGGTGAGGGGGCGCAGCGTGGAGGAAGGGACTTTGTTATGAACCCAAAATCGAACCCAGCAGAGGGCAAGATGTGCAACCTGCTTGGAAAAATCACAGTTTCTCTAATGAATGTGTGTTTCTTTGAGAGCATGAGCAGCTAGACGCCGGCCTGACAGAGTAAAACCACAACTGGATGGTTGCATTGTGTTATGATGACCATGTGTGTACCATAATTGTTGTGATCTTGAATCATCTCTTATGCATGATGCTGAGATGACAACTCCTTAGTTTTTTGACCAAAAGAGCAATCGGTGCAATTTGAAGTAAAAATCAATAGGCCACCACTCATTGTTTTGGTGAAGGCCACCAAAGAACCACCACCAGAGTGAGCAAAGGGTATTGTCTACTTTAATGCAGTTTAAACCGAGCACCAGTGTGAATTACCTTGCTATAGTTTATTTATAGATCGTGTAATTAACATCATCATTCCCATTTGATGAATTTAATATGCATGATACTCATGATCCAGTAATGTATGCTCTGTTGCACCTATTGGTATGTAACCATGTTACAGACTCTACATCCCCCAAATGCAATATGTTAAAACAATAAGGGTGAAAGAAATGGTGATTGGGTGTCGGTGCACAGCTCGTGATCAGTCTTCTAAAGAGCAGATGAAGATAGACTAGCTAATTATAGTGTCACTAGTTTAACCTGCCATTTAGGGATCGGGGGGTTATCAGGCCCCAATTTAATTTTTGCCTCCATTATGGCATCAAGAAGATGCATCATGATATCCAGCTACTCCATCTGCAGCTTGTTTTATATTATTAATACAGACATATCATTTCTGTCCAGAACACCTGCATCTCCATTTTGTCTATGTTTCTCTACACCATTTGAAAACAGCAGCTGCTTATTTTTTGAGTTATGAGAACATTTCACGATGAGCAGATTAATGCTCCAGAATGACATGGAATAAAATCTCTTTTCATGATTGTACAATAAAAGTAAAGAGCATTTTAACCTTCTACTGTATAATTACCGTTTTGGCTTTTTGGACAGTGACAACATACTGTATCATAAATACTGTGTGATCAATTCAAATAATATTATTTTTACAGGTTGATTAACAAAGTGATAGGAGAAATGTGTGTTGTGAATGGGTGAAATGATCTGTCTGCTGTTGAAGCTAACCCGACACGGTGTGCAAATTTGAGTTGGTGATATTCAATAGTATGGGTAATGTTACTGTGAGCTAATGGAAATTCAAAAATGGAAAAAAAAGAAGACGAGTGCACCCTCTTCCTGTTCTCCTGCTGTCATATTATATACTTGATAGGCTATTTATAGCCAGCCCTCCCACATACCTGACTTTTGTGATCACTTTTCAACTCAAATTGCCGTCCTCCAGCGCTCAGATCTCACACTCCACAATAGTTTGTAAGTTTCTGGGGAGCCTGCCAAGCCTTTGCTTTGTTGTAGTAGAACATAGTGGCTGTGTGTAGCATTTGATGGATGGTTACTATTTTCTCATGCTGCTCCTGTCTCGCAGCAGTGATTGTTACCGCTGCTCACAAAATGCCATCATATGAGCGAACTTCTCTGGCTTAGAGCCAGCACCGATGACCGCGCGGCGTTGAAAGGCTGAGTGCTGGCACGGGTCCAGGCTTGGCACTGTTCTGCTTGTTCGACATGTGGCACGTTAACTCCCGGGGAAAGACGTAGGGGAGAGAGTGGTGATGTCAGTGATGCTGTGTGTGCTCAGGGAAAGCCCTCCTTTGGAACTATTGGCTTTAAATGTTTTCTCCTTACTTAAGGCAGGAATGACCAATGAGCCACCATAAACTATTACAGCTGTGAAATACAACATTCTCTTTTTAAAAGGCTTTTATATTTAATTGCAGTTTGGCAGTGAGACTGAACTGACTTCATTGTTTATTATGTTGGGTGCTATAATGGGAGCTGAGGCTAGTGTGAGGCTGACCTTTGGGTTAAGCAGACTTTTAAAGGATTTGAGGACATGAAGGCTAAGTAGGCCTTAATATACAGAGATATAATGCAGGACAGTATTTAATATGTGCTTAGATAGTTCATTGAAATTAAATGGTAATTGAAAAAGAATGCTATAAAGTGTCTTAAAATTACAGCAACCTGTAAGGGTTTTGTTGGAGCAATGTCAGAAAAAACACATTTGGGCTACTTTTGTAAAGAACCGTCTTTGTAAATGATGTCTAAGTTTGACCAACCTTTTTGAAGGTTAAAAAGAACTTTCCACATATACGGTACAGAAAAAATAGTTAACCACAGATAATTGTTCTGTTAACCTATTATGTTAAAGTTTAATGACCTCAAAATATGAAGTCAGCCAATGTTACTTACTTTATTTTTGTGTTTTTTTTTATAGTCTAGTGTAAAAGTTGTTTATAGTTTATGTCCAAGTGTAGAGTGGGACTGGGACCTCAAACACTCCTCTTCTGTAATCATGCCCTTGGAATCATGGATGTATTACTTGGTTTCTATTTTTGCAAAGGAGACTAAAAGGACAAAAAGGAAATTAACACAAGAAAGACTGTTGCTGTATATCAGTGCTACTTCAGAGTGAAGGGTCCACCTGGATTTGGAGGACTATAGGCCTTTCTTGACCTGCAGCAACCTCTTCGCTTCATCTGTCTCAGAATCAATCTCTCCATAGCCTTCAGCTCTCCACATGACAGGAAAGCTAATTAGCCACCTGTGGCTGTTAGAGTGGACATAAAGATAGCTGTGGAGGGAAATGCGTTCAGTATGGCAGTAATGACTCAAGAGTGTATCTAATTCAAAACCTCTGTGGCACCAAACACATTGGAATGCTTTAGAAGATGAAATAGCACTATGTTCTTGCATATTAAAAATGTACAATTTGGGAGGAGTAATGGGAGACAAAAGCTGAAACACTTGTCATTTTTTCGAAATCTGGTCGTGGAACTTGATTTTCCTTTTGCAAGTTTGGTTTAGGTTACAGAAAACAGATTGTGTGTGTCAGCAATGTGCCCAAGTGTTGTCCATTACAGCTGAAATGAGCTTTGTGTCCAAGATATATTAATATTTTCTCTCTTTTTCCCTGTCTCCTTTTATTAACTATTCTTTTGTGAATTTGTGTTGTTCAGGCCTTCTAATACTTTGTGTGTGTCTGTTGCATGTGCAGTAGCACACTGCGTATACAGTCAGATGCTTCATTTACTGTTTGAAAATGTCCTCTACGGGGAACAAAGTTAAAAATGGCATTTTATGCCATTTTTAGTGCAAAATTCCTGCACATTTTAACATATTAAAAAAGAAAGCAAAATGTGTTTTGTTTTTGCACAGACCAGCAGAAATTAGACAGGAACTCAGGAAGTAAACAGTAATTGTGCGTTAAAATGTGTAGAAATGTGTATTTTGTTGAGCATGTGTACTTATTTTCATGTGGAAAATCAACAAAACCATGTAAGCTGACCATGGGTGCCAAAACGTTTGTCATACTACATGCCAGCACAACTGGTCTGTTCTGGATCTTGAGAAAATGCAAGAGCAACTCAGTAGACTCGCCTTTGACAGATAATCTTAAAAAGGAACGGGTCATGCTGATCTAGTTTACTTTCAGTTACCTTCAGGACACAGATGATGATATAAAATCTGGTGTCAGTGTATCTCATTGTCTGTGGCCATTAGAGACGCTCTGTTCATTAGAGACGCTCACACATGTCTCATGTTTCTGCTTGAACCCTTTGCAAAACAATTATCTTTGGTCTATTGTTAATACACATTTATTCTTAGGAATGCTTTTGGTGTCTCTTTTACAAGTTGAGCTCTTAGACTCAGAGACTGTGTTCTGAGAGTTTAAGAGGTTACTGGCAGTCCTTATGTTCTGCTACTCGATGTCTGAGGAGCATCTGCTGGACAAGGCATATCTGTTTTTCATTGGAGCCATAAAGCTGTTGTACAAAGCCTTCGGGGACATAGTTGTGGAGAATGATTGTAAACAGAGAAAAACATTCTCTGTGAAAGGCTCTTAATACCCAATATTATTTTACTATTTTTCTTTTTTTTTTTGGTAGACACAGCCTTGAAGACACAAAATCTCTGTTGCCTAGTTTCACTATATACACGGGTAGTAATGCTGAGAATGATGTGTGTGGCAGAGGTGAGCTGGTGTCTGTTTATGCTTTACTGAGCATCTGTTCCTCATCTGAGGTGTTTTTCCATCATAATGGAATGTGAAGACTGGCGATCGTGTGTTGAAGTGCTTGTATACCTGCATGTGAGAGTGTAATGGTGTATGAAGAACTTGACTTGAGTCACTGTTAACCTTCTAACTTGACACTCATGTTGCTCTTTCTCTAGAACTCATACCCTGTGTGGGAAGACTTCAGTGCCAAGGCCACAAAGCTACACTCCCAACTCAGGTGATCAACCTTAATCCTTTTAATTTCTTTGTTTATGCATAGCTTTTTTTCAGTATTCTTGAATATTGTAACTGCCTGCCAGTCTTCTAAGTGGTAATGACCATTGAGCATTTCTGTTAGTCCATGATCTACAACTGTGATTTGGTTGAATCACAATCATGATGTTATTCATGTCAACATTAAGTGTTCTGTTGCTTTTATACAACAGTCCTGCAAACTAAAGGAGAACATAAAGCAAAGAGGACCTGAACATTGTATCAAATGTGCTTTAACATCAGCAATACCTTAGTCTTTTCAGTTGTGGATAGAGCATTGAAACTGTCACATTTTCCTAGGCAAAAGTGGAAATGGCGGTGTTTGTTTCTATCAAAATGAGACTGCATTATCTTTTCGCAATTTCAATTAGTAATTAAATAGTTCTCCTGTTTTTAAACACATATGGTGTCAACTGAAATTGTGCAATATGAAATTTTGACAGAATTCTGTTGCTTGTTTGAAAAGTAGTGTGAAACAGTGAGAATGTGCAGTGATGTTCCTTCATGTTAAGATCTTCTTGCACTTCTCAGGACCACAGTACTTGCTGCAGCAGCTTTCCTGGATGCCTTTCAGAAGGTGGCGGACATGGCGACAAACACAAGAGGTAAAGATTCTGAGGAAACTGGTTGCAATTGTGAAGAAAAACATTTTTGATGAGGTGACTGTTTTTCCAAAGACCTTGTACAACTTTGTGTCCATATGCAATTGGACATCGAAAATAGTGCTGAGTGCACAGTGTAAAATACACCTGAAATTAAGACTGTCATGATCACCTGATGAAACACTGGTTAATTACAAAAAAACATTGATTAAAATTGACCTTATTAGTAGCTTGGCAATGATTAATTGGCTGTTATAATGCGAATGTTAAATTCTACTACTGGTTTTTCCGCACAGTTAAAAAAAAAAAAGCCTGATAGACACACAAATCAGTGGTGTTTTTATATAAACCATTTAAAAAAAAAGACTTCCTAGTTTACACACATGATATTTTGGAAACTTTCATTCATGGATGATTATTGTTCAGTTAAACTTAATTACTCATTACTGATCTACTAATAATCAAAATAATTAATTACTAATAACTAATACCAATATAGTCCATGACAGCTACAGTTACAATGAGCAGATACAGCAATGGTCATTTACTTGTCTTCAGTTTTAGTTTCTTTTGACTTTGGGACATTTTTAGTTTATTTTGGCTTTGGCCCTGTTTGCGCATCTTCCAGCATTAAACTCACGAGTGAAAGTATCTTTTCAGCAAGGCTGATGTAGCGATTTTGGGCTCAAAGAGCTCAACTGAATTTAGTCTTCATTGGCACCATTTTAAGATGTGGGTCAGACACAGCTGTAGGCATGGAACAGGATTAACCATGTTAGCATCTGCCTTTTTATCTGCATTCTATATCCCACCAGCTTCACAAATGACTCTGTGCAGAACTGCATATTCTTAGTGCTTCATGAAATGCATACAGCATCCACCGCAGTCTTCCTCTTCATGTGCTGATGGCGGTTGCTATGGGCTACAACAGTTTCCAAGGTTGTTACCTGAATAGAGTGACTAGACCAAACTCAGGTATCCAGTGGAGATCAGACTCAATGATTTGCTTTCAGTTCAGAGAGAGCCAGCTAAGAACATTGTGTTGGTTTTAATGGGATAGGAATCATTATATGTCATGAGTAGATGATTTGTCAATTCTGTTCAGTGATGTGTTATAAATAGATGCACAGTAGGGGAATTTTGGGCCCATGCTGATATTTTCTATTTTCATTTATGCCAGTGCTGTTACTGATACACACTTATTTTTAAAATCCAGAAATTCAGGCAAGATCCATTTGGATTTGCATTCCTGACAAACATCACAGCTGTTTATACAAGGTTAGCCATATAGTAAAATGAAAGAAATGGAACCATCGCAGGCCAGTGTCACCTAAACGACCTTCAAGAATGTAACAAATGCTTCGTCGAATATGGGTTGGTGTTGAATCAAATCAGTCACATGCTGAAAAATTTGAAAAGTTCATCTGCCAGCTCTGAAGTCATGGTACATCTCTGCTTATAAAGACAGTACAGAGAGTTTGAGTGAGTTGATTGGAAGGACTGCTGTTGCCGGGGCGCAGAATTGTAGCGATATGTCCTAGTTTTAGCTACAGATCTTCTGGGACGAACATGCTCAGTCTTGCTCAGATCGTTTCACACTTTCACACTCACACCCTCTCAGAGCCTATCAACTTTATCATTTTAAAATTATTGAAGGGGGTGGAGACAACTGTGCATCTAAAGCATGTGATGGATTTATATCTGTTAGATCTGGCCATAAATCCCACAACAATCAATATGTCACCACGGTCATATCTTTATAAAAGAAGGAAAAAAATCTTGCTAATTTTTAAGACTTTATTCCAGGTCTTTTGAGACCCTTCCCACTGGTCAGTTCTGAATGTTCACATAGCTGGTGTTTTCAAAATATGTAAAAAGGACAAACAACAAATGATAAGGATTTTGATGATATTGATAAATAAAATGAAATGATACTGTTAAATGAAAAAAGTTGCAAAGTCTGAATCTTCCCCCATACCCCTTTCCTGCTCTCTGCTGAATCATTACCAGACGTCAATAGACCCGATCATTCCATTTCTCCTGAGGGAATGCTTTGCTCCATGCTGAACTTACAGATGGCAATAAATTGGGTCTGAGCATTGTCACTGCTTTGATGGACAGCTCTTACTGGAGCATTTTTGCTTCCATCCTTAAATCTTCTTCCTGAGAGCAGTTCATTTGATTAGATTATTCCGTACATGCCTCCAGTAGAGCAACAAATTTAAATTGGCTTCAGAAAGTGCCATTTTATCATTGATAACCAGGATTTTGTACAGTGTTTAATCTCCTCTCTGGTGTTCTTCCAACAAGAATCACATATATTTATGTGTGGTGTCCTGATTTTCAGTCTGTAATGGAGCAACATAGAAGATGTTGTCCGCTCTGATGCCCGCCAATAGAAATGGAGTTGCTAATCCCTGGTATTAAGTGTTAGCAATCAGTCCTTTCTGAATCAGGGGCAGGCTGGAAGTGCTGGCACAGCTGGAGATTTCACTAAAACACTACCATCAGGCCACATCCTGCATCCCCAACTCCCCCTACTGACACACATTCAGCAACCCAATTAAGGGCAATGTCACTTACTAATTGTTCACATAAAATATGCCGTACCAACACAATTATTGCCAAAAGTAAATAGACTTGGTGTAATTTATTCATATTGAAATGAGGTGCACATTTGAACAAAGTGTATACATGACTTTCTTGGTGCATGAATTGTACATAGTATGTTCATGTGTGCACACAGTACTGTTATGCATCATTTTTGGGTCTTTTATTCGTCTTCCAAAGTCTCTTTTCATCACTATCATACTAAAAGCTCTCCAGACTGGTAACTTTGTAGGAGATAGAAAAGATGTTCTGTAGTGTGCGTTAATTTCAGATTTTATTTCAGGTGATTTTGCACCATTTGCGTCGATCCATTCATCATGAGATGTCCATACAATGTGAAGGGCAGTTCCCATCTTCAAAACAACAAAACACTCGTTATGAGACCTCTTCTGCAATATGATAGTAATGTTTTACTTCAAAGCATCCTGGAAACTGGCCTCATTTCTTTTGGTTTAGTTTAATCAGATAGCTGCAGTAATTGGTTTGTTTTATGATGTGCTGGTTTACAAGACAGTATAGATGGCATATGTTTCAAATGAGATGAAGGTTTGCCAGTGTTGACCACTCTGTTCCTTAAAAGGGGATCAGAGCAGGGCGGACTATGACTGAGAGAAGTGCAGGTTTATGTGCTTGTGTCTAAAGTGTTGTAAAAGTTTGACACAAGTGAATACACTGTACTTAATACTTTGGCTTTGCCTCCCCCTCCTCTCCTCTCGTTTGGCCGAATGGCATGTCTCTATGAGCTTTATGGGAATGGCTTCATTGTCAGTATTTATAGAGCAGATGTGGGAGTTTGAAGGCAGTGTATTAGAACATGTGTCAGACAGGCGTGGAGGGTTTTGATGTCTCTGTCTGCTTTAAATTTGTGAGGCTGACCTCTAAGAATAGCCACATTTGTTTACATTCGTAAGAAAGGGGAAAATTGTTTCAGAGGGACATTTACTCAGAAACTCTTTTGTACCGAAATGCGCTTTGTTCCTCTGGGCCTTTGTTGACACGCTTGCAAGCATTTTGTTTTTGTGTGCCATGGGTTGGGAATTAGGCCTTCATGTGTGCAGAAAGCATTGTTTTGTTGTTTTGTGATTTGGGGTACTGTTTTGTATTTGGTCCCGCTTTGCACATGTCCAAAAGTTTGTAGAAACCTCCTTTTCCAAGTTTCTTTTAATAGTCAAGCTGTTAATAGGGAGTTACCCCTCTGCCACAGTAACAGCCTCAATTCTGCTGGACAATGTTGTTCCACTGTTCCACTGACAATGTTTTTCTATGGAGATTATAGAAATGACTTCAAATTATTAGTTAACTAACATGAAACTTAAGGGATTATCAGCTGTGTCAAAGTTATGGTTTGGTTTAGGATCAAAGTTAGCAGTGTTAAGGTTAGATTGAGTGTAACATTAATGGACCTGTATGTAGTCCTTCACTGCAATGAAATAATACATAAATATGCAACTTACATGTAATAGTGCTTACCAAGTGAAATAAATGAATAATAAGTATGCAGTTAAATGATTAAAGGGTTAATAAAATATTATCGTGCATTTAATAGAAATTATTTTAATGAAGTAATGAAAACAAGGTGCAGCTCTACACTAGATCTGTCTATCTAGATAAAACATTACCTTGTATTTTAAGAATGATGAAAGTCTACCAAGGGCTTTGTGTTCTCTGTGGGGAAGGGAGTTGGGGAGCGAGTCTCAGACCTCCTTGGGTTGAGAGGAGTCGTAGTAATTGGGTATAGTTTTAATGATGGCCCCGGGGCCTGTTTGTGTGCTCTGTGTTTGTGCTCAGACCTTCCTTGATATCTTTGTTTGCATGTGTGTGTGTTTGTCTGTGTAAGGCTCTTCAGTGTGATCTCCACAGCTTGTGGCAGGGAGGCAGAGGCATGTAATCCTCTTTACCTTGCTCTGACACATAGACTGAATTTCTGTGCAGCCGTGTGTGTGTGTGTGTGTGTGTGTGTGTGTGTGCGCGAGTGGTGTGTAGTGTGCTGTTAATCTGCCTGGGTGCTCTGGACTGGCAGATGGCATGTATCCGTGCCAGCCATCTGGAGTGTAGGGCACGGGTGAGAATTGGTGCAGGAGATTAGCGTCAGCTTCACACTTACTACAGTCCACTCACTTCTAGCACATTGTCACAGGAAGTGACAAATAAATCACATCAAAATGACACACAAAGACACGTTTCTTGGCATGTTCACTTCTGTTCAAAAGTTTTTAAATGGGCATTCCATTGCCTATAATATGTTGTGCATTATTCTATAGCACAGCATCACTTGCCTCAGTCCGACTTTATATTGTTTTCATGTTTTCCTTCCTTCCTTACTACAATACCCAGCATGCATCATGCAGATACATCATGCAACCACTGGGAATCCTTGCCATGTTAGTCAGGCCTTACTCAAAGACTGATCTCAGATTTACAGGCCCTGAGTCCTGTTTGAGTAATCTAAATTCTCTCTGTTGTAATGTATATTTGAAGACTACAGCTATACAGCCACAATAAAGTATTTGGCCTCCTAACCGTGATACTGGCTCTCTGGCTTCTTCTTTATTCACTAACCAAAAAAAAAAACCCCAGCACCAAAAGCAGTAGTAGTTTTTGGACAGTTCCTCTGACCTCAATATGTATCATCGGAAGAGAGTTTTCAAAGCCTCACTCAGCACCCAGGGACTACTTCAGCACCCCAGTAGGATTTGAGTAAGCATGTTTACAACATATAGTTACATTTGGTTTATTTTTCCTTTTGCCCGGAGTGTTTTTGTAAGGTAATATAATAATACAAACCAAATTATAAGCATTATAAACATTATTGGTTTGTAATATATACATTTGTATTGTATGTTTAAAAGTTACAAATGCATTTTAAGGTATTACTGTCTTAGAAATGTGTTGATAGAGATGTGAAGAGTGGAAGGATAGTTTAAGGGGAGTATTGCATCCAGAGGTTTTGACCCGAGAGTGTGGCCGTTTCATGGTTATGATTTCATTTGTATTACAAAGCTGTTCTTCGTGTTTACATAAACATAGTTCATTTTTAACATCTGCATTTCAAAATCATGGCGAATAGTGAAAGCCATACATGAAAACAGCAGTCAGGCCTATCTTATGTGAGACCAGCAATTGTGCCATTTTAAAACCGCAAATAAATTTTACAGTCGGCTTTACCGCAAGTGTTGGCCAGGGAAGAGCTTCAGCACAGGGAGGAGGGAGAGAGAGAGAGAGAGAGAGAGAGAGAGAGAGAGAGCCAGAGTGTACACGTTTATCTCTGCCAGTACTGTATGTCGTGCTGTTTAAACCAAACAAAGACAAACCTGCAATTGTGTGTGAGAACAGCACGCCACGTTCGTTTTCGTTCTGCAGGAAGAAAGGACAGGAGGGTAAAAAAGGAAATAGTGAAATAAAAGTGAGAAAGAAGAGAAGTGAGGGAGAAAGGAGCATGTGTGGTGTTCAAGGAACCTGTGGTAGAAAGACATATGGTAGAGTTAGGTAAATGGGAAAGGTCAGATTGTCCGACATTTCATGTGGTACTAATGTCCAGAATCACTAATATCGCCTTCCCTTACCTCTCAATAATCACTTTATGACCGGATAGAGGCAGTACCTACTTACGTTTACTCACCTATGTGTCCTTTGAAATGTGTTCTTCTCTGTTTTTAATACATTATTTAGTTATTTTTACATTTGAGTATTTTCAAATTGTCCTGCTTTTACTACTCAGGTCTGTCAGTTCCACTTAAGCCATTCTTAGTGTGTTTAATTTTACTCTGTTTTATTGGTGACAGCACCCAGACTACACTTGTGTGTGTCTCATACCTCTCACTTTCCATCTTTAGTGTTTATTTTAGACCAAAAGGATCCCCAAATAGAAAAGAATAGTGCATAGCCGACTTCATCTCCCCTGCTGATAGAGGCTAGATGTATTTAGATGTTCTACTGCAGTTCTATAGGAAACTCAGTATTCAAGTAGTTTTTCTGTCCTACTCCAGGTGGTCTGCTGGGCTACTTTTTCCTCTGCTTGAGACATTATTTCACAGAAGTAACAATATATTTACATAAGTGCAGGTTTTATTGATTCTGCCCACCTCTGTATTTGATAACGGTTAACAGTCAGAGATATAGTGAAATTAATGTCAAAAGCTCAAAACTCCAGTTGTGTAATGTCTGTGTGGCTACCTGTGTGTGTGTGTGTGTGTGTGTGTGTGTGTGTGTGTGTGTGTGTGTGTGTGTGTGTGTGTGTGTGTGTGTG